>VKON01000252.1:260302-301200 GCA_009741485.1 Malurus cyaneus samueli | reverse complement strand
TCCTATGTCTGTTGAGAGGATTTCCTCTCTCACTCTCTGTTCCACAGCTTTAATTTTTCTTGGTTCAACAAAAGAAATTCCTTCAGTCTTCTCTCAGAAGATGAATTCTCCTTTTTTTTTCTGACCATCCTAGTAATTCTGTGACTTCTCAAGGTATCAGATCAAATTACTTTTAAATTAGTGCACATTCTGAATGGTAACATTTGGATATGAGAGAAGATCCGTTCAAGCTTTGAGGAGAAGATAAAAAACTTCTTTGGTCTATTCATGCATGTACTAGGCAATAATGCAGGACTCAGCTGAATTGTTTTGAATTCACAGTGCTCTTGATAATATTACTAATTTTTGGAATTGTCCCTGTCCTGGTCAAAGAGTGCTACTCAATTCTAAGGGCAGTCATTCTGCATTAATGCCTCCATCCACCGTGTTCCATATTACGTTCCAAATGAGAGGAAAAAAAATTAAGGATTGGGTTCCCGCTAGTACTACCATTTCAAACATTTTCAAATCACTGCCTAATCAGCTCCCTCCTTGTTTCAGATTGTCAAACTCCTAAGCAAGCTATTACTCTTCCTTACAATACTAATGTTTCTCTCCAGATATACAGCATCAGCAAAATCTTGATGATGTTGAATATTTGTTTAGACATGTGTGGGAGCGAATATTAAAGACTACATTGTTTTTATTCTGCTCATCAGAAATAATATAAAAAAAAACAAAAAAAAAACCCCAAAAACAAACAAACAAAAGAAAAAGAGAATATAGGGAATCATCCCGTGTTACATGCTAATGTACTTACTAGTCTGCATGTATCAAGCAAAGTTTGGAGGTCTTTCTGATGGAAAAAAGATTAAGTTGCAGCAGGAAGATTTTTCATGCCTATCTGAAATATTTCTTTTTTTTTTTTTTTTTTTTTTTCCCAGGAGTTACTCACAGCTAAAAGAGGAACACTAACTATGAAAGGACAATGAAAATCGAAAACTTCTGAATCTTGTGTGAAGTTGTGAAGTTGCTTGAGTCACGGCAAGGACAGGATGGGAGGAATAGGAAAGGTTGGTTAAGGGGGTTGTGTGTGCTTGTTTGGTCATCTTGGTTTGGTTTTATAACAACTGAAAGATCCAAAAGGAGTATACAAAATGGTTTGTATGCGAGGAAGGAAGAGGAAAGCTGTTGAAGTTGAAGTTGTTTGCACTATCCCTTGCCCCAGTCCCGGATATGTGGTAGTAGGCACCAGGCGAATGTTTCAATCCTCCTGTTCATTAACTTATGAAGCTCTTTTAAAGACATGAGTTCAGACTGTGCCAAATATATGCTGAGCTCATAATGAAGACAAATGCCCACTTGAAGCTGAGTTCAGACTGTGGAATTCATTTCACTCTGGAACTTTTATCGCTGTTTAATAGGAGTGACGTTTGGTCAGTCTCGTTAGATCTGGATTCAGACCAGGGACTTTGAGGTGGAGCTCCAACTAATTCTACCTGCTAAAGCTGATAGTTACTGTTTTAATTGTTTTTACTGTCAGTTAGCCTTCTATTACTGTTAATGATTCTTCGGCTTTATCTGGCTCTATCATCCCCTAGAATTAATTCCCCATCTTGTTTGTATTTTTTGTGCTTTCCCAGACCAGCTGAATTGTCTGAAACCCATGAGGATTTGTGCGTTGTCTGAATAAGAGCATTGCTGCAGTAGAAAATTCCAAAAGGAATTCCAAAGGACACCTTCAGAGCTGTTAGGTAATTATTATGGTACTTGAGTAGGATGCACAATTCTCTTATGGTTGCAATATAGCAAGGAACTGGCTAGTTCACATAAAACTGATTTGGAGTAAAACTGCTTGACACTGATAGCTCTAAGTCTGATATCTCTGAATCTTGAATTAAACTATCCTACTTTTCTGGTCTCAGGCCATTGTGATATACGACATGGAGAAGATAAAAGAAGTTACTTCAAATAAGGATTTACCTAATCAGATATAAGTTATAAACAACTTTATCTGAACTACTCACTTACAAACATCCCTCTGTAATCAATGGAGAGAAATAGCCACAGCTCAGACACAGCTTCACTATTCTGAAGGAGGTTTCCAAAACAGAGGATATGGGAGAATTCAGAGAATTTAATTCCTAAGTTTGTTAGAACAAGGAGATGAGCTGCAAATTTCTACACTGTAAACATATAACGGGAGGAAAGATGAATTTCTCTATGAGTACCATTCCTAGGTAATTTCCAAATAAACTGTGTTCTCTTTTATGGTAGTAATCCAGCAAAAAAGAGAGTACAGATGAAAAATGATGCTACCTTTTACATAAACATATCTTGAAGCTCATTGGATGAATGTGATACATGGACGGAATAATTGAAAAAACTTGAAGATTGAAGTGGGTGAATAAACTGGGTTGAAACAATTAATACATTGCCTAACTATATCCATAATTATGGCAAATATTAATGATTATGTTGGTTACTCAACCAGGTATTCCAACATCTGAATCAAATAAAGATCCTTACACCATGAGGTGAGGGTGTGTGTGTCAATTTTTAGCCAGAAATTTGATCTAACTCCTCAGGTTAAGATACATAAGCAAATCAAAGTTCTGTTATTGCATGAAAATCTGCAGTAAATTTTAGCTTTAAAAAGTCACATTAAAAAGGAACTCCATGAGCAAACAAGCTAACAAAACCTGTCCCAAAAAAAAAAAATTTGCAAGAGTACTGCTTATCAAGAACTCAGGCAAAATCTATTTTCTATGGAAACTTGAAAGCTGCATTAACTAAAAAGTTTTTTGCTCTGTCTGTGTTTTTTTCAAGCTTCTGTAAATAAGTAGTTCTGTAAATACAAGTCACAGTAGTTTTTAATTCTCTTATTATATCCCATCATTATAATTAGTAAGGCAGTACTTGATAAGTACTGATAATGTCCAATGCAAAGAAAATGGGTAAAAGTTTGGAGAAAATTCCTCTTAACATCTCTTCAACTTTATTAAGAGCATTATCTTGAGCAATTTCTCTAAATAATGAAAAGTATTAAGTATTTTAGTGGTTTTTTTATATGCTCTGTCTCAGACATTTCCTAGAACAGAAGATGATATGACCATATCTAAATGTTACCCATTTTCTTTTCTTCATTAAGTATAAAGAAAATTAGACAGATCAAGAGATAAAAATATATATAACTGGTCAGATAAATTTTGCCCTTAAAAAAAAAAAAAAAACAAACAAAAAAAAACAAAAAAAAAAAACAACCAAAAACCCCCAAAAACAGATTCAGTGACGCACTAAATGTGGTTAATTTCACCATTCAATAGCTGTATATAGGAAATAGGGACTGTTTTAAATACACATATATCATTCATACCAGGTTGGAGTTACTCTAGACAGTTTCAGTATAATCAAAATGAGTAGCAGATGTTAACACATGTTTTTATAGCTCTCTTTTCTGTCTTTTAAAAAAATCAATTTTATTTTTAATAAAAATATAAAGAAAATGGTTTCTGTAGAGGAAATGATTCTACTTAACCTTTCCCTTCTCCCCATACAAACTCATAAAAATGGGTAGGCAATGCAGTTTAAAGCCTTGCAGACTACTCAGAATATATAATAAACACATCTAGAACAAATAAACAAGCAGTTGCATTGTTTAACAATTAATGCCCAATTCATGAATAAGAACGCAGAACAGAGACAGAAATATTTAATTTTGTATTATGGAACATCATTAGGAACTATTTGATGAAATACAAAAGCGGTAGACTCTCTTAAAATGCATAGCTTTCACATACAATCAGTTCTCTCATCAACACAATTTATTCTTATGCAAGGAGTTTGATAATGATGGAACTGATGACATGCAGGTTTTAAAAAATGTGGTTTGTCTATTGCATCCCTCAATAGGTGTGATTGGGGGTGAAAAATTATTTTTTCTTCGTCTGTTACGTTTTTTTTTTTGCAGGGGAAGATTCGTATTGTGGAGCTCTGTGGCAATTTGTGGCTTAAAGCTTTCTTCTGCCTGTGCTGAAGCAGGTGGTCACTGATAGGAAAAGGTGGTGGCTGATATATTCTGGATATTATTCTACATTTCCAGACAGGGTAGGCTGGTACCTTTTCACTCCCTACTTTTCTTCCGCTGCTGTTTACAGTAAGAGATACTCTGCTTATAAAAAACACTTTTTACTTCTGTTAGTTAAAAGATTCAGGGAATATTCAATCCACCTATTTAATGCCTTGAAGTTCTGGCAGGGCATAAACACCTAAGTAACGCAGACCTATGCAAAAAGCTAGCTTTCTAAAAGTGCATAAGCCCGATTTGAATGTAATCCAAAGGCTTCTCCATCTTGGGTCATAAGAAACACGTGGGGGAGTGCACACAAAGCATCTGATGGCTCAAGGTATTCCTCAAACATTAAACACAACCCTTGTCTGAATGATTCTGTTAATGAGCTTTGTAAAGAAAGTGATATTCTACACATATTCATGAGAGGCATAGTATGAGAAAGAGCTACAAATGTGAAGGGAAACTGGAATGCTGCAAACATTTGTGTGCTCTTGAAAGCCTGATCAGTTGAAAAACATAATCAGGGGAAAATATAATTGTATCATAACAATGTACAACATCAATGAAAAGATCTGGTATAAGGAGGAATTAGGATGGGCCAGAATAGAAAAATTTGGACTATCACACCTGTAACAGGGGAACAGAGGTCCTGTTTTAAATAAGAAATTGTAAATAAGAAAATGAAATCTTTCTTGCCATAAGGTGTTGAACAAGGAAGTGAATTCTGACAGTACAGACTGGTTATCTGAAAGTGATGGCATGGAAAAACTTCAAATGGAAAACCATAGGGATTTTCTGAAACATTTAGAGAAACAGAAGCTTAAATAGAAATATCCAAAGGCAATAGCACTAAGATGAAATTGAATTAATTGTGGAAGAGCAAAATATGTCCTTGCTGGAATAACAGGCAACTACCATGGCATCCCAAGTAAGAATTAATTTATAGCAGTGTTATAATATCCCTCTTTACACATTTCCATTCTCCTTCACCAAAATGGAGAGAGCAAATTTTGCTCCTTCACAAAGAAATTGTGATTGCATTCATTAGGTGTAATTTTATAATCAAGTTTTGTCATTAACTGAAATGACAGAAATGCTTTTCTTGGTTCAATATGACCCAGCAATGTGTGTTTGCAACCCAGACCAGCTGTGCCACCTGATTGGTATGAGTCCGAAATAAAGGAACAAAGTTAGACACAGGGCTGGAGCACCTGTCTTAGGAAGACAGGATGAGAGAGTTGGGGTGTTGAGCCTGGAGAAGACTCTTAAGAGACCTTAGCACCCCTCTCCAGTGTCTAAAGCTACAAAAGAGCTGGAGAACGACCTTTTGTGAGAATATATAGGAAAAGGGGGAATGGCCACCAGTTGAAACAGGGTTGGTTTAGATCAGTCATTAAGAAGGAATTATTTACTGTGAGGGAAGTGAAGCACTGGAACAGGTTGTCCAGTCTATTTATGGAGTCTCCATCCCTGGAAGAGTTTAAAATCATGCTGGATGGGATCCTGAGCAAACTCATCCAGTGGAAAGTGATTCTGCCCACAACAGGGGGTTGGAAGGAGATGATTTTAAGGTCCCTTCCAACTCAAACCACGATGTCATTCTGTGATTTCTCACAGAAGTTTAGTAACTAGAACCAAAAATTTAATTATTCTGTGTGCTATTTACCATTTAAATGAATAAGAAGATATCCTGTACTTAGGCATTCTCCGAAATAGTTTTTGAAAATTCCCAACTTGGAAAAGAAAAGCTTCTTGACATCTTCTACACCACTAAACAGAATCTAGATTTGGAACAGTCATCCTCACCTGTATCGCAGATATGTTTCTTGAAGTTGTTTTTATCAGTTGAAGTAACACAGACAATTAAATGCTAGCAAAAAATTAGAACAAAAACAAACTACAAAGCAACTGGATAAAAAGCCCAGCCAATATTTCCCCAAACCCTCAAACTCTTTGTTGTTCTTCAGTATGCAGTTTTAGCCTCTTTTGTTTCCATTTTATTTGCTTTGATTTACAAGAGTTTTTATTACACAGATATTTAAAGAAATTAATGTTTAATGTTGTTTATACAATAACTCATGGGTCTGATGCAAATTCTATTGAAATAAAAAGTGAATCTTTTCATTATTTCAGCTTGCATTGGATTAACCTTGAAATTCCCAAGTGTGCAGAAAATTTATTATTTGTTATTTTTTTTTTAAATGGGTTTATTATTTGCTTTTCTTTTTATATTATTGGATTCAAATCAGAAATATAGCCATACTATGTGATTGGTCTAATCTACCGCAGACATTGTGACTAAATCGCAGCAGTTGTGATGGTGTTGATATTTAGTCTTTGCGATCTTTCTAAAACCAATATTATTTCTTAATTTTATTTTTTTTTCAAGAAAAGTTGATTTTTCTTCCCTTATGCATTCTAACAGCATTTTAGAATATGTTGAAGTTTAATAATGGTAGTAACAATTTTGTAAACATTTAAACTGGAGACATTTGCTGATATTGTCACCAGTGACTTTTGATGAACTGAAAATTCAAACCTGATTTCAGTTATTCATTTTTGGCACATAGAGAGAAAAATTAAAAATATTCTTCTCTTCTTATTTATTTAAATAAAAACATGCATATTTGAATATTGTAGAAGTAAGAATATGTTTCTTTTTACAAAAGTTCAAGAGATCCATTGTGAACTCTCAGAACTGAAATATTGGTATTTTGCACAATCAGAAAATATAATTCAAATAATGTGAACTCTTAGTACAATCTCACCTGGTTTAAAGGTTTCTTGTGTTAGGAACTCATGAGGAGTAAGGGATAGACAATCCCCCTTCCAAAAACATTAATTTCTCTTTTAGAGAAGAGTGGCAAGAGATAAAAGGGGGCAAGAGCAGTCATAGCTATCCTGATAAGTTAGTGGTGTGCAGAAAAATTCACACTAATGTTCATTATATAGACAACAACTCCAATAATGAAGGGACTGATTAATATTGGTGACTTATCCATACGGTAACTTAGATAAGAATTAACCTCTTAAAAATTAACAACGGAAATTTTTTTTGGGTGTCTGAATGTATTTTAAATGAAATCACGACTTGAATAATTTCACAAATCTCTTTAGAATTACTTTTTATTTTGCCTTATTTAAGCAGTATTTATGTAGAAATTCTGCACTTACTATCCTTAATATTTTTTTTTGTAGGGAAAAACAGGCAATTCTAATGCTTTTCATTCTTTCATTTTGTCCAGGAAAAATATCGTTTTGTTGATAGGACAAAATGATTGTTTCCCACTGAGAGGGAAAATTAGCTTTTCTTTTTTTTTTTTCATTGTTTTGTGAAAGAAAAATGGAAGCATTAAACATTGTCTGAGAACTTTAATTCCTAAATTAAAATTATTTTACTGACTTCCTTATTGTAGTGGAAACTATTCTCCTAAGCTGTCAGTGGTGTGGAATGCAATCTCCCCTTTGATGCACATACACAACAAAATGCCCAACTTTTTACAGAGTCAGAAGGTGGATTTTTAACCTGTAGTTTTGGATCCTATGATTATTCCAGCAAAATATTATTATGGAAAGTTCACTGACTGAAATACACAGCCTGCTGGATGCTTCATATCTTTTCAACATCTTTATAAATACTTTGATTGTGACCAAGAGTTCTGTGAGATACCAAAGGTAGAATTGTTATGTCCTCTGAACACCTGCTGACTTTTTAGCAAATTTGACAAAAAGAGGACTAGAGTGAAAATGTCAAGATGCAGGACAATTCCCATACATAACCAATAGTAGTCATCCAGTGTTCCAGAAAAAAAAATTGAGATTCTCTTTGATTTAGATGCACCACGATCAGATTTATTTTACAGCAGGAGACAGTAAATACTTTATATGCTTTACAAAATATGACAGATTTTTCATCACCCTAATGTTTTTTTGTTTGTTTAAACATCTACAGCTGGCAAATTTGCAACTTGTAATCTACTTTATTTGAAATCTAAAAATTCACTCAGTGATACCAAATAAAACAGTCAAAAATAAGGGAGGGGGGAAGAAAAGATATTGGAATGTCTGCAAGAAATATTTCATCCATATTCTAGAGGGATGGTTAA
The DNA here is from genome assembly GCA_009741485.1 of Malurus cyaneus samueli. Lineage (NCBI taxonomy): Eukaryota > Metazoa > Chordata > Aves > Passeriformes > Maluridae > Malurus > Malurus cyaneus. The sequence continues at coordinate 293,043 of VKON01000252.1, read as the reverse complement.
TTATGTCAAAAGAAAAATAATGTTTCTACTTTATATTGACAAGTAGACCTGCAGATGGATCTGCTTCCTCTGACAATGGACGGTCCATAATTTGGGGATACATGCTTGAGTGCTCTTCATCGAACTCCTGTGAAGAACACGGATCAAGATTATCCTAAGAATTTATACCACAGCAAAAAAAACTGAGTAAGATTAACTGTATGGCTTCTCCAGGCAGGTTAGAAAAGAGAAAAAAAAAAACCAAAAAAAAAACCCCTAAGTCTTTTCAGCAGACATTACAGATGTGCTTGGCACGAATCTAGTAAGTGCAAAGTGAGAATAAAAGTGAATACATAGGATGTGTTAAGCTCAGGAAGAAAATTCTGGACTAGCTTAACCTTCAAGCAGATTTTCTGGTCTTTCTGAACAGGTCTGTCTGCTCTACAGACTAGACTAACACCAGAAAAAAGCCAATATATTTTTTCAGCAGCTGATTCCCTTTCTCTCTAGCTAAGGTTACACAAATGCCAGACTGTCTTGCACAATATTCCGGGATTGTCTTTCTTGCTCCTTTCAGGAAATTGATTTTAGTCCCACCTGATCTACAAAATGACAGATTATAATCCAAGCCACAGCATCAGGAGAGGTGTGAACACACTATTAAATACAGGAGAAAAATCTGCTCTTTCCAGAAATCGAATACCTGAAATGAATAACTTTAATTTATAACATAATTATCATTTTGTCATTTACTGTCCACATGCACACACATAAATATATGTATCCATATGTTTGTATATGGATATGTGTGAATATTTGCATACACACAATCTGAAATGAGAGGGTTTTGTGGTCAGTAGCAAGCCCCAAACTCTAGACAGAACTGGATTTCACACTCACTGCTCAAGCTGGAAGACAGGATTAACAAAATGATTATCCTGTGATTATACAGCGCTTACCTTGCATTACTTCTGCAGCATGTGGCTGACAGCTAAAATGTAGTTACCCAAAAAATATGTGTAGCAAACAATGCACTTAAAATAAAGCCAGACCCTTTCTTCTAGTATTTTCTTTTCTTTTCTTTTCTTTTCTTTTCTTTTCTTTTCTTTTCTTTTTTTCTTTTCTTTTCTTTTCTTTTCTTTTCTTTTCTTTTCTTTTCCTTTTTTCTTTTCTTTCCTTCCTTTCCTTTTTTTTTTTTTTTTTTTTTTTTTTTAATTTAGTAATTTAACATGCCAATTCCCTTTTATTCACTTCTTTGTTCTGCTGACTTATGAGAGAAACAGAAATTGGTTGCAACAAATTTGCGCTTTTAACAGGTTTATTATTACATTATTCCTTTATGGGTCTTCTACGTAATTGCACAAAATGATGTTATAAATTCCCACCGGAAATACTTATTCTTCTGTAGCCTGATGTCCAATGTCTAGAGGACATGAACAGCGCGTCTCCCTCGCCTGCGATTAGCATGCCTACACGTTCCTTTTTGGTGTATTAGAGGGCAAAGCAAACAGGGGACAAGGACTAAGCCATCCAAATGGATAGAGGGAAAGGGAGAGAAAGGGAGAGAGAGGATTTGAAAATGTGCCAACAAGCACTTACAGCAAAACTAACTACCAGCAAAACATTTCCTTCACATCAAAGGTTGAATCAAAACCCTATTCCCCCAGCATATGAATTAGAAGAACAATCGTGTGATTATGATTAAAAAAAGAGCATTACATTTTATGTTCAGCTATAATTGGTATTTATGACAATTTATGTAAACAGTAATGAAGCCTATGTGATTTTTGCAGGAAATTGCATTATGACACCAATGATCGTTACTGTTAATTTTCCTGAAGATGATGGCAATCAGCAGGCATAGTTTCATTGTAAATAGGTTAATTTAAAATTCAAACGCTGCTGGTATTTCAAAATGAGTTCACATTTGATTTCTGAAAGCTTGGCCCTGGCTGTCAGAATGTCAGGGAAAGATGTTTCACAACAGAAAGAAGGAAAGAAAGAGCAAATGAGAATGAGGAAGAAAGACTAAATAAGCTTCCTTCCAGAAATGTGATTTCCCCTGTTAATCAACGATGTCTCTAGGTGTGAAGTGATCTCCTGTTTTTCCACTGATTGCTTACACAAGTTCATTGTGAAAAGGGGGCTCACTATGTCTGCAAATCATGGGCTAATCTAATAGTTTATCACTTAAGTTATGATGGCTTTGCAAAGGGTCAGTATAATGGTATCCTCATCAGTGGAAGGCAGAGGCATGATGTTCCTTCACACCAAAATTCACCTAGTAGCATCTCTTGCCTCTCAGCAGTGTATTTCAACACCTAAAAGTACCCCACTTCAAAATACATTACTATTCCCACTGCTTGCAAGTAGAAGGGTTTCATATTTATAAGTATCATCAAACTCCCAGCTCTTCCATGTGAGGACATGCAATATCATCTCCTGTTTCACAGAAGGGAAATTGAAGAGCTAAAGCCTGAATTTTTAGTCGCCAGTACAACAAAGAAAAGGCAACTACAATCTTGATAAACCCTGGCAGACAAGAGACGGTGTTTCAGTTCCACTTAGGACCTCTGAGATTAATGATTCCACAACCTTCTCTCCTCACATGAATTATCATCAGATCCTTCTGCTTCACGATTTTATACATTATTCCAAAAAAAAAAAAAAAAAAAGCATTAAAGCATTTTTCTGTGTTTTCAAGCCCTTGTACCAAAGCTGTTTGAAAGCATTTTATTATCCTAGATTGATTTGAATATGAATATCTAAATGATAGATTTCTCCATAAGGAGCAGGAGTGAGTAAGCATGGAGGACAGCTCAGATAAAGACTGAAATGCAACCTTCCACTTGTCTTTAGAACAAGGTCATTTCCAGGACAGCATTAGCAACTTGTTCACAATCTAAATGACATATTTAGATTAGAGTTTGCAATGTACCTAGGCAGTTTTTTTTTCTTCTTCTCTTTTTTTTTTTTTTTTGTTGTTTGGTTTGGTTTTTTTTGTTTTTTTTTTTTTTTTTATTTCTCTCCTCATAGCCAGATAAAAACATTGGGATAAGAATCTTTACTGAAACTCTTCAGATTTCATTTATTTAGGAGAATTGAAATAATGAAATGCCAAATGAATAAGAATGGTGTTTCTTATAATATCAAGTGAAGACAATTTAAATAATCCATATTCACAAGCTCACAGAGATGAATGATCTATTCATTTGTTGGTGTAAATGGGATGCATTTGTTAACTATTATTTGTTGTGTCTTGAGAATTCTTTAAGAGTGAAATTTAGTCAGATACACAAGATGGGCCAAAGAAATACTAAACTGAGAATTACAATTGTTCATTTTGGGTACCTTCGTGAATGTGAAGCTCTTGGTCCTCTTCAAAGGGAATTAGACACTATTTTTTTGGAAACTTTACTAGCAATACCACACATATGTTTAGAGAGGCAGTCCACGTTAAATGTTAGGTGAGAACTGCATATACTTTTTCTTTTCTACATATTGGGGTGATTTTATGATGATAGCCTATTCCTGAATGCTGCTTTATGCACAGGAATGGTGTGCTACACTTTAGGGTTGGAGCCAGGGGAACTCAGTGTGGATTGTTCAAAGTTCACTCCAGGGGTGCTTGGGTTTGCTGTGCGGATTGGAGGCTCCACTGTTGCTTTGGCTACCTTGGGGATTTATTTTGTGAATTGCAGTAGCAATTCTTCAATGGCTTCAGTGGTATTTCTCTTAGACTGTTCAACTTGGTTTGGTCTGCGATCAGACATTTCCCAGGAGCTTCTGGAACAACTCCACCCAGCCAAGAAAAGGGTTGAAGGAAAAAGCTGAACCAATGAAAGAAAGGACTCTAGATACACTGGCTTTGTCTTCACCAAAGAAGTGACCAACCTTTGAGATTCACGAGGTTGCCATCTGTTGTTTGTCCTTTCCCAAGCCATTGTGTTGGACTCTTCTCCCCTCCCAAGACAAAGCCTCCTGCCGTTTTGTTCTTCCTTACCATGTGCTTGACTGAGTTTCTTTTCCCCTTCCCTGCAATTTTGTTTCATTTTTTGGTTCTGCTGTGGGAATGGGGGTGAAGTGGGGGAAGAGTTCTGATGATTCAATATCTAACAGTTATTAATTTTTCCGGTGCCATGCAGGCACCTTCTTTGTCAAATAACAGGGTTTTTTTTGGTGTTTTTTTTTCACTTTCACCACAAAAATTCCTTTTGTATCAGTGGGAAGGGACTGGTTAACACCTTTTCTTTAGAGGAAACATTCATTACGAGCATTTTCTCCCAATATGTCTCTAAACGAGACATTCTTGAAAAGACAAAATCTGGGATTTAAACAGAATTATAGTAAAAAAATATGTATCCATCTGACACATAAAACAGGGAGTCCCTCTTCTCTTCAGAAGTCCTACATAATTCACTAAAAATGACCTCTTTTTGTAAATTAATTTTTGTTGGTCATATGATCAATATTGGTAGTCACAACACCCTTCTAGTAGAACCTTCAGAATATTAATTGTAGTTTCATTCCGTATTCTCAAAGTCGCAATAAAAGTGCCTGAAGCACTAGGGTAAAATAGCAGGGTGTGGAATAACTTCAGCCAATATTTTTGTAACAAATTTTAACAAGAGAGTATTTTAGAAAGCATGATTATCTGATAACAATAATTTTCATGATTGGGGTAGCATTTAGGGCCCTAAACCAGAAAGAGGGTCTAATAACTTAATGCCATGGAAACAAATAAAGAGATTTTCTCAGAATACCTTATTATTTATGCAAGTAAACAAAACAAATATAAAAAAGGAAACAATGGAAGAAAATGTAATGGAAGCAAATCAACTTATTAGAAGCTTTCTGTTTCCATTAGATACTGACATTATTTCATTATTTATTTGTCAGATACAGTACTCGTGACAAACACCATCAGAACACACATATCAAGAAGAGAAGTCTTATCAGTTTAGAATTAGTCTGTCAAATGTGGAAACAAATGGAGGCAATAAAGTAGTGCGGTAATGTTTCTCAAAATCCTGTCGTATCAACTTGCTTGCCTAAAATTCAAATATGAGTTTCTTCATCTAATTGACATCCATACAAGTTGCATCCAGTTCCTAATTATACAAGATAGGAAATAATTTCTTGCTATGCCAATGGAAACAAACAAGGTTCCATATCCAATCTGTCTCAGATTCTTAGTAAGACTCTACCTTAGAACTGGATGACCTTCATCCTAGACATCTTACTCCTCTCCATTAATGGCTGAGTAAGTCTACACAACCGTTTGAAATTACAAGCCTGGCTTCCAAGCAGCATTAAGCTCACTTTTGTGTGCTGTAACAGTGCTAACTTTGTCATATTGTGTTGACACAGCTGACAGCAGGCCGCACAGTTTGAATTGAGTTTGCAAGGTCTTAAGTGGTTAGCAAGACCTCCACTGTTTTCTTGACCTACCTTCTTGGTTTAGCTGTAAATGTATTTTTCTTTAATTGACCAGATCAACAGTCTGTGGTGGATTTGCTTTGCTTTTGTTTATCCTTGTATGACATAACCACAATTATACACAGATAGCAGCAAAAAGTAGTTTTCCTATGTAGAATGAGGGATTTATGACTCAACATAATGCCATAGTGTAGAGAAATATGTACCTGGTATCGACGGTATATCAAGAAGACTTGAGAAGTGGGGACGTGGGTTGTACAGCAGAGAAGTACAGATATGGACTGATAAAATATAGGGTACACCTGAGACCATGTGGAGATTAACAACTCATTCATGTAAATTAGTGACAAACAGACCTGAAGGGCCAAAAATGTTAGTGGTAACACAGACATCAGAGAAAATATGTGTGTGTTGTCAAAAAAGGAAAGAAAAAATATACGGTACACTGTGTTGTGTTTAGGCAAAAAAGGAGCAAAGTATAAAAATATGAAATACATAAAAATATTAGAAATATGTAAAAATATGTTAATCCTAGAGGGAGGAAGAAAGAATGACGTAGGTCAGAATGATACTTTTCCCACCTAAGGACTGAATGATGAGGATTTACCATAACCTCTGATGCCCTCACCACCAGCCCCAGCAGAAGAAACCACTGACCTTCGGGTGCTAGGGAAGAAAGTAAGTGTAACATGAAAGAAAGATGTGAAATCTCAAAGTGTTTCTTACAACCACATATCCTAAAATTGAGGACTTGAGATCAGAACAAAGTATGAAAGCTCTTTTTTTGAGTTATGGTAGGATTCTACCAAGATCAATATTGAGTGTTGTGGCCTAAAATCCTGTAAGGAATTGTCTATCTTGGCAGTAAAACCCAAGTGTTGAGCCAAAATTCTGACTCCATTTATTTCATTGGCCTTTGATTTTCTCATGCCTGTCCTTGTTACAAACAACTTAAGCACAAATTTTATAAGAGTTGCTGGAAAAGAAAATGAGGACTTTACCCCATAATGTAATTGGTATTGAATGTTGTGACTGAATAATGATCTCCAACAGATAGCAAATACAAGTATCAAGCAGAGCAGACATGTTTATTTTCAAAGCTGGAGACCACTTTTTCAATCACAACATTCAATTCTTTTTCATTAATTCCATTACAGCATCATGGGTCATTGCCAATGAAAGAGCAGATAAATAAAATAGATGAGAGTGACCCACAGACTCAGAAAATCAGATGTCGGTGGTACAAGTTAAAAGATCAAATAATCACTACACAAGCTTGGATAGGTGGAAAACTTTGGTAATTAAGTCAATTTACATGGTCATGCATAACATTTGTTTGAATCCAATGACCACCATCTGGATATCAGAATTTCATGAACAGCAACACTCTTCCTTATTTTGTTCAACAAGTTACTCTTTAGTTTAATACTGACAATTAATCAAACTTGATAGAATAAAACCCACCTGAATTGCTCAATGGTAATGGGTTTTTAGGTAGGGCTGTTCCCTACTGACTATTGCTAAATATAAACCCATATATAGGTAATAAGTTGGAAATTTAAATTTAATATTTAAAATCTCAGCAGCAACTTCATGAAAGAGATGATGAAATATCTGGAAAGGAGCGAAAGAGAGAATAGTTTATGTTTTGCCAGTCTCAGTAAAAACTCCCACTCTTACTTTTATCATATTTCAGTGATGTGTGGATTTAGCACTGTAGAATCTTCTGTGAATTGATCCCAATGATGAGTCGTCATTTTGTTTTTCTCATTCACTATAAAAAAACATGACAAAGGGAAAAAAGAAGGCCAACTCAAAATTTTGAAGGTGTACCCAGCACTGACATAAAAACTGAGCTAACACTTGTTGTCCTCATGTGAAATCATCCCCTCTATCCACTTTGCTGGCATTGTGAAGCTCACCCTCGGCACCCACCATCTGCTCAGCACGAGCACAGCGTGAACAAGGACATACAGCTAACAAAGAAAAAAATAAATAAATAAGAGGGAAGTGTTATTTATTATTCATCAATCTATCAATCTCCAGGGCTTCTTTGCCACTCAAGGTTAGCTCACTTTCCACAGACACTATTTGCCATTTGACAGTTCAATTCAGGTACATCTAACGGAAGCACTGCTTGTTGCTAGCACTCGTGTATACCAGAACAGTCAGCATCTCTCAAGCATGACATGCACATCATGGAGCAAATGCCAATGAACAGCCCCGTTGCAAAGAACTTACAACCTAATATAAGGAGAGAAGACAAAGAACCTGCAGTGTGGGTGTAAAGAGTGGTAAGAGAAGAGAAAATATTGCTAGCCAAGAGTTTGCAAATCACTTCCACACACTGCCAAACTTTGGACTGCCTTAAGATCATTACACATAGACATGCCACAGTAATGATGGATATAACCATATCCCATAATGTTAGGGCTGTAAAATTCTGTAAATTCTAAAGTACTAATTTTGGCCCAGATAGGGATGTACGCTATCATGGTACCCTCCTTCCCCATGCATCCAGACAAACATTTAGGGATATGACACTGATGAACTCAACTGCTGCAGTAATTTGAAAGAGGAACCTTGTTCCAGGCAAGAAGATGAGACCAGACGCACAGCTGAGATAGCTGATACCCTTGTAAGAACCTCTGCATCACGTGTGAAGGACTGTGAAATTCAGGTGAAGTTCTCAATGATTGGAGAAAGGTAAATATTGAATCCATCTTTAAAGAAGGCCAAAAGTATGACCTAGATATTTACAGGTTAGTTGTCCGTACTTTGATCTCAGGAAAAATCTTAGACCCAGTCTATTCTATTACTTCCTCACCATTAAGTTCTTTGACTTTCTTTGAGAGATGAAACCTATGCAGAGATTTAGGAAGATCCACAGAAAATTCTTTCATTGATATGAGGTCGTATCACAATAATATTCAATAGACAGTGCATAATGTAAAATATAAAGTGTATAATGCTATTAGAAAGAGGAAAGGTTATATGATTTATCGTTCCTCCAATATAGATAAAGGACAGTATCATTCCTAAAGTAGAGTCAACTGCAAGATCGTTTCTACTAATATTGCTTGTCGAGCGTTATCAGTCATCGCTCTCTAAGAGAAGCAATTGTGGGCTTCTGAGACCAATACTTTCCAAGACCTCTATCTTATAAGTATAGGTTATCAGTTAGTTTAAAGAGAAGTATCAATTACAATTCCTCATAAATTAGTAGTTACGTCTCCCAAACACTTTCATTCATATCATGTGCTTTCTCTTTGTCTTTGTACAGCCTTCCATCACAGCATCATGCACATTTAATGAAGAAGTTCAATATTGGCTGGGCCTTCTGAATGCCAGACATCTCCATTCAGTGCCACTCACTATTACCCTACTTTATGGGTGTTCAGTTAGTTTTCAGTTCATGAAGCCGAGTTCATATCTGAGCCAATTTGAACTAATTTTTTGAGACACTGTATCAAATGATTTACTAAAATCCAAATATATTATGCCAAATGCATTCCCTTCAGCCACTAATTTTGTAATTCTGTCATAAACAAGCAATCAAGTTCATCTGACAAGATTCGTTCTCCTAAAGCCCTGCTGCTTACTTATAATAACCATCCACAAATACATGAAAGATGCATGTGCCAAAAATGGAATGAGGCTGGATCTTGCAAGATAGGGGAAGTTGAAGCTCAACAAAAATAAAATGTGTGGTAAAGCAATCCGTTGGTAAGATGAACAGTGCTCTGAAACAGAAACTACAGAGATTTGTAGTGTTGGCTGAAAGAGTTTAGATTTTAGTAAACATAATGTAGTTTGAGCTATACTCCTTTTTGTTTGCTTATTTGTATTTTGCCCTTGCTGCTTGTAAAGACTGTATGTGTCTCAAAAAGCTATGGAAGAACAAGATGAATTTGTATAACTGAGGTTTTGTTTAGGGATAGGATGTAGAGGGAATAACATTAAAAAAGAGAAGAATAAAAACAAACCACAAATTCAAACCAAAACAGAGAATTAGTATGAAAACATTATTGGATGCTCCTAATTTATTTTTTCAATGATTTGTTGTCTAAAATGAAAAGGGTAGGCAATGAAAAGTATGGCAAAATATTTTGCTTGGAATGGAAAATACTTTTTCTAGGACAGCATCTATAATGGTAATACAGAAATTACACTTGAACTCTTTTTCAAAACTGATATTGTTTTCCATTGCCACCCATATATATAACAGCACTGGTGGTCTCTTGATATGCCTGTATATAAATATATAGTGATGTGTATGTGCTACACATAAATATCATATGAGCTTTTGTGACTTTGGAAGTGGTGCCAAGTAACAACAGACTAAAACTGGATCATATCACTCTATTGGTTCTAAAAGCATGAAGAGATGGGAAAAATTGCCCTTCTTAACCTTCATAGTCTAGGAAACTATTTTAGAGTAGACACCTCACCCTTTTCAAAGGTTAGAACAAGGTGCAATGAATGTTACTCCTGTGTGCAGAGCAACTGTCTGTAATAGACAAATTTGCCATTATTCAGGGATTAATAATTTTCTTTTTACTTATACAATCAGTATACTGCTTACCCTTTCTGTAAAGTTACCAAATTATGAATAATGCACTTCCCTTTCTTGATGTAATAATTGTACCCTGGTTTCGATAAGCAACTTTGTGTTACTGATAATCTTGATTTGTCCATCTCAGTCTTTTCAAGAGAAAGAAGGTGAGAGTTTTGTTCATTTATTTCTTCAAATCATCAGAACTCCTAGAAAATTTACATTTCTAGTTGTGATACACCATAGAAAGAGTTTAGAGGTCAGGAAAGCACGGCAAGTTGTGATTGACAAATAATCAAAAGTATGGATTTGAAGCTAATAAAAATACAAAAGACCTAAATTAATCTGAGAGCCAATCACAATTTTTGAAAGGGAAATATTGACTTCCTTCAAGCTTCTGAAAAAGTGCTCGGCAAGCTGTTCATAACATTTCAGTTATTTCTCCTCATCTCACACAGGACTGAAAATACTCATAGGAGTCATAGAACCAATCATTTGCTCAAATTTCCTCTTAGTCAAGCCATGAGACACCAGTAGATGTGGTAATGGGAAACAAACTGGTTTCCCCTAAAATATTCCTCATGACTCAATTGATGCTTCAGTTTACATGACAGTTTGATTAGCAACTTTGAGCTTTCATGGTTATTCTGGACGTATTTTCTTTCCCTACGAAATAAATCTAACTTCTGGTTAACAACTTGACTACTCATTTTATCATCTATATGTTAACCGTCACTCCATCCATTATAATTTTTTTTAATTTTCCAGAAGGAAACTAGTAAATACCAACACTTCTCTTCTCAGACTGGATGATCATTGACTGCTCTCCACGTATTTCGTAGAATATAGGTAAGACTGAACGTTTAGTAATGTAATTGAAAGCATGGTCCTGTTCTGGGATTAATTGCAACTGGCTTTTTTGTGGTCTTAATAAACACAAACATACTTCTGAATTCACAGAGTGAAATTGCCATCCTTTCATTGTCAGAACCACTTTAAAACATTTTCATGCTTCATGTCACCCCGTTACTACATAGCAACCATCCTCTGTGCTGATTAATAGTATTTTAACCAGTTCACAGAATCATTAAACCACACAAAGAAATAAGGATGGGTTCACCTCACCTAACTTTAGCCATCTTAAAAATTAGGTGTTTTTATATAAGTAATCACACAAACAATTTTGTTGCAAATATTTCACGAGGTTGCCATCTGTTGTTTGTCCTTTCCCAAGCCATTGTGTGGACTCTTCTCCCCTCCCAAGACAAAGCCTCCTGCCGTTTTGTTCTTCCTTACCATGTGCTTGACTGAGTTTCTTTTCCCCTTCCCCTGCAATTTTGTTTCATTTTTTTGGTTCTGCTGTGGGAATGGGGGTGAAGTGGGGGAAGAGTTCTGATGATTCAATATCTAACAGTTATTAATTTTTCCGGTGCCATGCAGGCACCTTCTTTGTCAAATAAACAGGGTTTTTTTGGTGTTTTTTTTTCACTTTCAACCACTAAAAATTCCTTTTGTATCAGTGGGAAGGGAATGCTGAAAACCTTTTCTTTAGAGGAAACATTCATTACGAGCATTTTTCCCAAATATGTCTCTAAACCGAGACATTCTTGAAAAGACAAAATCTGGGATTAAACAGAATTATAGTAAAAAATATGTATCCATCTGACACATAAAACAGGGAGTCCCTTCTTCTCTTCAGAAGTCCTACATAATTCACTAAAATGACCTCTTTTTGTAAATTAATTTTTGTTGGTCAATGATCAATATTGGTAGTCACAACACCCTTCTAGTAGAACCTTCAGAATATTAATTGTAGTTTCATTCCGTATTCTCAAAGTCGCAATAAAAGTGCCTGAAGCACTAGGGTAAATAGCAGGGTGTGGAATAACTTCAGCCAATATTTTTGTAACAAATTTTAACAAGAGAGTATTTTAGAAAGCATGATTATCTGATAACAATAATTTTCATGATTGGGGTAGCATTTAGGGCCCTAAACCAGAAAGAGGGTCTAATAACTTAATGCCATGGAAACAAATAAAGAGATTTTCTCAGAATACCTTATTATTTATGCAAGTAAACAAAACAAAATATAAAAAAGGAAACAATGGGAAGAAAATGTAATGGAAGCAAATCAACTTATTAGAAGCTTTCTGATTCCATTAGATACTGACATTATTTCCATTATTTATTTGTCAGATACAGTACTCGTGACAACACCATCAGAGACACACATATCAAGAAGAGAAGTCTTATTCAGTTTAGAATTAGTCTGTCAAATGTGGAAACAAATGGAGGCAATAAAGTAGTGCGGTAATGTTTCTCAAAAATCCTGTCGTATCAACTTGCTTGCCTAAAATTCAAATATGAGTTTCTTCATCTAATTGACATCCATACAAGTTGCATCCAGTTCCTAATTATACAAGATAGGAAATAATTTCTTGCTATGCCAATGGAAAAAACAAGGTTCCATATCCCAATCTGTCTCAGATTCTTAGTAAGACTCTACCTTAGAACTGGATGACCTTCATCCTAGACAATCTTACTCCTCTCCATTAATGGCTGAGTAAGTCTACACAACCGTTTGAAATTACAAGCCTGGCTTCCAAGCAGCATTAAGCTCACTTTTGGTGCTGTAACAGTGCTAACTTTGTCATATTGTGTTGACACAGCTGACAGCAGGCCGCACAGTTTGAATTGAGTTTGCAAGGTCTTAAGTGGTTAGGCAAGACCTCCACTGTTTTCTTGACCTACCTTCTTGGTTTAGCTGTAAATGTATTTTCTTTAATTGACCAGATCAACAGTCTGTGGTGGATTTGCTTTGCTTTTGTTTATCCTTGTATGACATAACCACAATTATACACAGATAGCAGCAAAAAGTAGTTTTCCTATGTAGAATGAGGGATTTATGACTCAACATAATGCCATAGTGTAGAGAAATATGTACCTGGTATCACGGTATATCAAGAAGACTTGAGAAGTGGGGACGTGGGTTGTACAGCAGAGAAGTACAGATATGGACTGATAAAATATAGGGTACACGCTGAGACCATGTGGAGATTAACAACTCATTCATGTAAATTAGTGACAAACAGACCTGAAGGGCCAAAAATGTTAGTGGTAACACAGACATCAGAGAAAATATGTGTGATGTCATAAAAAGGAAAGAAAAAATATACGGTACACTGTGTTGTGTTTAGGCAAAAAAGGAGCAAAGTATAAAAATATGAAATACATAAAAATATTAGAAATATGTAAAAATATTTAATCCTAGAGGGAGGAAGAAGAAATGACGTAGGTCAGAATGATACTTTTCCCACCTAAGGACTGAATGATGAGGATTTACCATAACCTCTGATGCCCTCACCACCAGCCCCAGCAGAAGAAACCACTGACCTTCGGGTGCTAGGGAAGAAAGTAAGTGTAACATGAAGAAAAGATGTGAAATCTCAAAGTGTTTCTTACAACCACATATCCTAAAATTGAGGACTTGTAGATCAGACAAAGTATGAAAGCTCTTTTTTTGAGTTATGGTAGGATTCTACCAAGATCAATATTGAGTGTTGTGGCCTAAAATCCTGTAAGGAATTGTCTATCTGGCAGTAAAACCCAAGTGTTGAGCCAAAATTCTGACTCCATTTATTTCATTGGCCTTTGATTTTTCATGCCTGTCCTTGTTACAAACAACTTAAGCACAAATTTTATAAGTTGCTGGAAAAGAAAATGAGACTTTACCCCATAATGTAATTGGTATTGAATGTTGTGACTGAATAATGATCTCCAACAGATAGCAAATACAAGTATTCAAGCAGAGCAGACATGTTTATTTTCAAAGCTGGAGACCATTTTTCAATCACAACATTCAATTTCTTTTTCATTAATTCCATTACAGCATCATGGTTCATTGCCAATGAAAGAGCAGATAAATAAAATAGATGAGAGTGACCCACAGACTCAGAAAATCAGATGTCGGTGGTACAAGTTAAAAGATCAAATAATCACTACACAAGCTTGGATAGGTGGAAAACTTTGGTAATTAAGTCAATTTACATGGTCATGCATAACATTTGTTTGAATCCAATGACCACCATCCTGGATATCAGAATTTCATGAACAGCAACACTCTTCCTTATTTTTTCAACAAGTTACTCTTTAGTTTAATACTGACAATTTAATCAAACTTGAATAGAATAAAACCCACCCTGAATTGCTCAATGGTAATGGGCTTTTTAGGTAGGGCTGTTCCCTACTGACTATTGCTAAATATAAACCCATATATAGGTAATAAGTGGAAATTTAAATTAATATTTTAAAATCTCAGCAGCAACTTCATGAAAGAGATGATGAAATATCTGGAAAGGAGCGAAAGAGAGAATAGTTTATGTTTTGCCAGTCTCAGTAAAAACTCCCACTCTTACTTTTTATCATATTTCAGTGATGTGTGGATTTAGCACTGTAGAATCTTCTGTGAATTGATCCATGATGAGTCGTCATTTTGTTTTTCTCATTCACTAAAAAAAAACATGACAAAGGGAAAAAAGAAGGCCAACTCAAAATTTTGAAGGTGTACCCAGCACTGACATAAAAACTGAGCTAACACTTGTTGTCCTCATGTGAAATCATCCCCTCTATCCACTTGCTGGCATTGTGAAGCTCACCCTCGGCACCCACCATCTGCTCAGCACGAGCACAGGTGAACAAGGACATCGCACTAAAAAGAAAAAAATAAATAAATAAGAGGGAAGTGTTATTTATTATTCATCAATCTATCAATCTCCAGGGCTTCTTTGCCACTCAAGGTTAGCTCACTTTCCACAGACACTATTTGCCATTTGACAGTTCAATTCAGGTACATCTAACGGAAGCACTGCTTGTTGCTAGCACTCGTGTATACCAGAACAGTCAGCATCTCTCAAGCATGACATGCACATCATGGAGCAAATGCAAATGAACAGCCCCTGTTGCAAAGAACTTACAACCTAATATGAAGGAGAGAGACAAAGAACTGCAGTGTTGGGTGTAAAGAGTGGTAAGAGAAGAGAAATATTGCTAAGCCAAAGAGTTTGCAAATCACTTCTCACACACTGCCAAACTTTGGACTGCCTTAAGATCATTACACATAGACATGCCACAGTAATGGGATATAACCATATCCCATAATGTTAGGGCTGTAAAATTCTGTAAATTCTAAAGTACTAATTTTGGCCCAGATAGGGATGTACGCTATCATGGTACCCTCCTTCCCCATGCATCCAGACAAACATTTAGGGATATGACACTGATGAACTCAACTGCTGCAGTAATTTGAAAGAGGAACCTTGTTCCAGGCAAGAAGATGAGACCAGACGCACAGCTGAGATAGCTGATACCCTTGTAAGAACCTCTGCATCACGTGTGAAGGACTGTGAAATTCAGGTGAAGTTTCAATGATTGGAGAAAGGTAAATATTGAATCCATCTTTAAAGAAGGCCAAAAGTATGACCTAGATATTTACAGGTTAGTTGTCCGTACTTTGATCTCAGGAAAAATCTTAGACCCAGTCTATCTAATTAACTTCCTCACAATTAAAGTTCTTTTGACTTTCTTTGAGGATGAAAAACCTATGCAGAGATTTAGGAAGATCCACAGAAATTCTTCATTGATATGAGGTCGTATCACAATAATATTCAATAGACAGTGCATAATGTAAAATATAAAGTGTATAATGCTTGTATATTAGCAAAAGAGGCGCAAAAGAGGAGTTTATAATAGTGATTATATTCTGGCTTCTTCACCATATTCCAAATATTTTAAGAGAAATAAAGAGAAGTATCAATTACAATTCCTCATAAATTAGTAGTTACGTCTCCAAACACTTTCATTCATATCATGTGCTTTCTCTTTGTCTGTAGCCTGATGTCCAATGTCTAGAGGACATGAACAGCGCGTCTCCCTCGCCTGCGATTAGCATGCCTACACGTTCCTTTTTGGTGTATTAGAGGGCAAAGCAAACAGGGGACAAGGACTAAGCCATCCAAATGGATAGAGGGAAAGGGAGAGAAAGGGAGAGAGAGGATTTGAAAATGTGCCAACAAGCACTTACAGCAAAACTAACTACCAGCAAAACATTTCCTTCACATCAAAGGTTGAATCAAAACCCTATTCCCCCAGCATATGAATTAGAAGAACAATCGTGTGATTATGATTAAAAAAAAGAGCATTACATTTTATGTTCAGCTATAATTGGTATTTATGACAATTTATGTAAACAGTAATGAAGCCTATGTGATTTTTGCAGGGAAATTGCATTATGACACCAATGATCGTTACTGTTAATTTTCCTGAAGATGATGGCAATCAGCAGGCATAGTTTCATTGTAAATAGGTTAATTTAAAATTCAAACGCTGCTGGTATTTCAAAATGAGTTCACATTTGATTTCTGAAAGCTTTGGCCCTGGCTGTCAGAATGTCAGGGAAAGAATGTTTCACAACAGAAAGAAGGAAAGAAAGAGCAAATGAGAATGAGGAAGAAAGACTAAATAAGCTTCCTTCCAGAAATGTGATTTCCCCTGTTAATCCAACGATGTCTCTAGGTGTGAAGTGATCTCCTGTTTTTCCACTGATTGCTTACACAAGTTCATTGTGAAAAGGGGGCTCACTATGTCTGCAAATCATGGGCTAATCTAATAGTTTATCCACTTAAGTTATGATGGCTTTGCAAAGGGTCAGTATAATGGTATCCTCATCAGTGGAAGGCAGAGGCATGATGTTCCTTCACACCAAAATTCACCTAGTAGCATCTCTTGCCTCTCAGCAGTGTATTTCAACACCTAAAAGTACCCCACTTCAAAATACATTACTATTCCCACTGCTTGCAAGTAGAAGGGTTTCATATATATAAGTATCATCAAACTCCCAGCTCTTCCATGTGAGGACATGCAATATCATCTCCTGTTTCACAGAAGGGAAATTGAAGAGCTAAAGCCTGAATTTTTAGTCGCCAGTACAACAAAGAAAAGGCAACTACAATCTTGATAAACCCTGGTCAGACAAGAGACGGTGTTTCAGTTCCACTTAGGACCTCTGAGATTAATGATTCCACAACCTTCTCTCCTCACATGAATTATCATCAGATCCTTCTGCTTCCACGATTTTATACATTATTCAAAAAAAAAAAAAAAAAGCATTAAAGCATTTTTCTGTGTTTTCAGCCTTGTACCAAAGCTGTTTGAAAGCATTTTATTATCCTAGATTGATTTGATATGAAATCTAAATGATAGATTCTCCATAAGGAGGCAGGGAGTGAGTAAGCATGGAGGACAGCTCAGAAAAGACTGAAATGCAACCTTCCACTTGTCTTTAGAACAAGGTCATTTTCCAGGACAGCATTAGCAACTTGTTCACAATCTAAATGACATATTTAGATTAGAGTTTGCAATGTACCTAGGCAGTTTTTTTTCTTCTTCTCTTTTTTTTTTTTTTTTTGTTTGTTTGTTTTGGTTTTTTTTGTTTTTTTTTTTTTTTTTATTTCTCTCCTCATAGCCAGATAAAATTGTAAGAATCTTTACTGTAACCTTTCAGATTTCATTTATTTAGGAGAATTGAAATAATGAAATGCCAAATGAATTAAGAATGGTGTTTCTTATAATATCAAGTGAAGACAATTTAAATAATCCATATTCACAAGCTCACAGAGATGAATGATCTATTCATTTGTTGGTGTAAATGGGATGCATTTGTTAACTATTATTTGTTGTGTCTTGAGAATTCTTTAAGAGTGAAATTTAGTCAGATACACAAGATGGGCCAAAGAAATACTAAACTGAGAATTACAATTGTTCATTTTGGGTACCTTCGTGAATGTGAAGCTCTTGGTCCTCTTCAAAGGGAATTAGACACTATTTTTTTGGAAACTTTACTAGCAATACCACACATATGTTTAGAGAGGCAGTCCACGTTAAATGTTAGGTGAGAACTGCATATACTTTTTCTTTTCTACATATTGGGGTGATTTTATGATGATAGCCTATTCCTGAATGTCTGCTTTATGCACAGGAATGGGTGCTACAACTTTAGGGTGGGAGCCAGGGGAACTCAGTGTGGATTTGTTCAAAGTTCACTCCAGGGTGCTTGGGTTTGCTGTGCGGATTGGAGGCTCCACTGTTGCTTTGGCTACCTTGGGGATTTATTTTGTGAATTGCAGTAGCAATTCTTCAATGGCTTCAGTGGTTATTTCTCTTAGACTGTTCAACTTGGTTTTGGTCTGCGATCAGACATTTCCCAGGAGCTTCTGGAACAACTCCACCCAGCCCAAGAAAAGGGTGAAGGAAAAAGCTGAACCAATGAAAGAAAGGACTCTAGATACACTGGCTTTGTCTTCACCAAAGAAGTGACCAACCTTGGAGATTCACGAGGTTGCCATCTGTTGTTTGTCCTTTCCCAAGCCATTGTGTGGACTCTTCTCCCCTCCCAAGACAAAGCCTCCTGCCGTTTTGTTCTTCCTTACCATGTGCTTGACTGAGTTTCTTTTCCCCTTCCCCTGCAATTTTGTTTCATTTTTTTGGTTCTGCTGTGGGAATGGGGGTGAAGTGGGGGAAGAGTTCTGATGATTCAATATCTAACAGTTATTAATTTTTCCGGTGCCATGCAGGCACCTTCTTTGTCAAATAAACAGGGTTTTTTTGGTGTTTTTTTTTCACTTTCAACCACTAAAAATTCCTTTTGTATCAGTGGGAAGGGACTGTTTAACACCTTTTCTTTAGAGGAAACATTCATTACGAGCATTTTCTCCCAAATATGTCTCTAAACCGAGACATTCTTGAAAAGACAAAATCTGGGATTAAACAGAATTATAGTAAAAAAATATGTATCCATCTGACACATAAAACAGGGAGTCCCTTCTTCTCTTCAGAAGTCCTACATAATTCACTAAAAATGACCTCTTTTTGTAAATTAATTTTTGTTGGTCATATGATCAATATTGGTAGTCACAACACCCTTCTAGTAGAACCTTCAGAATATTAATTGTAGTTTCATTCCGTATTCTCAAAGTCGCAATAAAAGTGCCTGAAGCACTAGGGTAAAATAGCAGGGTGTGGAATAACTTCAGCCAATATTTTTGTAACAAATTTTAACAAGAGAGTATTTTAGAAAGCATGATTATCTGATAACAATAATTTTCATGATTGGGGTAGCATTTAGGGCCCTAAACCAGAAAGAGGGTCTAATAACTTAATGCCATGGAAACAAATAAAGAGATTTTCTCAGAATACCTTATTATTTATGCAAGTAAACAAAACAAAATATAAAAAAGGAAACAATGGGAAGAAAATGTAATGGAAGCAAATCAACTTATTAGAAGCTTTCTGATTCCATTAGATACTGACATTATTTCCATTATTTATTTGTCAGATACAGTACTCGTGACAAACACCATCAGAACACACATATCAAGAAGAGAAGTCTTATTCAGTTTAGAATTAGTCTGTCAAATGTGGAAACAAATGGAGGCAATAAAGTAGTGCGGTAATGTTTCTCAAAATCCTGTCGTATCAACTTGCTTGCCTAAAATTCAAATATGAGTTTCTTCATCTAATTGACATCCATACAAGTTGCATCCAGTTCCTAATTATACAAGATAGGAAATAATTTCTTGCTATGCCAATGGAAACAAACAAGGTTCCATATCCCAATCTGTCTCAGATTCTTAGTAAGACTCTACCTTAGAACTGGATGACCTTCATCCTAGACATCTTACTCCTCTCCATTAATGGCTGAGTAAGTCTACACAACCGTTTGAAATTACAAGCCTGGCTTCCAAGCAGCATTAAGCTCACTTTTGGTGCTGTAACAGTGCTAACTTTGTCATATTGTGTTGACACAGCTGACAGCAGGCCGCACAGTTTGAATTGAGTTTGCAAGGTCTTAAGTGGTTAGCAAGACCTCCACTGTTTTCTTGACCTACCTTCTTGGTTTAGCTGTAAATGTATTTTTCTTTAATTGACCAGATCAACAGTCTGTGGTGGATTTGCTTTGCTTTTGTTTATCCTTGTATGACATAACCACAATTATACACAGATAGCAGCAAAAAGTAGTTTTCCTATGTAGAATGAGGGATTTATGACTCAACATAATGCCATAGTGTAGAGAAATATGTACCTGGTATCACGGTATATCAAGAAGACTTGAGAAGTGGGGACGTGGGTTGTACAGCAGAGAAGTACAGATATGGACTGATAAAATATAGGGTACACGCTGAGACCATGTGGAGATTAACAACTCATTCATGTAAATTAGTGACAAACAGACCTGAAGGGCCAAAAAAATGTTAGTGGTAACACAGACATCAGAGAAAATATGTGTGATTGTCATAAAAAGGAAAGAAAAAATATACGGTACACTGTGTTGTGTTTAGGCAAAAAAGGAGCAAAGTATAAAAATATGAAATACATAAAAATATTAGAAATATGTAAAAATATGTTAATCCTAGAGGGAGGAAGAAGAAATGACGTAGGTCAGAATGATACTTTTCCCACCTAAGGACTGAATGATGAGGATTTACCATAACCTCTGATGCCCTCACCACCAGCCCCAGCAGAAGAAACCACTGACCTTCGGGTGCTAGGGAAGAAAGTAAGTGTAACATGAAGAAAAGATGTGAAATCTCAAAGTGTTTCTTACAACCACATATCCTAAAATTGAGGACTTGTAGATCAGACAAAGTATGAAAGCTCTTTTTTTGAGTTATGGTAGGATTCTACCAAGATCAATATTGAGTGTTGTGGCCTAAAATCCTGTAAGGAATTGTCTATCTGGCAGTAAAACCCAAGTGTTGAGCCAAAATTCTGACTCCATTTATTTCATTGGCCTTTGATTTTCTCATGCCTGTCCTTGTTACAAACAACTTAAGCACAAATTTTATAAGTTGCTGGAAAAGAAAATGAGACTTTACCCCATAATGTAATTGGTATTGAATGTTGTGACTGAATAATGATCTCCAACAGATAGCAAATACAAGTATTCAAGCAGAGCAGACATGTTTATTTTCAAAGCTGGAGACCATTTTTCAATCACAACATTCAATTTCTTTTTCATTAATTCCATTACAGCATCATGGTTCATTGCCAATGAAAGAGCAGATAAATAAAATAGATGAGAGTGACCCACAGACTCAGAAAATCAGATGTCGGTGGTACAAGTTAAAAGATCAAATAATCACTACACAAGCTTGGATAGGTGGAAAACTTTGGTAATTAAGTCAATTTTACATGGTCATGCATAACATTTGTTTGAATCCAATGACCACCATCTGGATATCAGAATTTCATGAACAGCAACACTCTTCCTTATTTTGTTCAACAAGTTACTCTTTAGTTTAATACTGACAATTTAATCAAACTTGAATAGAATAAAACCCACCTGAATTGCTCAATGGTAATGGGCTTTTTAGGTAGGGCTGTTCCCTACTGACTATTGCTAAATATAAACCCATATATAGGTAATAAGTTGGAAATTTAAATTTAATATTTAAAATCTCAGCAGCAACTTCATGAAAGAGATGATGAAATATCTGGAAAGGAGCGAAAGAGAGAATAGTTTATGTTTTGCCAGTCTCAGTAAAAACTCCCACTCTTACTTTTTATCATATTTCAGTGATGTGTGGATTTAGCACTGTAGAATCTTCTGTGAATTGATCCCATGATGAGTCGTCATTTTGTTTTTCTCATTCACTAAAAAAAAACATGACAAAGGGAAAAAAGAAGGCCAACTCAAAATTTTGAAGGTGTACCCAGCACTGACATAAAAACTGAGCTAACACTTGTTGTCCTCATGTGAAATCATCCCCTCTATCCACTTGCTGGCATTGTGAAGCTCACCCTCGGCACCCACCATCTGCTCAGCACGAGCACAGGTGAACAAGGACATACAGCTAACAAAGAAAAAAATAAATAAATAAGAGGGAAGTGTTATTTATTATTCATCAATCTATCAATCTCCAGGGCTTCTTTGCCACTCAAGGTTAGCTCACTTTCCACAGACACTATTTGCCATTTGACAGTTCAATTCAGGTACATCTAACGGAAGCACTGCTTGTTGCTAGCACTCGTGTATACCAGAACAGTCAGCATCTCTCAAGCATGACATGCACATCATGGAGCAAATGCAAATGAACAGCCCCTGTTGCAAAGAACTTACAACCTAATATGAAGGAGAGAGACAAAGAACTGCAGTGTTGGGTGTAAAGAGTGGTAAGAGAAGAGAAATATTGCTAAGCCAAAGAGTTTGCAAATCACTTCTCACACACTGCCAAACTTTGGACTGCCT
The DNA here is from genome assembly GCA_009741485.1 of Malurus cyaneus samueli. Classification (NCBI taxonomy): domain Eukaryota; kingdom Metazoa; phylum Chordata; class Aves; order Passeriformes; family Maluridae; genus Malurus; species Malurus cyaneus. The sequence continues at coordinate 270,769 of VKON01000252.1, read as the reverse complement.
TAAGATCATTACACATAGACATGCCACAGTAATGGGATATAACCATATCCCATAATGTTAGGGCTGTAAAATTCTGTAAATTCTAAAGTACTAATTTTGGCCCAGATAGGGATGTACGCTATCATGGTACCCTCCTTCCCCATGCATCCAGACAAACATTTAGGGATATGACACTGATGAACTCAACTGCTGCAGTAATTTGAAAGAGGAACCTTGTTCCAGGCAAGAAGATGAGACCAGACGCACAGCTGAGATAGCTGATACCCTTGTAAGAACCTCTGCATCACGTGTGAAGGACTGTGAAATTCAGGTGAAGTTCTCAATGATTGGAGAAAGGTAAATATTGAATCCATCTTTAAAGAAGGCCAAAAGTATGACCTAGATATTTACAGGTTAGTTGTCCGTACTTTGATCTCAGGAAAAATCTTAGACCCAGTCTATTCTAATTAACTTCCTCACAATTAAAGTTCTTTTGACTTTCTTTGAGGATGAAAAACCTATGCAGAGATTTAGGAAGATCCACAGAAAATTCTTCATTGATATGAGGTCGTATCACAATAATATTCAATAGACAGTGCATAATGTAAAATATAAAGTGTATAATGCTTGTATATTTAGCAAAAGAGGCGCAAAAGAGGAGTTTATAATAGTGATTATATTCTGGCTTCTTCACCATATTCCAAATATTTTAAGAGAAATAAAGAGAAGTATCAATTACAATTCCTCATAAATTAGTAGTTACGTCTCCCAAACACTTTCATTCATATCATGTGCTTTCTCTTTGTCTTTGTACAGCCTTCCATCACAGCATCATGCACATTTAATGAAGAAGTTCAATATTGGCTGGGCCTTCTGAATGCCAGACATCTCCATTCAGTGCCACTCACTATTACCCTACTTTATGGGTGTTCAGTTAGTTTTCAGTTCATGAAGCCGAGTTCATATCTGAGCCAATTTGAACTAATTTTTTGAGACACTGTATCAAATGATTTACTAAAATCCAAATATATTATGCCAAATGCATTCCCTTCAGCCACTAATTTTGTAATTCTGTCATAAACAAGCAATCAAGTTCATCTGACAAGATTCGTTCTCCTAAAGCCCTGCTGCTTACTTATAATAACCATCCACAAATACATGAAAGATGCATGTGCCAAAAATGGAATGAGGCTGGATCTTGCAAGATAGGGGAAGTTGAAGCTCAACAAAAATAAAATGTGTGGTAAAGCAATCCGTTGGTAAGATGAACAGTGCTCTGAAACAGAAACTACAGAGATTTGTAGTGTTGGCTGAAAGAGTTTAGATTTTAGTAAACATAATGTAGTTTGAGCTAACAATTTCTTTTTTGTTTGCTTATTTGTATTTTGCCCTTGCTGCTTGTAAAGACTGTATGTGTCTCAAAAAGCTATGGAAGAACAAGATGAATTTGTATAACTGAGGTTTTGTTTAGGGATAGGATGTAGAGGGAATAACATTAAAAAGAGAAGAATAAAAACAAAACCCACAAATTCAAACCAAAACAGGAATAGTATGAAAACATATGGATGCCTAATTTATTTTTTCAATGTTTTGTTGTCTAAAATGAAAAGGGTAGCAATGAAAAGGTTATGCAAAATATTTTGCTTGGAATGGAAAATACTTTTTCTAGGACAGCATCTATAATGGTAATACAGAAATTACACTTGAACTCTTTTTCAAAACTGATATTGTTTTCCATTGCCACCCATATATATAACAGCACTGGTGGTCTCTTGATATGCCTGTATATAAATATATAGTGATGTGTATGTGCTACACATAAATATCATATGAGCTTTTGTGACTTTGGAAGTGGTGCCAAGTAACAACAGACTAAAACTGGATCATATCACTCTATTGGTTCTAAAAGCATGAAGAGATGGGAAAAATTGCCCTTCTTAACCTTCATAGTCTAGGAAACTATTTTAGAGTAGACACCTCACCCTTTTCAAAGGTTAGAACAAGGTGCAATGAATGTTACTCCTGTGTGCAGAGCAACTGTCTGTAATAGACAAATTTGCCATTATTCAGGGATTAATAATTTTCTTTTTACTTATACAATCAGTATACTGCTTACCCTTTCTGTAAAGTTACCAAATTATGAATAATGCACTTCCCTTTCTTGATGTAATAATTGTACCCTGGTTTCGATAAGCAACTTTGTGTTACTGATAATCTTGATTTGTCCATCTCAGTCTTTTCAAGAGAAAGAAGGTGAGAGTTTTGTTCATTTATTTCTTCAAATCATCAGAACTCCTAGAAAATTTACATTTCTAGTTGTGATACACCATAGAAAGAGTTTAGAGGTCAGGAAAGCACGGCAAGTTGTGATTGACAAATAATCAAAAGTATGGATTTGAAGCTAATAAAAATACAAAAGACCTAAATTAATCTGAGAGCCAATCACAATTTTTGAAAGGGAAATATTGACTTCCTTCAAGCTTCTGAAAAAGTGCTCGGCAAGCTGTTCATAACATTTCAGTTATTTCTCCTCATCTCACACAGGACTGAAAATACTCATAGGAGTCATAGAACCAATCATTTGCTCAAATTTCCTCTTAGTCAAGCCATGAGACACCAGTAGATGTGGTAATGGGAAACAAACTGGTTTCCCCTAAAATATTCCTCATGACTCAATTGATGCTTCAGTTTACATGACAGTTTGATTAGCAACTTTGAGCTTTCATGGTTATTCTGGACGTATTTTCTTTCCCTACGAAATAAATCTAACTTCTGGTTAACAACTTGACTACTCATTTTATCATCTATATGTTAACCGTCACTCCATCCATTATAATTTTTTTTAATTTTCCAGAAGGAACTATAGCAAATACCATACACTTCTCTACAGACATGATGATCATTGATTTCACAGTATTTCAGGTAACTGAACGTTTAGTAATGTAATGAAAGCATGTCCTGTTCTGGGATTAATTGCAACTGGCTTTTTTGTGGTCTTAAAAACACAAACTACTTCTGAATTCACAGAGTAAAATTGCTCCTTTCAATTGTCAGAACACTTTAAACACATTTCATGCTTCATGTCACCCGTTACTACATAGCAACCATCTCTGTGCTGATAAATAGTACTTTTAACAGTTCACAGAATCATTAAACCACAAAGAAATAAGGATGGGATTCACCTCACCTAACTTTAGCCATCTAAAAATTAGGTGATTTATATAAGGTAATCACACAAACCAATTTTGTTGCAAATATAAAAGGGTAAGCATCTTTAGAGGGCCATTCATCCTATCCTAAAATAGTGTTTAAGATGGCAGAATGACTTTCCCAGGTAAAGGTTTGTGTCTCGCCATTCATTTAGAGGGTGATATGATGATTACTGTAGAAAGAACTTTACTCAAAATGCCTAAATGTGGGTAAATAAGTCTTACTCTGCATGTCACTAAACAACAAGGAAAAATTAAATATAAATAGGCCCTTGAATTTGGTTACCATTCTTCTGCTTTTCTTTATTATTATGATATTTCACACTTTCTCATTCATTTAATGCAGTGGGTTTACACCAACTGTATTGCTAAGTGTACATGAATATATTTGCTTTCTTTCTGGAGTAATGTTAAAAAAAATAATAATAATTAAAAAAAAGAACTAAGAAATAGTGAATTGTACTGTACAGTGGGATGGAGCAGCTCAGCTTTTAGGGGCTACAGTGGGCAAATGAGCCAATGCAAATCCTCCCAGCCATGGCTACAATATGAAAAAGCTGACACAATCCCTGGCTGTCTAAAGAGATGAGTAGGAATAGGGACTGGCTTAACACTTATATATGACAAAGATAAAACAGACTTAGAATTTCTTCTATCTTTTAATACTCTTAATGCTCATCTTTCAAAAACAATGATGAAAAATCAGGGAAGATGCAGAAAAGAACTTCCTAAAAATGATTTAGTAGCCATGGAAAATGCCTTATAGTGCGACACTGAAAGAGCTTTACCTATTTACCTTATCAAGAAGAAGATTGAGAGGTGATTTGATTAGAGTATCTAAGTACCTTCACAGGGAGAAAACACTAACTACTAAAAAGCTCTTTAATCTAGCAGAGCAAGGCATAACAAGAGACGATGTCTGAAGCTGAAGCCAGACAAATTAGAAATAAAGCACAATATTTTTTAACAGCGCGGGTGATTAACCACTGGAACAAACTGCTATGGGAAAAGTGGATTCTTTTTTTGTCTTGAATCAAGCCTTTGCCTTTAAATCAAGCTTGGATGCCTCTCTGGAAGATTAAGCATCTCTTGAAGTAGCTAAGTTTTGAGCGAATCTTGAAAGAGAAGGGGAATGTTTGCATAAGGACCTGTGAGATCTTTCAGTGACCGTGATGTGGAGATGTTCCGTTGGAGGTAAGGATTTGTGGTGCTCAGGAAGTCAGTTTTAATGATCTCATTGCTCCCACTGCCTTTAAAATCTGTGAATCATGATACTTGTAAACAAAAGTTGGCCTCAGCCACAGCTTTACTGAGTACAATAGATGTCCATGTGGGAACATAAGTCCATTGAGGTAGAATCAACTGGTCTATGATGAATCTAAATTTTTTTAAGTAAAAGAAAGTGGGCAATATAATTTGCTGCTCTGAACATTTTCTGGATTTCAGACAATATCCTCTTCTGCACTGGAGCAAACTGTGAAACATTTTCAGTTCCTTCAGACTTGCAGGCATTTGGGGCAATGGTGCTTTATGCACTGATTTTCTCCTTGTGTGGTACTCCTGCAGCCTGACCTATAGTGAAATTATAATCACCACAATGAAGCAGTGCAATAATAGAAATCAGTGCCTGAGAGTCATCAGGAATTTAGTTTTGAATTTGAATTTTAAGTGTCCTGAAGTGTGTTTTTGCCTCATGTTGTGAAATTATATATTTGCATTTACACTGTGTGCTTACACATGAGGGACCAATATAATTTGTCTGGATGACTTAAAAATGGGGTTTGGGAGGGAGAAAGAGCATTTCATGGCTGTCGCAGAGAGCTGGGGAAAGGAGTGACCCAAAAGGAAGAAACAAAGTCTCAGAAGGGCAAAGTTCTTGTAGAAAATACATTATTTGCATTTGAATGTGCTCCAGTGCCGTGTCCAGCTGGGCAGAGCACATTCAGCTGCACATTGTGCTATTGTGCAGTGGAGTGGTGTTCATTTGGATTATGTCCCTGTGCACTGCTGTAGCTGCTTCTGCCTGTCTGGGTGTGTGATGCGCTGTGGATGCACGAAGGCATAGATTTCAAATACAAACACATGTGCTCATGAATGATTAGATGAATAATACTTTTATTGCTATCTGTTACAAAGAATTTTCTTTCTTGTCCCCTCAAGATATAACTATGAATTAAAGAAAGCTGGCAATTACAAGCTGCTGCTGCTGCTGCTGCACAAGGGAACAAGGACAGCGACTCTTTGCAGAGCATTCTTTCTTCCATCTTTCTTTTTTTTCCTTTCCTTTTCTCCCTCCTTTGTTTTGGCTAAAGAAAAGTTTAGAGGCCAGTTTTTTCTCCTCTGCACTCTACTGGCTGTTCCAGCCTGGAGCTAGCTTGTTATAACCTACTTAGTCAGTTGGATGCTGTCAGTCACTACTTCAGAATCAATGGTTGCAGATGTGAGCTTGGATGCTATGCTATTTCCCCCTGCGGTAACAAGCAGTTAATAGATTTTATTTTAATTTTTTTCCTAGCTGTTTTGTCTTACAAACAATGGCAAAAAACTTTGGGGATGTGCAGTTGATTTGCAGATAAACACATCCTCACCAAAACGGGGTGAAATCTTTTGAAGTGGCAATTCCACATCCAAGTGAAACATTATTAATGACAGTCATATACTCATCCTATAGGGAATTTGTTTGCATGAACACAAAATGTCAGTACATCAGGATTTTGCTACAGGAAAGGAATATTCAGCAGGCCTGTCATCAGGGGAGTGTAGTTTTCTTATTGCAAAAAAAAAAAAAAAAAGAAAGAAGCCACAGATGGCTATGTTTGGAAATCAGTACATTTTTAACTGCTATTTTGGTATTTTTCATTATTATTATTATTACTATCACTTCCTTCAGAGAGAATAAAAATTTTTGGTGCTTCCCTTTGCTTTGGAAGGATGGTCATGACTAAAAGTTGTCCTTGTGTTTCCATGACTTTGCACACCTTTGTTATTACACAGAATTTCTCTCATGCGGCATTCTCCCAGCTGCTGCTGGCTTTCAGGGGGAAACAGGAGGCAGACTGTGGGTAGTTACTTGTTCCAAAGCCAGTGCTGACTTTTCCTGATGTTGTCAGATCAGGTTACCATTGCAGCTCTGAGGTCTTAATTGCATTCCAGACAGCTTCAGCTCCAGTTTTAGCCTGGTGCCTTAGGAAATAACATTTCAGGGTGGAGGATTTTAAGCTCAGCAAAGGAGCCTCGTAAGATGTACATGCACAAAATTGCCTCCAATAATTAGGATAACTCTATGTGGAAGAAGAAAAAGGGGGCATCCCATCTGTCTCAGGCCATCTATGGACACGTGCCAAACCCAAGTGGACATCCCTGTTTGATTATCAGAATTCCAAGCAAGGAAAATTGTGGCAGAAGACTTCGAGACACTCACTTCTTCTGTGAGGAAAAGGGGTATAGCTAGGAAACACTACCAATACTTTCACGAGTTAGGCTGTCTTTCAGTTGCCTCACTCATGGTGAATTTATCTCAGTTCCTGGGGAAAAAAAAAAAAAAAAAAAAAAAAAAAAAAAAAAAAAAAAAATCTCTTGTTATCTACTAATAAGCAATTATTTCCCAGCTTTTCACAGAAACTGATAAGCCAAATTGCACATGACAATGAGAAGGAACAAGAAAAGTCCTTCTTTTTCTGTCAAACAAGGTTAATGTATAATAACAAATAGTGATGGAGTTCTTGATTCTACTGGACCCTGTTGTTGAATGAAGATATAAATCCCATCATTTCTACTAGGTGGTGACAGTTCAGATTAGGTCTTCTCCTATGATTGTTCTCAGAAGAAGCAGAAAATTTATGCTCTGAAAATTTTTCTGGAACATTTTGAGTTTCAATAGAAATTAAAAATAAAGAACTAATACTTTAATGATTTACAATCTGGATTTTCTTAATGTCATTTTCTGAGACTGTTGTTTGACCATATCAGAAAATAAATAGACAAATCTTGACTGGGAGGAGAGAACCATTTCACATCATCCAGAATAATTTGCATATTGTCCATCATGTGAACTGGGTCCTTTTCTCTGATTTCATATCGTGTTGCACAAAGACTATAATCATGAGTTTGGAGGGCAGATTTCTTTTCCACCAAAATTTCTGACCTTGTGAATATAATATCTACACAACTGGAAATAAGAAACCAACCCTATCCTAGGGTTTTAAGAGTTGAAAAACAGAGATGGTACCCTCAAACCCTTAAAGAAATGGTTTTCAGTTTTTTCCATCTCTGTTAATCTTTTACAGACAAATGTTGAAAGTCCAAATATTACTATGGCTGACTTAATTCCCACAAGATTCATAAATCTGATTTTAGCTACTTCTGTCATATTTGGCTCTTACCTATTAATATGGATATCTTGAACATATTCCTTTGTGTGACTATGAAGCTTCAAAAGAATTTCACCATTGGGAATACAGAACAAGTATTTCTTAAAGGAAGTGACAATGTAAAATAAAAATCCACAGACTGGATTTAAAAAAAAAAAAACAAGATGAAACCTTTATGAAGTAATGTCTATCTATAGATTTAACCTAGAGATTAGAAATATGTTTTATATACGAGAAGAAAATTTTTTATTACTCTTAGAATATTCCTTAATCCAAGCCTTTGGACCCTCAAAGACCTGAAATTTACCCAGCAAAGAAAACCTGTCTAGAGCTGCTAAATATTGCAGTGTTTGACTGCTCACCCAAAACATTTATCCCTATTTCAGTGTAGAAGTGATGCCCTGTGGAAGATTTTACTTATCATTCATTTATTTAAATTACTTTCTGCAAGGCCAAGTGAGTTCTGGGAAATGTACCAGAACGTGGTCCCTAGAGAATCAGCTTCTATTCAACTTATAAAAAAATGAACAACAACCAAAAAACACCCAAAAACCCCAAACCCCCCAAAAAAGGTAACAAAAAGAGACCAAGCAAGGAACTAGAAAGAAAAAAAAACTAGAAAGAAAACTATCAAAATGTTATAATTCCACTTTCCCTCCTGTGCCCACACAAAACCCCCTACAGAAAACTGTAGTTACCATTTCCTGGAACATTTCAATTTCCAGACTGAAAACAAGAATTACACTGATTATGTTCTGCCTAAATTGGAACTTGGCTGAAATTTGGGAGTCTTTTCTAAGAAAGCAATTAGGAACACTTGCTCTCTGTTCAACCTGTTCCTGGCAGTACTTAGTCCCTTTTAGGATAAAATACCAATCTACCTCAAACTGAGCAATCCTCTACATTCACATGTAGAACTAGAAACATGTGTTTAATCACATCCTACTCATTTTGCTTTTTTCTCCCTTAATTTTTCGTGTAAAGAAAATATCCACTCAGAGGAATGAAAGACCAGTCTGAACTCCCACTTCATGTTCCTCATTTTCTAGAAAACTACCTTAAATATTAAGACACACAAAGAACCAGGCACTTTTTTATTCAGTTTATCAATTTTGTATTCCACAGTCAGTGGATTGAAATAACATTTTCTTCTATACAGTGCAGTTTACAAATCAGTGGACTAAAAGCAATCTAAATATAATCCTGGGTACTTTGCCTTTACTTTAAAAAAATAAAAACATTATGTCATAATATTTTTTATCCTGGCCCATCTTTCCACCTCTTTTCAAATGTTTCATTTAGTAAAGGACACCACCATTTATCATACTAACTTCTTCGATTTAAATGTGGGGTTTTTTTGCATTTACTGTAGCTCACCCTGGATGTCAATCTCCCTTACCTACTTGGAAACCAAGGATTCTGACTGAAAAAAACTCTCAATGTGTTGTTTTTTTTTCTTCCCAAGGAATCAAACACTTCTCCTTTCTTTGTAACAAGAGAATGACAAGATTAAACAGTCACATGAATCTTACCCATAAATCTTAATGGACAATTAGGATTGAAAATATAGATCTATTTTTCAACAACTGTTTATCTGTCTATTATGCTCTGAACAAGCACACAAATTTCATGAAGGCTACAAAATCTCCACAATTTTTTGAACCAAGTGTAATGCTGCTGCTTTCATTGAAGTTTCTCTCTTCAAGGAGCTGTCCATACTTAGGAGAATGAGGGCTTCCAGACCAGTGCTGCTTTGTTAAGCCAAAATCTGAAAAGAAGGATGCACATGAAAAGGCCCTTTTAAAGACAGTGTGTCAGTCACATTCCCTGTGCTAAAAAAAAAAAGATAATAAACTGTATCTTTTCAGAAGAAGATCTCTTTCATATGTTTGTTAGCCATCTAAACCATGTAACCTAAATTCATCACTTGCTCCCACCTCATTTTTTTGTTGGAGTGTGTGCTGGGGACAGTTGTGTCCATTCCATGACACATGTCCAGCTTTGCTTGACCATTCCCACGTGGAGTTGCCTGCCCGTTTCATGGCTATTGCAGGCACCTAGAGTGAAAATGTAAGCCAGCTACGTCTAGCAAAAAAGTTAGATAAAACCAATTTGCATTAACTACTGTGTTGATTTTATTTTCAGCGTCTCACAGGCTATATACTGATTTTGCCTCTTGAACTAAAGAGCAAATCTTGGTTATGACTCATGCTTTGCATATTTCCTTGATACGGGTCTCCTAGAACACTATTTTTTTCTTTCAATGGACATTCTTGCTGCTAATGAAGTCACCTGTCAAAATTAAAACACCTCACTGTATTTTCTGCAATTTCTGAGTGCTTTTACCAGGATCATCTCTTCTTTTTGTTGTGTTTTCTTTTTTTTTTGTTTGTTTGTTTTTGTTCATTTGTGGTTTTGTTTGTTTGTTTTTTGTTTGTTTGTTTTTCTTTTTCCCCATAATATTTTGGAGATCTTACCCAGTTAAACATCCACCACCACCAAAACCTGTGGACTTTGTCTTCTAAATATGGATCCCCAGTGAGTAGGTACAGTCTGTGCTACTTCTTTCTAGATTTCTTAATTTCCATTGGGTTCTGTTGAATGGAGGCTTTTTACTCATAAAAAAATCCACCCCAAATTTAACGAGATGGCAACATTGCCCTCATTTATTGTGCTTTTATTTCTTCTCCAGTATGTTATGGCTAGCAATGTTATATTGATATTTTGGACCTATTAGTAGAGATAATGAGGTCTTACTTATTGACACTCTATTGGAGAATGACACAGCTCTTGCTCTTTTTTTCCTATGCTCCATTGAGTGTGACTCTTTCCTGTGTTCTGCTAAAATGAAGGAGCAGAGTGGCAGACTGACTGCTTGCATTTGTCCAGCTTGTAGGAAGCAGGTTCCT
>VKON01000252.1:224710-253339 GCA_009741485.1 Malurus cyaneus samueli | reverse complement strand
CCTTTTTTTTTTTTTTTTAATTGGGATAAAGCTGTCATTTCCCCAGGATCTGTACATTTAGGAGAGTTTTCTGGAGAGTAGGATGCAAAGGGAACGACTTACCTGCAGCCATGCACCTCAAGAAATTTATGTGTGCTAAAAATTGTTGGTGTTTCTTCCTACTTAGTTTCAGGCTTTAGGGATTAGTTTTACGCGTTATGGGACAATATGTTTTATCATTCCTCATCTTCCTACTTACCCACAGCTTTGCTCACAAAGCTGTTGTTTTGTTTGTCAGACTGTTGCCTCGTGTGGTATGAATTCTTTAGGTGCTAAACGACACAATTGATGAGGTTATGCTAAAGCTAATAACTGCTTAGAACAGCCATAGTGGCAAATTACTGCTACAATTAATGAGCAAGCTAAAATAAGCTCAAGGCCAGCCAAGACAAGTCCAGGCAGAGCCTGACAGGTGCTGAGGATTTATGCTGTTCTGTTAATACAAGCCTTAACCTGTTATCAGCATGTAGTTACTATAAACCCCACGGCTTCTTATTAGCATTGACATTACTGTATTTACTGGGCTGCAGAATCTGAGCAGACACAGAGGAAGAATTGTGGCAGGCAGAAACACAATCACACTTCAGACACGGTGATAAAATGAAGGCTTTCTTTGGGACCCGCTGTTTGGAGCTGGTTTCTGCACAGGCATTCCTGGAAATACTAGGGATGTCCTTGAGGATCCTGACTGGAATCCAGCAGGGAGGAGAAGGACCCACGTTTTATGGCCATTTGTGAAAAAAAAAAAAAAAAAAACAACCCTTAGTGGATTAACTGCTACTGCTTTGAGACATCATAAATGAGTAACTGAGATGCTCTAGTTTCCTAGGTTGTGAAGGTTTTGTTTGGTTAATTTTGCTTTTGGACTTGGGTTTTCTAGCTCATTTTCTTGGTTGGGTTTGTTTTGATACGTTATTAGGCCATCTTCAAACATTTACTATTTATGCCGATTTTATTTAAAATTTACTTAAAATTATATCCAAGGCCAGATGGGCTCTATGCCTTAGTGCTGACAGAAGTAGCAAGAAATACAGATAAAGAAACCTGCTCACAGATCTATTTAAAATCTTTTTGGAACAGTAAGTAAACTGACAGTCATAGCTAAAGTCTGTCTGTATTGCAACAATCTAGAGGTTCTGTTAAACAAAACACTCATTTTTATTAAATCAGGAGTGTGTTTGGGATCAGCACAAGTAACAACTGACTCCCTATGTGAGCTGGAGCACAGCAGATCCATCCTTCCGAAATTTAGATAATCATTCAGGAGCTTGAACAAGAAGACTCTCCATCCCAGATTCTTTCTCTAGTCAGCAAAAAGAGATGACAACCTCTGTTTCGTGATTCAGTGACCCAAAAAAATGAGTAAACTTCTGATGGCAACTAAAATTGTCATTGTCTACAGTATGAAACTCTTCTCCAAATACCTTAAAGAAACCCATGATGAATATGGGCTAAAACACTTGTCCGTCTCGTTTTTCCTGCATGAGACAGCGTTGAATGAGATACAACAGCGCAAAAAATGGATTGGAAATAATAAAAGTGTTAATCATGGCTGCTCAGGAGCACATTCTCCAACCCCTGCTGGACCATGAAAAAGAATGCGAAACGAATAACTTGTCACAGGCAACACTGCACTTACATTTAGCTATTCAAATGGGCGATAGGACCAAATGACTTCCTGTCATCGCCCACAAGATGATAGAATCTCCTGGAAGTTAAGACACTTCCCCCTGGCAGAAGGAGGCCCCTCAGGCCTCCTGAGGATGGAATTCCACCTTCTGTTGCCATGCCTGGCTGGCTGTCACTGTCGCTGCCTTACAGATGTTTCTGTAATCTCATCTCGAGCGCTGTCAAAGGGAGACACGGCACAGCTTCCTCGGACAACCTTTCCTATTGCGTCTCCAGCCTCACTGTCAAGAGCTTCTCCTAATATGTGAAGTAAATTTTCCCTGTTGGGTTTTAGAATCTTTTTGTCTTTTCCAGTGTATCAGGATGATGAAAACGAGTTATAAATTTCCTTTATTTAGGGCTGATCATGTCATCTTTCACAATGCTCCTAGGCTGAGCAGCTTCTGTTCCTTGTTCTGCCCTTGGTGATTTCTGGCTCCTCTGAGGTTATTTTTTGTTAATACCCCCCCTAACTATCCAGAAAGACAACATCTAAAGAGGAAAATTTTTTTTGCTGAGACCAAAAGCTGAGCAGGTTTTGTAACGATGACTTTCAGCTTTATATTTCAGTATGCGGTATTACCTCCATATATGGCTAGATGCTATGAAACTGTTATATATAATTTCTATGATTCATTAAAAAATAATGACGTTTTTTTTTCTACTTTTCTGTTGATTCTGTCTTGGCTAAGCAAGCAAATTTTTACAAATCTATGGCCTTTTGAGAGGTTCTCTCTTTGAAGGCATTTTTCTAAATCCACTCGTTGGTTGTAACCAATGTACTGTAAAATACTGTTATTTGATTGTTTGAGCCAACTACCAATTTTTAAAATTCTAGTCATCCAGGACCAAAAGCAGAACAATTCGGACCCCTAAGACTAAACCACCATAAAGTCGGAGAATAGACATACATATTCTCTGCAATCCCAAAAGATTTGAGCAAAATTACACGAACCCAAACTAACACTCTACGAGTTACTTTTCCTTTCTGAACTCTTTTTCGCGATTAGTTCATAAGCTCTGGCCATATTAATATTAATACTAATCAGAACCACATCCCCGTAGATGGCATTCAGTATTGTATGCAACGATAGCTTCAGGTTCTCTGGACTAAAAACCTGATTGTGCATCTGTGAGTGACTTCCTCCAAGCATTCTTTTATTACAGCTCTAAAACATTCAGTATGTAAATTGTGTGCTTGCTTGTATTGCCCAATTTACTCCTCATTTAAAATATTCAGACATTGGAATTTGGCCTATTGAGCTTGTGTTAATCTGCCAGGCAGGATTTGGCCTACGTTGGACAGAAGGAGGGAGGCGGGAAGAGGAGAAAAAGAAAAATAAAGTAATCTTCAAACATTTTTACACATTAAAAAAATTAACTAAGATAAGCTATGTAAAAATGTTTCTTTAAATTTTTAGCCCACTCTCTATTTTAAACACTTATTACCAGAGGGTTAATTAGTGTACAATATTCAGCAGTGATGAGGAAAATATTTCCTAACGCGAAGCTTGAATTTGGCAAAAACAATCTACATCACATTGTCATTACAACTGAACTTACTTATTTTAATTTAAGATATCAAAGTGGTATTTTTAAGGCATGGCGGGGGAAGGAGGAGTAGAACATGAGGCGATTCGAAAAGGGTCTATGTTCATTTTTTATCTCCATTGTTTTGTGCAGAAAGTAACAATTATATTAAATGCCAGCTCATACTGATTGCTTAAGATGTTCTGTTTTTTGCTAAAAAAAAGAGAAAAAAAAAGGCCTAAGTCCAACTTCGAATAGTAGTGCACGTGGGTGGTAATGTTACAGTTTGTATGGTTAGAGACAAACTGCTTACCACATCGCTGTGCACTTATACCCAAGGGGTTTCACTTTTTTCTCTTTATTTTTTCAACATCTTTTTCAATTTCTATTAAATTCTGGCTTAGGCTCTCTTTTTTTTTTTTTTTTTTTTCTTTCTTTTTTTTTTTATTTTTTTTCCAGGGGCGAGAATTTATACCAATAAATTATTTTCCCTTAATGAAGAAGCAAGCCAACAGACAAATAAAGAAAGACTTGTCTCAGTTTATAAGCTACATTGTCTGATAAATCTCTGTGAATTGAGCATTCTTCTTTCCCTGCATGGGATCTCCATGTAAATGGAGTTTGCATGGATTAGATTTCTGAAGTGGTGACAAGGTTTGAGCTGTCTCCTGCTCCAGCTCATCCTCTTGATTGCCTGAAATTCTTTCCAGGGGTCATGATGGCTGGTAAGGGTTGGAAAATTGGGTATTTCTGTTGGGGACTCAACTGTCAGCCAAAGGCAACGAGGCATAGGGGAACTGAGAGAGGTGAGAACCTGGAGAATCCATAGGGAAATTATTTGTAGCGTGTTTGTCGAGCCAAAGAGATGTATTCAAACAAAGCGAAATCATCCGATTCCAGAAGGTATAGACAAGGATATTCCAGACAGGGACCTAGAAGTGATCCTATTTGTCCCCTTCCTACCCGCTTCTGGGCAGAAGAGTAGGAATTCCAATTCTGAAGTTGGTGATGAAATTAAAAAGATGAAAATGAGAACTTAAGGCAGAAGGACAAATCACCGAGATATAAAGGGAGAAAATAAGAGAAATTTCTACAGGACAATGATATGTTTTTTTCTGGGATAAACAGCCAGACAACAGCAAATTAAAGATGAAAATAAGACTGGTGGACAAATATAAATGCAGACATGGAACCAGAGTGATGGGGCCAACAGGGAGATGGTTTTAAGCAGGGGTGATATCTGTTCATAATTGATCAATTAGCAGTCCATTAATTCTTTTGTGGGAAAATATGTAGAACTTGAGTTAGATTTTTAAAGAAGTGGGCATTGAATATTCCCGTTACTACTTTCATAGCTTGGTTTCTTTTCAACCCCAATGTAGGCTGTCTGAAAATTGAAGACTAATTGTACAGAATAACGCAAGTATCATATTGCAATTTGTTATTTAATTATGAGAAAGGCTGGGAGTTTATTTGTTTGTGGTTTTGGTTGGGTTGTTTTTAGTGTTTTTTTTTTTTTGTTTTTTTTTTTATTGTTATTTTTTTTAATTTTTTTTGCTTGGAGCTTTTGTTTGTTTTGGGTGGCTGTTTTTTTTTTTTTTTTTTGTTTTTTTTTTAGGTTTTGTTCAGTAAATATTTCATGACAAAGCAATAATTAGGAGATCATCAAGCTTGCATGGTTTAGGAAGATACATGAAAAGCTTGCAAAGTTAAATGCCTGTAAAATATGAAGATGCTGACTATTTGAGTGCTTTCATCTAAGAACCTATTTTAGCTGCTTTATGGTTGGGCTGCTTTGAGATTCCCAACTGCATACTGGAAAGATTATAGGCATAAGGACATCACAAATGTGATTATTATCTTCTCTATACACTGCACAGTCATACACAAAACCCCAACTTGCCTTCCAAGCAAATCTGTCAACCAATCACAACTGTGCATCTGTGTCAAAAGTTTTTTTTAAAGTTCTGTGTGATCCCTGAGCTTAAAATACTGAATGATCCACTTCTAAATGGATGTATGACAACTATGAGCTTAAAGTAAATATTATCCATAAAGCCTTGGTATACCAGTTTACTTGATACTGGAGTCCTGCAAATGCAACCTGATGTATTCTTGAGTTTGGGTGCAGTATGGCCAGGAAGCTCAGGAGTTCAACAAAGAATAACCTTCAGTTCAGAAAAGGCTATCTATATCTTTTTCCCACAGATGAATCCCGCCCAGAATCTGGCTGGTGGGCACAAGGCAACACATAATCATACTTAACTCAGTTTCCCATTTAGTTTTTTTCAGCTACCTTTAAAGAGGAAAAACAGCATACTACTTACTTAGTCTAAGGCAACCTAATTCAGGGGAAAGAAGAAAAAAAGAAAAAAGGCAATATATATTTTTTTAATGAAAACTTGGTAACCTGCAAAATTAAGCTTTTTTACTCTTTAGAAAGATTCTAAAACTGCAGTGTCCACAATTTTGGGGTAGACTGAGGTTTTCATAGTGTACTTGTATAACAAGTTGGTACAGACCATTGTGTTTCAGTTTAGTACCGAGGCAACTCAAGGTAGGCAGCATAAAAATGCGCACAAAAGGACATGAATTTGCTGATGGAACAGATAACTGAGAAAGAAAAGAAAAACAGTTTGATCAAAAAAAGAAGTACAAGACAGCATAAATTCTACCTCAAAATGAACCAAACCATAGATATGTGGAAATGTGGTTTGTGTGGTTTTAATGGAGAGGAGTTGGGGAGTAGATATAAAAAATGGAGAGGACAAAAGAAATATGAAAGGAAAAATTACTTCAGTGGCCCTAGACTACTAATAGGTAAAGAAAAACCATGGAAATAGGGATTACATTTGAAAGCATATCAGAGCAGCTGGTAACCAAGCTAGAAACCACAAGAAATAAACCAGGTAAGATATTAAATTGACCTGGGCAAATTTTGTAAAAGCTTTTCTGAGTTCACTGTGCACGCAACATCAAAGTTATCAGCAATCTTCCAAACCTGGGCTGTGCTAATGTTTGCAACATTAAGAAGAGAAATATGGTCAGATAATCAGTTTTGATCTGTTTCTTATTCTTACTTAACTCAAAGACTGAGTTGGATAATAAAAAAAATATATCTTTAAACACAAAACTCTACAGTTCCTCGCAGCAAATCCTCAGTTTCTCTTACCTATTTTTTTTTGTTTCTTTTCTTTTTTTTTTTTTTTTTTAATTTTATACAGTTTTTTGGAAAATTATCTGCCTTGATATTTTTCTATTGCTACTTGAAGCAGGAGAGATTATTGGTTTAGCGCATCTAATGGTGTACAATAATAAATAATAAGATACATGGCTTTTGTAAATTGATTGGAAAAGAACAGTATCCATTTCCTCTGTCTAATGACAATTTGCTATCAACCTTCCTCCCTGGAAAGGCTGGAGGAGGCTGCACCTCCATTTTGCACATAAAAATGTGATGGATAAACATGCCAGTTTTTTGGTTTTTTTTTTTTTTTTTCCCTTAATTCAGCTGGCCAGGGGATGATCTCTTGGCTGCAACCATTAGTCCTTAACTCCATTCTTTGCTTAAAGCTGGCAGAAGGTGTATGCAAAAGACCTTTCTCAGTGCTCTTTAAAGAAATATTAACCTGAAGTAGCTTCTGTCCATTTATTACAGAAGCCTGAGGTCCCAAAGTGTGTCTGATCCATGTTTGTAGCACACTGACAAGTGAAGGAATCGGGCAAAAACTCTTATATAGATACTGAGGGTCCTGCTAGTCTATCAGGCCAATCAGTGGAGAAGTCCAGTAGCAGATACAGTCTGGAGAATAAATGTAAGTTTATATTAAAATCACATAAATAAAATGGCAGGATTTTTTTTTTTTTTTTAGAAAAAGGAGCAATTAATTCTGAGAGTTAAAATTCCTAACAATTTTTAAGATAAATTATGCTCATTACTATGAAAACCAGTTTTCTTTGTACTGAGTCGCTCAAGCTCCATGCCACCTTGTATATTTGTTATACTTATTTATATATTTGTTTATATATGATTATTTGTTATATATATTCCTGATTTCCTTGGTCTATCAAACTATTATTATTTAAAATAATTTTACCCAGATATGAAAGCTTGGTGATTATTGCATTTCTATAAGCGGTTCAGAATCTGGGTAATAATCCAAATAGTACAGATAATCCTTATAACCATGGTTCAAATCTTCTGAGTTTCATCTCCATGACTTTTTTTTTTTTTCTTCTAAATGATAAGAAGTTGCCAGACCTAAAATTTTTGATGGATTATTATTAGTTTAATTAATTGACGCCATACAGATTTTTTTTACATTACATATTTGAAGGTTTACATTATGGACTTGTCTCATTTTAATTCCATCTGAAGAAATCAGGAACAGCAAACATAAGGAAAAAAAATCTGAAAGTTAAACAGAGCAATCAATTTTTCCTGGCAGCAGTGAATTTTTCCCTTGCCTTGCCTTGCTTGCTTCTTCTTGCCATTGCCTTGCCTTGCCTTCCCAAACCTTCCCAAGTTACAACCTTCCCTTCCAAAACTTTCCCTTCGCCATAACCTCCCTTCCCTTTCCTCTTCCCTTCCCAACTTCCCTTCCCATGTTCTTTGAGTTTTCCTTTTTCCTTAAATTACATGAGTCATCTTTTTTTTTCCCCCTCCACATCTTGCTCAAATGTAATGAAGAAACCAAAATTGTGAAAATTTTGTTGAAAGTATGCTGCTTTAATTCTAAGTAGAATATGACCTTTAACTTGACATAGGCAGCATCAATAATTAATAATTATACAGAAAAATAAAAAAAAAAAAAAAAAAAGCCCTAACATACTCCTCTTGGCTAATAATCCATGTGCGTCATAACGTAGATTTTTGACCAAGACACAGCAGAAATGTAGCCATTGCTGAGGGTGAATTCTCAGTCTCGTCAATTCTTTTCTGTCTGTGAGAGAAAGGAAAACAAAGTAAAAATAGATCTAGAGAGGGAAGACTAAAGGAAAAGAAAAAGAGAACACAATGTAAAACATGGCTGCAGCATCTGGGATGTTGTAATTCTTTCCTTGAAAGATGTTTCCTTTTTCTCTTCAATGTGAAGCTCAGCCCTCCTTAGAACATAGAAAAAAAAATCCCAGCAACTTAGCTTATGAAGCCAAGACCAATAGATTTCTATCCAGAGATGAACATAACAAAGACCATTTGATACTGAAGATATAGGGTGGTTATGTGAGTAATTGCTAACTTCAAAATTGGAAGTTATTTGAGAACAAGCAGTGAATTCTGACTTTTAAGTGTGTGAATAAAGGCTGTTATCCACTTTATTCTCTTGTAAATACCTTTGGGATGCTACATTCCCTCCTCAGCCTTCCCTAGAGACAAATTACCCCCTTTTACTCTGTATGATAATGTAAATATAATTGGTATCTTATTGATAGAAAATCCATTAGAAGCTTTGTGAAATTTTTAGACGAACTTCTTTTAAGAGAAATTGGATACTTAACCTGCTCAGACACTTTTAGACAGTTAGTCATGTATTTATAGCCTTAGGCATTAAACTTATACAAATCTTCTGGAATGTGCACACCAATGCCATATTGACAGTGGCTGCTTACTTGAGGCAATGACAACCACACATTTCATCTGCTGGTCTTGCACCAGAAACACTCTAAAAACCTCTAGATCGGAGTGGTGGGAAAAACATTTTGTTTGTGTCGTGTCAGTGCCCTGCAGCCCAAAAACTTATGTCCTGGAGTGCAGCCACAGTTCCTTGCACACAAAGATTTTCACTGCAGGGTCCTTCTCTGCAGGTTAGGGTGTGAAAGGAGAGGTGTTATGGGCAGCAGGAGTATAAGCCAAAGGGATAAGAAGGTATTTCACTGAAAATGTTTTTCTTCCTGTAGAATTTTGGGAATCTGATTTTTTAATGTTTGTGGTGGTTTTTTTTTTTTTTATTTTTTTTTTATTTTGTGTTATTTTTCATTGGATGGCTTTGTTTTTCTGTTTTTGGGTTTTTTTTTTTTTTTTGTTTTGTTTTTTGTTGTTTGGTTTGGTTTAGTTGGATTTTTTTAATTGATCTACTGTTGTATGAAGGAGAAAAAACACAACTACTTTTGATTTTGTTAAATATTAAAAGTCAGCTTATTAAGTAAATAGAGTAACATTTTGTCGTTTTTGTCGTTCTCTCCCTGAGTGGAAATAACAATTTTATTTTTTTTTTTCATTTAAAATCGTTTACAATCACATTTTCTAAATATTAGATTCAATTTTATGAATGTTTCAAGAAACCGGAAATTGAAAGATTTGCTGAAGTGAAAATCATCATACATTATTATTTCTTCATGTTATTTTCACAGTGTTTTTCTTGTTTTATTGCAAAAGTAAACTAGAACTATTTACTTATTTATCAAAGATGAGAAAAACAGACACTAAAGCTGCCTGTAGAGGAAAAAAAGTATGAAAACCTTTAATTAAGTACAATATCCCCATTTTTAAAGCTTTTTGTCCCCAATGCAATTTACTTGAGACTGTGAACCAGAGGACACTTATATTCCCTGAATACTCGCTCTGACTATCACTTAATACTGATTTAACAACCACAAGAAGAACTTTGCTGTTTAAATATTTAACATTCCATTCAAATGTGAAACAGTACAGTGGAAATTGGTTCACAGTCTCTGACACAGGGTCCCCTACAGGAGAAAAGTAAGGACATGTAAGAGCAGAAGTCAGAAAGTCACAGGCACAAAATGAGGTGCTATTAGCAAAGGAAGTAAAATGGATCAAGAAAAAGTTCTCCAAGAGCCTAAGAAATGAAGCGTGGACAAAAGAAAATGTTAAGTCGGCTATTTAGCAGAAGGGGAAGAAGCAGATAATAGATGGTAAGGAGAATTCTGAAATGCCTGATGGGTTTGATGCTTGAGCTGCCAGCCACAAGGCAGTGAGAGTTAACAAAGGAAAAAAGAGGCCAGGAGGAAGAATTAGGACAGCCCGGGTTAAAGTATAGTGGAATAACCTGAACACTGTCAAATCAGCAAGGGCTGATGAAATTTAATCTACACTCTTAAAGCATCTGCCAGGAGAAGTGTGAGAGAACCTTTAGCACCCATTTTTGAGAACTCATTGAGAAAGTCCAGACTGAGGAAGGGCAGTTATATCCTGGGATCTGAAGAAAGCATATCAGTGGAACTGCAGGCCAGCAAATTATTCCTCTTTAGCATTGCACATCAAATGCACTGGAATCCTCTTCGCTGCCCCATAAGCAAATACAAAACTATTTTTCTATCTTCCAGGCCGAGGAGCAGAATGAATCCTGTCAGTCTGGGGAATTTGTGTCCTGATCCAGTGATCACTGGTGTCAAAGTAAATCTTTTCTGTGGATTTCAATGGGCTTTCCATCAGCGTGCCTATGAGTGCTCTGAATGAGAATGAGAAGGGGGAACAAGTGTAAACAGAAGCTGAAATGTTCTAGCTATTTTCATAGGTCCAGCAGAGAGGATTACAGAAAGTAAAGAAAAAAGTATGAATACGTTGATTTGGGGAGCTTAATAACTTAAAGCTCAGCACATAGCATAAATATATATTTTAATTTTCTTCTGGCTTAAGTCAGACAATGCAGAAAGAAACAAATAGTTTAACAGGTGATGGTTTCAATCACACTTTAAACAGGATTCCACTTGCTGTTTCCGCAGTGCATCTAAATTCAAGAGAATAAAACTAAAAACCGAGCACCTGATTCTACTCAAACTTAAAAGACTTTTATACAGTTTGTGAGAATTGCCATTGAATGAAAATGTGTGATCTAGGCTTTCACAAGCAAGAGTGGAGTCATAGCAATGCTAATTATTGCAGTTTGTGTGCCTGACTTTTTAGCTAGATGAGTGTGAAAACACATTCAACTTACTTGTAGATGAAGTTGCATGCCTAATTTGCAAGCATTAAGAGGGTTACATGTGCAGATTGGATAATTATGTACACACACAGTTATCGTTTGACATTTGCCCAGACAATTATCTAATCTGTGCCTGGAATTGTGGACCCAACTTGACTGTGTCTGACACTTGCTGTCAAACAGTGTGAAGTTCACAGGCAACTTCCCCGAGGTCCTGGGCTTTGGCTAACAACTTGGGGAACAGAATGCATTAACTTCCTCTAGAGGTAATTAATATCTTCCAAGAATCTCATCCAGAAAGAAAATACATTGCAGTCTTGGATATGCAAAAGAATGGTGTTAAATCGGTGAAAATAACTTGTTTAAAGATAAATAAGAGGTAAAAGCATGAGCTAAACTGGGTAAATACAAGTTCAGGGAATGCTGCATATGGAGAATCAAGGCAACAAATCATCAAGAGAATCTAGGAAAATAATATTTCTGTTATAGTATTGCCTTGCCTGTTAGACCGGTCCAAGAATTCACAGCCTTTCTCATATGGTGATGAAAGCAGCCCAGGAAGACAAACAAAGTTAATTGGTAATTTATATGAGATTTATGCAAGATCAAAACCTCACATGCATTATATTAGAGGCATTAAGTAGATTGGGTACTGGAAAAAAAAAAAAAAAAAAAAGGAAAAGTTACATAGTTGAAAGTATCAGTATATTTTTAATAATTTGACTATCACCACACCGATTTCAATCACATCCATTCTATTTTCTGGTAAGTCCTGAAACTCTTCAGGCATGTTGAGCCTATGCTCAACAAGTTAAATTGCAACGAACTTCACTTTTGAACTTGCAAATGTTGACATGTTCCTCTTTCTCTCTCCTTCTCCCTCTTTATTTTCTAGGAAACCAATGCCACCATGCAATATTGTGCACTATATTTCAAAAAGAAAGGAATTATTGGAATGGATTCTGAGAAAAGAAAGAGAATAATAAAAAGGACTGGAAAATAATGTCACCAGTTTGAGGAAAGGTTAACAGAGCTGGTCTTGTTCAATCTGGCAAAAAGGAGATTGAAGAGAGACATATAATATCTGCCTGCAAATATGTAAAGGGACATTGTAAAAGGAGAAGGAATGAATTATCCTTCCTAGTCCATAAGGAGCAAGAGGTAACACACTTATTCTACAGACAGAAATATATGTGAAAAATCAGGCTTGCTAAATAATAGAAAAATGTGTTTGCCGGAATGTTTTCTAAATCTGAGAAAGCATTATTTATCTCTTTTTTGTTTGGTTTAGTACAAAAATTCTGACAAGCATTTTCTCTTTATATACATGTTAGTAAAAGGGCAATTATTCTCAGGAGCAGTGAATGCACTCAAAAAGCATGATAAAGGGTGTGCTACTGAGTACACTGTCACACCAATAGAAAGCATGAATTTGTGTTCAAATTCAGAAATATTTATGCTGAAACTTTGCTGCAAGTTTGTGTTTAAAAGCACATTACTTCTTATTTGAGATGTTCAATACTATTAAAATGTGTTTGGCTCTCTCACAAAACTTGAAATTAGCTTCTCTGTTCCAGCAAGTTTCTCTTTCCATGGAAAACAGAGTACATGCTTAAAGTTATTTTCCTGAAGGCAGTGAAGTCAAATGGTTTTGGTTGTATTTGCCATGTATTAAACTGGTCTACCGTGATGGATTTGGTCACAATTTATTTTTCATAGAAATAAATCAGGATCAAGCCTTTGTTTTTTAATCTTCTCAATGTCATTTTCTAAAGGGTGCAAATTAACAGATCTTCATTGACTCAGGTGGAACCATTTTACTGTACTCGCTGCACACATCTCACAGCGAGCATGAGGCCATTCCTTGATGTGTTTCTGTCAGCAGTCTGTGAAGTCATCAGCTTCTCTCCCATTGTCTCATCTCTGTAAGAGAAGGGTTATTCTTATTTTAGCAACCAGCAAAAATGCCACTGAGTCCATGGTGGAAAGTGTCATCTTCAGAGGGGAGGAAAGGAAGAAGAATGTTGCCTGCAAGTGAGACTGAAAAGAGCTTTTTCAGTAGATAGGATGCAATTATTCAATTTGGAATTTAGCCAGATCATCTGGCTATACACTCTGTATTTGTATGAAGTGTGTGAGGGAAACTATAGATTTCTAGTGGTCAAAATTTGTCAAGCTTTATTTTACACTCTATACATCTGAGAGGAGTGTAGTTGCAGCTCGCTATTCTCATTCAAAACCACTTAAAAAGGTGAGCTCCTATATAATTGGAATTTTAAAGGAGTTCATGTTGTGTTTATGGAGCAATCACTACTAAATGATTTCATTTAAATTTTTCATAAGCTACACTTTATGAAAAATTAAAAGAAATAGACTCTTCAGAAGCCTTGCTAAGAAATAAAGTCTCTTAAAGGAGTACACATGCCATCTAATCACACACATTTTCAAATGTCAAGTTTTCTGCATACAGATAAACAGAGGATGGCATTAATGGTGAGAGAGAGGCAAACACATTTCCCTTACTCTCTCAGTGGTTTTCATTCAACTAAAACATCAGAAATGCAGCAACCCAGGAAGATTCAATCCAGCAAAGCCAGTGCTCAAAAGGATGGATGCAAAATGGTAAATCAGCGAAGGAGAAGGGCTTGGTCCCTTCAGATGACACAGGCCTGGTTTTAAACCAAAACTGTACCATATGTAGGGCCAAAGACAGCTTGAACAAGCAGACCTAGTCCACTGATCACTAATTAAAATGTAGGCTCCCCGTGCTAGGTCTCTATCCAGTTTTGGTATTCCAGTAGTCCGTGTCTCAGGGATGTCGTGTAGATCCCTGCTGGAAAAGTAAGTGATGGAATCTTCCAGGGAATTTAAGAGAAGACGTGGCATCTGTTTGAACCTCTGATCTGTTGTCAAAGCCCCAGAGACAGTTATAGGTAAAAAGTGCTTGGGCAGTGCTTTCCCTGGGCATGTGTGCTTTGAGAACTTTCAGTTCAACTAGACTGAGATACCCAACCCATTGCTAGGTTGGACTGCAATGAATCAATACAGTGTAAAAACTATTTAAAGTGCAGGAAAAGTGCTTAAAATGCTTTCATCGTCTGAACATATGTTGGGGCCAATTGCTAAACTCTCCCAGTGCTACTATGTCTAGGCCTTTCCCAAGATGTTTATCAATTTATGTGCACATGACACACACACAATGCCACAAATATGCCTGAATTCATCAATTTACATACATAGATTTTATAATTTCCCCACACTTCCTTTTATAATTGGCTGGGTAGTTATCTGAGCTTCCATGTGAGGAAAACAAGAATTAGCTATAAACCAACCATTATGTATTTTTAAGATAACTTTTTTTTTAATTATTTTTCAATATTGCAACTTCTTATTTGGCTGAAACGGTTACTAATAACACATTTTCCATAATCTTCTCAGACCTGCAACAAGCAGGAGTAAAAAAGGTGTGCAGGAGGGCCAATGCACTATTCATGAAATATTAAGGAGAGTTGAAGATAGGACAAGGAGTTTCCCTTAGGTGAGACCAAGTTTCTCAAATATTGTGGACAACTATGACACATATATCCTGCTATTTACCACTTTAAATCTTTTCAGCACACTCCCAGGTTCGACTATAATGGATGTAAACATGCTTGCAGTGTTTTTTAGCCCATATTTAGGCCCCTCAAGCTTTGATCATTTAATTTTTATTATAATGCATGCGATTTTAATTTTCGAAAGCTGCCACAGCTTTTGATGGAAGAAGATCTGGAAAGTTCAAGGCATTCCTGCCTCCTGCTTCAGGCAGCACAGCCCTTTTCCTTGAACACTTGTTGTATAAGCAATTTCTATTATTTGTGTGTATGTTTGCATGGGGACTGCTGATGTGTATGGCACTGCGTCCACAGTGACAAATGTAGATTCGCTTTTCTCCATTTGCAACAGCCATAGGACTGGGAAAGGAAAAAGGGAAAATGGGGAAAAAAGGGAAAGTGAAACAGCAAAAAGAAAAGGGAAAAAATAAAAGAGTGGAGAACTCAGAAACTTAGGGAAGTGAAGGAAACCAGGAAGGCTTAGGGGAAGGGATGCTAGGGAGCCTCAGGGAAGGAAACCCGTATACATTATGTAAGATACCATCAGATGTTTCTGACCATCCACTTTTTTGTAACTGCTTAATAATTTTCTGACTTGCCACCAATACTGCAACGGTACATGATTATGTATTTGGCTCCTCACTCCGTCTTACCTTCTTTTTTTTTTTTTTTTTTTTTTTCTTTCTTTCTAGCACGTTCATCATCGCTCATTTTTGTCATTTAGTTTGTATAAGAAACAGAGTCTCGACTCGTGGAATGAACAGAAACCACGATCGTATAATATATGTTCATATCTTTCGGCTTATAATATCATCAGCACCTTGCTAATTCCCATTATTTTTACATTAGAACTTGCCAGGCACAACGACACACCATCCGTGCTCAAGGAATGAAATGTGAGAGAGATAGATAAAATACTACAAGAATAGTCATTCAGACAAAACCGCACTTGCTACAATAGATTGATGTAGAGTCGATCTTGGCTACCTCAATTTCCATCATGAAAGGAAGACATGAAAGAAAGAAAGAAAGAAAGAAAGAAAAGAAAAGAGAAGAAGAAAGAAAAGAAAGAAAAGAAGAAAGAAACAAGAAAAGACGAATAAAGAAAGAAGAAAGAAAGATGAACCTGAACAAGAAGAAAGAAAGAGAAGATAGGAGGAAGGAGGAAGGACAGGAAGGAAAAGGAAGGAAGGAAGGAAGGAGGGAGGAAGGAAAGGCAAGAGGAAGGAAGGTAAAGAGAAAAAAGAAGGATAAGCAAGAAAGATAAAGAAAGAAGAAAGAAAGAAAGAAAGAAAGAAGAAAAGAAAAAGAGCAAGAAAGAAAGAAAGAAGAAAGAAAGAGAAAGAAAGAAGAAAGAAGAAAGAAGAAAGAAAGAAAGAAAGAAGAAAGAAAAGGATACTGGAGTTTAACCCTTAGTAATGCACATTTGTTCAGACGATGAACGCAGTTAAGCCCTTTTTCCGTGCACTTTAAAGTTTTACACTGTATGATTCATTGCAGTCCAACCTAGCATGGGTGGGTATCTCAGTCTTAGTTAACTGAAAGTAATTCAAAGCACACATGCCTCAAGAAAGCATCCCAAGGCACTTTTTACTCTATGTAACTGTCCTGGGCTTTGAAGACAGAATCAGAGGTTTCAAACAGATGCCACGTCTCTCTCTTAATTCCTGGAAGATTCCATCACTTACTTTTTCCAGCAGGATCTACACGACCTCCCTGAGAACACGGACTACTGGAATACCAAAACTGGATAGAGAACCTAGCACAAGGGGAGCCTACATTTAATTTACGTATCAGTGACAGGTCTGCTTGTTCAAGCGTCCTTTGGCCCTACATATGGTACAGTTTTGGTAAAACCAGGCCTGTGTCATCTGAAGGGACCAAGCGCCTTCTCCTTCGCTGATTACACATTTGCATCCATGCTTTTGGCACTGGCTTTGCTGATGTGAATCTTCCTGGTTTGCTGCATTTCTGATGTTTTAGTTGAAATGGAAAAACCACTGAGAGAGTAAGGGGAAAATCGTGTTTGCCTCTTCCACCTTAATGCCCATCCTCTGTTTATCTTGTATGCAGAAAACTTGACTTTGATAAATGTGTTTGATAGATGGCATGTGTAACTCCTTTAAGAGACTTATTTCTAGCAAGGCTTCTGAGAGTCCTATTCTTTCATTTTTTCATAAAGTAGCTTCTGAAAAAATTTAAAATGAAATCAATTTAGTTATGATTGCCCATAAACCAACATGAACTCCTTTAAAATTCCAATTAGTATAGGAGCTCACCTTTTTAAGTGGTTGTTTGAATGAGAATAGCGAGCTGCATACTAACAACTCCTCTCAGATGTTTAGAGCTGTTAAAAATAAAGCTTGACAATTTTGACCACTAGAAAACTATAGTTCCCTCACACACTCATACAAAACAGAGTGTATAGCCAGAGTGATCTGGCCTAAATTCGCAAACTTGATAATTGCATCCTATTACTGAAAAAGCTCTTTTCAGTGCTCACTTGCAGGCACATTCCTTCTTCCTTCCTCCTTGAAGATGACACTTTCCACATGGACTTCAGTGGCATTTTTGCTGGTTGCTAAAATAAGAATAACCTTCTTCTTACAAGGATGAGACAAATGGGAAGAGAATGCTGTGATGATTCACAGACTGCTGACAGGAAACACATCAAGGACTGGGCTCAATGCTCGCTGTTGAGAATGTGTGCAAGGCGAGTAACAGTAAAATTGGTTCCACCTGAGTCCAATGAAGATCTGTTATTTGCACGTCCTTAGAAAATGACATTGAGAAGATTAAACAAGGCTTGATCCACGATGTTATTTCTATGAAAAATAAATTGTGGACCAATCCATCACGGATAGACCATGTTTAATACATGGCAATACACCAAAACCATTTGACTTCATGCCTTCAGGAAAATAACTTTAAGCATGTACTCTGTTTTCCATGGAAAAGAAACTGCTGGAACAGAGGAAAGCTTAATTTCAAGTTTTGTGAGATGAGCCAACACATTTTATATATTGAACATCTCCAATAAGAAGTAATGTGCTTTAAAAACACAGAACTTGCAGGCAAAAGTTTCGCATAAATATTTTCTGATATTTGAACACAAAATTCATGCCTTCTATTGGTTGTGACAGTGTGTACTTCAGTAGCACACCCTTTATCATGCTTTTTGAGTGCAGTTCACTGCTCCTGGAATAATTGCCCTTTTAACTAACTAGGTGTAATATAAAGAAAATGCTTGTTCAGAAATTTTTTACTAAACAACAAAAAAGAGATAAATAATGCTTTTCTCAGATTTAGGAAAACATTCCGCAAACAAATTTTTCTAATTATTTAGCAAGCCTGATTTTTTCACGATTATTTTCTGTCTTGTAGAAATAATGTGTTACCTCTTGGCTCCTTATGGACTAGGAAGGATAATTCAGTTACCCTTCTCCCTTGTTACAATGTCCCTTTACATATTTGCAGGCAGAATATTATTGTCTCTCTTCAATCTCCTTTTGCCAGATTGAACAAACAGCTCTGTTAACCTTTCCTTCAAACTGGTGACATTAATTTCCAGTCCTTTTTTATTATTCTCTTTCTTTTTCCTCAGAATGCCATTCACAATAATTCCTTTTCTTTTTGAAATATAGTGCACACATATTGCGATGGGTGGCATTGGTTTCCTAGAAAATTAAGAGGGAGAAGGAGAGAGAAAGAGGAACATGTCAAACATTTGCAAGTTCAAAAGTGAAGTTCGTTGCAAATTTAACTTGTTGAGCATAGGCTCAACAGTGCTGAAGAGTTTCAGACTTTACCAGAAATAGAATGGATGCTGATTGGAAATCGCGTGAGTATAGGTCCAAATTCATAAAAATATACTGATACTTTCAGACTATGTAACTTTTCCTTTTTTTTTTTTTTTTTTTTCCAGTACCAATCTACTTAATGCGCTTCTAATATAATGCATGTGAGGTTTTGATCTTGGCAAAATCTGTCAATATAAATTCCATTAACTTTGTTTGTCTTCTGGCTGCTTTCATTCCACCATAATGAGAAAGGCTGTGAAGTAATCTTGGACCGGTTCTACAGGCAAGGGCAATACTATAAACAGTAATATTATTTCTAGATTCTCTTGATGATTTGTTGCCTTGATTCTCCATATGCAGAGCATTCCCTGAACTTGATTTATTACCCAGTTTAGCTCATGCTTTTAACCCTCTTATTTATTCTTTAAAATACAAGTTATTTTCCAACCGATTTAACGACCTCTTTGGCATAATCCAGGACTGCAATTGTATTTTTCTTTCTGGATGAGATTCTTGGAAGATATTAATTAACCTCTATAGAGGAAGTTAGATGCAGTTCCTGTTCCCCAAGTGGTAGCCCAAGCCCGGATCCTCGGGGGCAGTTGTCCTGTGAACTTACACACTGTTTGACAGCAAGTGTCAGACACAGTCACAGTTGGGTCCACAATCCAGCACAGAAAGATAGATAATTGTACTGGGCAAATGTCAAACGATAACTGTTGTGTTAAACAACACATGATATATCCAAGCTGCCACTTTAACCCTCTAAATTGCTTGCAAAATTAGGCATGCAACTTCTCTACAAGGTAGTTGAAGTTGGTTTCAACACTCATCTAGCTAAAAAGTCAGGCGACAACAAAACTGCAAAATTATGCTATTCTAGTGACTTCCACTCTTGGCTTGTTGAAGCCTTAATCACACATTTTCATTCAATGGCATTCCTCCACAAACTGTATAAAAAGGTCTTTTAAGTTTGAGTAATGCAGGTGGCTCGGTTTTTTGAGGTTTTATTCTCTGAATTTTAGATGCATTGCGGAAACTGCAAAGGGAAATCCTGCTTTAAGTGTGATTGACACATCACCTGTTAAACGCTATTGTAACCTTTCTTTTGCAGTTGGTCTACTTAAGGCCAGAAGAAAATTAAAAATGAATATTTATGCTATGTGCTGAGCTTTAGTTCATTAAGCTCTCCCAATCACGTATTTCATACTTTTTTCTTTATTTCTGTAATCCCCTCCTGTGGACTATTGAAATGCTAGAACCATTTCAGCTTCTGTTTTACACTTGTTCCCCCTTCTCATTCTCATTCAGAGCACTCTAGGCGGCCGCTGATGGAAAGCCCATTGAAATCACAGAAAAGATTTACTTTGACACCATGATCACTGGATCGACCAAATCCCCAAGACTGGACAGATTCATTTCTGTCTCCGCCTGGAGAGTAGGAAAAAATAGTTTTGTATTTGCTTAATTGGAGGCAGCGAAAGAGATTCCAAAGTGCACTTTTGCATGTGCATCTAAAGAGATAATTTGCCTGGCCTGCAGTGTCACTGATATGCTTTCTTCGGATCCCAGGATATAACTGCCTTCTTCTCAGTCTGTGACTTTCTCATTCATGAGTTCTCAAAAATGGTGCTACAAGGTCTCTATCTCTAACACTCTCCCTGGCAGATGCTTAAGAGTGTAGATTAAATTTCATCAGCCCTTGCTGATTTGGACCGTGTTCAGGTTTTATCTTCATTCCACTATACTTTAACCCGGGCTGTCCATCTTCCTCGCTGGCCTCTTTTTTTTCCTTTGGTTAACTCATCACATGCCTCTGTGGCTGGCAGCTCAAGCATCAAACCCATCAGCATTTCAGAATTTCTTCCTTACATCTATTATCTGCTTCTTCCCCTTCTGCTAAATAGCCGACTTAAATTTTCTTTTGTCCCGCTTCATTTTCTGTAGGCTCGTGGAGACATTTTTCTTGATCCATTTTACTTCCTTTGGCTAATAGCACCTTTTTGTGCCTGTACTTTCGACTTCTGCTCTTACATGTCCTTACTTTATTCTCCTGTAGGGGACCCTGTGTCAGAAGACTGTGAACCAATTCCACTGTACTGTTTCACATTTGAATGAATGTTAAATATTTAAACAGGCAAAGTTACTCTTGTGGTTGTAAATCCAGTATTAAGTGATAGTCAAGCAAGCGATATGTTTCAGGGATATACAGTGTCCTCTGTTCACAGTTCAAGTAAATTCATTGGGGACAAAAGCTTTATAAATGGGGATATTGTATATAATAAAGTTTCATACTTTTTTTCCTATACATGGCAGCTTTAGTGTCTGTGTTTTTCTCCATCTTTGATAAATAGTAAATAGTTCAGTTTACTTTTGCAATAAACAATGTATGAAATAACATGAAATATATTGTATGCATTTTTCCACTCTCACACATTTTCAATTAGGTTTCTTGAAACATCTAAAATTTATATATGATAATAAATGTGATTTGGTAAAGATTTAACTGAAAAAAAAAATAAAATGTTATTTCACTTCCAGGGAGAAGAAAAAGACAAAATGTTACTTTTTTACTTAAATAGCTAGTATTTTTATTTTAAAGAATCAAAGATAGTTTTTTGTTTTTCTCCCTTCATAACAGTATGTAAAATTAAATAAAATTCCAACTAACCAACAACCAACACAAACAAAAAAAACAAAAAAAAAACAAAAAAAAACCCCCAAAACAGAAAACAAAAGCAATCCAAATGAAGAAATAAAAAAAAACTTAAAAAAAAAAAAAAAAAAACAAAAATAAACCACCCGAAACATAAAAATCAGAGTTCCCAAATTCTACAGCGGAAGAAAAACAGATTTTTCAGTTTGAAATACCTGTCTTATTCCTTGCTTATACGTGCTGCCCATAACACCTCTCCTTTCACACCCTAACCTGCAAGAAGGACCGCTGCAAGTCGAAAAATCTTTGTGTGCAAGGAGTCGGTGGCTGCACTCCGAGGACATTAAAGTTTTTTTGGGCTGCATGGCCACTGACACGACACAAACCAAAATGTTTTCTCCCACCACTCCAGATCTAAAGGTTTTTAGAGATGTTTCTGGTGCACAGACAGCAGATGAAATGTGTGGTTGTCATTGCGCCAAGTAAGGCAGCCACTGTACATTATGGATTCGGTGTGCACATCGAAGATTTGTAATGAAGTTTAAATGGCCAAGGCTATAACATAATGACTAACTGTCACTAAAAGTGTCTGAGCAGGTTCAAGTATCCAATTCTCTCTTAAGAAGTTCGTCTAAAAATCTCACAGAGCTTCTAATGGATTTTCTATAATAACATACCATTATATTACATTATCATACAGAGTAAAAGGTGGACATTTGTCTTAGGTGAAGGCTGCAGGACGGGAATTAAGCATCCCAAAAGGTATTTACAAGAGAAAAAGTGATAACGCCTTTATTCACACACTTAAAGTCAGAATTCACGCTGTTCTCAAAATAACTTTTCCAAATTCTTTGAAGTTAGCCAATTACTCACCATAACCACGCTATAGTCTTCAGTCATCAAATGGTCTTTGTTTATGTTCATCTCTGGTAGAAATCTATTGAGTCTTGGCTTTTCTAGCTAATGCTTGGGATTTTTTTTTTCTAGTTCTAAGCAGGGCTGAAGCTTCACATTGAAGAGAAAGGAAACAATCTTTCAAGGAAAGAATCTACAACATCCCAGATGGCTGCCCAGCCATGTTTTACATGTTGTCTCTTTCTTCTTTTCCCTTAGTCTTCCTCTCCTAGATCTTTTTTACTTGTTTTCCTATTCTCTCACAGACAGCAAGGATTGACGGAGACTGAGAATTCACCCTCAGCAAGGCTACTTTTCTGCGTGTTGTCAAAATCTGATATTGGACAGCTGATTTATTGCCATAGGGAGTTTAGGGCTTTTTTTTTTTTTTTGTTTTTCTGTATAATTTATTATTATCTTGCCTATGTAAGTTAAAGGTCATATTCATACTTAGATTAAGCAGCAATACTTTCAACCAAAAGTTGTTCACAAATTTTGGCTGTTCTTTACATTAATTGAGCAGATGTGGAGGGGGAAAAAAAAAGATGACTTATGTAATTTTAAGGAAAAGAAAACTCAAAGAGAAACATGGGAAGGAAAGTTTGGAAGGAAGGAAAACGGGGGCAAAGGGAAGGTTGGGGAAGGGAGATTTGGGAAGGGAAGTGTTTTGGTAACATTTTGGATTGGTTTGGGAAGCAAAGGCAGGCAGGCAAGGAGAAGGCAAAGCAAGCAAGTGCAAGGGAAAAATTCACTTGCTGCAGGAAAAAATGATTGCTTCTAGTTAACTTTCAGATTTTTTTTCCTTATGTTTCTGTTCCTGTTTCTTTCAGATGGAATTTAAATGGGACTAAGTCCATAATGTTAACCTTTCAAGATATGTATTAAAAAAAATCTGTATGGCGTTAATTAACTTAAACTAATAATAATCATCAAAAATTTTAGGTCTGGCACTTCTTATCAGTTTAGAGAAAAAAAAAAAGTCATGGAGATGAAAACTTCCAGAACGATTTGAACATGGTATCAAGGATTATCTGTACTATTTGGTTATATTCCCATTCTGGAAACCCTATAGAATGCAATATCACGTGTCATATGGCTGCTTAAATATTTTAAATTAGATAATAGTATTTGTATAAGCCAAGAAATCAGGAAATATAAACAAATATCATATATAAAAATATATAATTATAACAAATTACAAGTGCATGATGAACCTTGAAGGCTCAAGTTAAAAGAAATTCGGTTTCATAGTAATGCACATTTATTCTTAAAAAATATTTAGGAATTGTTAAGCTGCCAGAATTAATTGCTCTTCTAAAAAAATAAAAAATTTTCCCATGCATTTAAATTTAATCTATTTTAATATAAACTACATTTATTCTCTCCAGACTGTATCTGCTTACTTGGACTTCTCCACTGATTGGCTGATAGACTACAGGAACCCTCAGTGATCTATAAGAGGTTTTTGCCCTTCTCACTTGTCAGTGTGCTACAAAACTGGATCAGACCACACTTTTGGACCTCAGGGACTTCTGTAATAAATGGACAGAAGCTTAACTTTCAGGTTGTATTCTTTAAATGAGCACTGAGAAGGTTTTGCTACACCTTCTGCACAGCTTTAGGCAAGCAATGGAGTTAAGGACTATGGTGGCAGCCAGACATCTCCCTGGCGTGATAGGAAAAAAAAAAAAAAAAAACCAAAAACACTGCATGTTTATCCATCACATTTTTATGTGCAAAATGGAGGTGCAGCCCCTCCAGGCCTTTCCAGGGAGGAAGGTTGAATTGCGATTGTCATTGAACAGGGAATGATACTGTTCTTTTTGCCAATCAATTACAAAGCCATGAGACTTATTATTTATTATTGTTAACCATTTTTAGATGCCGTTTAAACATATAATCTCTCCTGGCTTAAAGGCAAGGCAAAAATTCAAAGGCAGATAATTTCCAAAAAAAACTGTGATAAATTCAAAAAAAAAAAAAAAGAAAAGAAACATAAAAAAAATGGTAAGAGAAAAAACCTGACGGAAGTTTGCTCAGAAACGATGTTAGAGTTTTGTGTTTAAAGATATATTTTTCTTTATTTCAAACCAGTTGTTGAGTAAGTAAGAATAAGAAACAGATCAAAACTATTATCTTGACATATTTCTTTTCCTTAATGTTGAAACATAAGCCAAGCCCAGTTTGGAATTGGTGAGACTTTGTGTTTGGTGCACAGTGAATCAGAAAGCTTTTACAGACATTTTGCCCAAGGTCTTTAATATCTTCCTGGTTCATTCTTGGGTCTTCTAGCTGTGGTTTACCAGCTGTGCTCTGATGCTTTCAATTTGTAAATCCCTCTTTCCTATGGTGTTTTCCTTTACTACTTGTAGTCTAGTGGCCATGAAAGTAATTTTCGCTTTCATATTTCTTCTTTGTCCTCTCATTTTTTATATCTACTCCCCCAACTCCCTCTCTCATTGAAACCACACAAACCATTCCCACATGCTATGGTTTGGTTCATTTGAGTGTTTGGAATTATGCTGTTGTACTTCTTTTTTTGATTCAACTGGTTTTTTTTCTTTCCTCAGTTGTTCCATCAGCAAATTTCATGTCCTTTGTGCGCATTTTATGCTACCTTTGAGTTGCTGGTACATAAACTGAACACAATTGTTCTTGTACAAAACTTTGTTATCACAAGGGTACACTTGAAACGCTCAGTTACCCCAATTGGGACACTTGCATTTTAGAATCTTTCCAAAGAGTAAAAGCTTATTATTTGAGGTTACCAGTTTATCATTAAAAAAATATATATTGCTTTTTCTTTTTGTCTTTCTTTCCCCTGATGTTTTAGTGGGCTGAGACTAAGTAAGTATATGCTGTTTTCTCTTTAAAGCGTGAGCTGAAAAACGACTTAAAGTGAATTGAGTAAGTTTGAATTATGTGTTGATTGTGCCACAGCCCCAGTATTGTGGAGGATTCATCATGTGGAAAGATATAGAGAAGCTCTTTTTCTGACTGAAGGTTATCTTTGTTGATCCTCGCAGTCCTGGATACTGACACAACTCAGAATAATCAGGGTTGATTGCCAGTACTTCCAGTACAAGTAAACTGGTATACAATGGCTTTATTGGATAATTTTTCTTTACAGCTTCATGTTTGTCATACATGCCTTTTGGAAGCTGGGATATCAGTATTAAGCTCAGGGTCACACAGACTGAAAAAAACTTTGGCACACAGATGACAGTGATGATGTTCGACTAGATTTGCTTGGGAACGGCAAGTTGGGTTTGTGTGTTGACTGTGATGTGGTATGAGAAGATAATAATCCATTTTGTTGAGGCCTTGCCTATAATCTTTCAAGTATGCGGTTGTGGGAATCTCAAAGAGCCACCCCATAAGCGTAAATAAGGTCTGTAGAGAACATAAATGTCAGGCACTCTCATAATTTTTACAGCCATTTACTTTTGCAAGCTTAGATGATCTCGCTACTTGGCTCTTGTATGAAATTATCTGACAAAACTGTAAAAAAAAAAAGAAGAAAAATAACAGCACCAACAACAGAAAGCTCCAAAGCAAAAAAAAAATTAAAAATTAAAAACGAAACAAAAAAAAAAAACACTAAAACAACAAACCACCCACAACAATAAAACTCCCAGCCCCTCTCATCAAATAAAATTGCACATTGATACTTTGCGTTTCTGTCCAAGTTAGTCTCTAAATCAGACGGCCTACATGGGGTGATAAAAGAACCGGCTTATGAAGTAGGTGATATATTTTCATCCACTTAAATCTACTCAGAGTTTCTAATTTCTTCCCCAAAGAATTAATGTGGATGCATATGATCAATTTATGAACCAGAGATCACCCTGCTTAAAACCTCTCCCTGTTGCCCCCATCACTCTGGTTCATGTCTCTGCATTTTATTTGTCCACCCAGTCCTTATTTTCATCCTTTCAATTTCGCTGTTTGTGGGCGTGTTTTATCAGAAAAACATTATCAATGCTGTACCTGCCTGAGAATTGTCTCTTTGTTTCTTCCCTGTTCTGGCGCTGATTTATGCCCTTCTGCTTTTAGCTTCTCATTTATCATCTTTTTAGTTCATCACCACCTTCAGATTGGGTATTCCTAACTCTTCTGCCAAAGCTGGGTAGAGGGGAACAATAGGATCACTTACTAGGTCCCTGTTCTGTGAAGATTTCCGTCTACCTTAGGGATCGGATGATGTCGAGCTTGTTTGATCATCTTCTGTCACACCCTCTATTCCTGTTTTCCGGGTCTCACCTCTCTCAGTTCCCCTATGCGATGTTGCCGTTTGAGCTGTCTGAGCCCAACCGAAATACCAATTCCACCCTTACAGCTCATCTGACCCCATGGAAAGAATTTTCACGCACAAGAGGGTGGCTGGAGGCAGGAGAACTCCAACTGTCACCATCGCTAATCTAATCCATTGCAGATTTCTTCTCATTGCACAAGAAAGAAGCCCCTTATCGGTACTGCTCTCACGAGTGCGCATCTCCGCTGTCAAACTTGTGCTATAACTGACAAGTTGTCTCTTTCCTCTCGTTATTTCTGTGTGGGTTGCTTCGCTGTGTTTCATACAGGGTGAAATCTTGGTTAAGTTTCTGTGATAAGACTACAGATAATCAAAGAAAGAACAAAAAATGAGCTGAAGCAGATTAATAGAGTGAAAAGGAGTTTGAAAATAGAAGACAAATGGAAAACCTTGTGCGTGTACTATGCCAGTTGGTCTTGCTTTAGATCTACGATCATACTGTCGATTACCCAGGACTTCTGGTTAGAATTAGTCGCCTTTTTTCTTTTTTTAGCAACAGACATCTTACTACGCATCAGTCTCTGCTGGCATTTGTGTAGAGTTATTTATTTGTTACTTTCTGCACCAAACAATGAATAAAAAATGTGAAGGACTGAACCTTCATCCCTCATGTTCGTTATCTCCCTCCCCCGCCATGCCTTAAAACTTATCGGCATGCTCGTATTAATGAAATAAAGAATCGTTGTATGACAATGTGATGTTAGTGATTGTTTTTGCTAAAATCAATGCTTCGTAGGAATTTTTTGCCTGCATGCTGGAATATGTACCTATTAACCCTCTGTGTAAAAAGTGTTGGAGAAAATGGGAGAGTGGTGCGTTTACGGAATTGCGTGTGTGTGTGTGTACGCTTATTTAGTTAATTTTTTTATGTGTAAAATGTGTTGAAGATTACTTTATTTTTCCTTTTTCTCCTCTTCCCGCGCCTTCCTCCTTCTGGATTCAACGCTAGGCCAATCCTGCCTGCGCATTACACCAAGTCAATAGTTACCAAATTTCCAATGTGATTTAATAGGGAGGTAATTGCAATCAAAGCAAGCACAATTTACATATGATGTTTAGAGCTGTTAAAAGATTGTTGGGAAGTCACTCACAGTGACACGGGTTTTTAGTTCAGCAGACTGAAGCTTATGCATACAATACATGAATGCCATCTAATGGTGTTGTATATATTAATTTTAATATGGCCAGAGCTTATGAACTAATCCATAAGAGGTAGAGGGAAGTAACCTCTTAGAGTTGTTTTTCTTATTTATCTTTGGATTGCAGAAATGTGTCGATCTTGCCTACTTTGTGGTTTCTTAGCAATGTTTTCTTTTTGGTCTGCGCATGAGCCTGATTTAAAAATTGTAGTCGCTCAGAATACAAAACGAGTATTTTACAGTACATGGTTACAATCCAAAGTGGATTGAGAAAAGAGTCAAAAGAGAATCTTCAAAAGGCATGGATTGTGAAAATTCTTGCTTAGCATACAGATCAACAGAAATAAAAAAAGCATGTGATTTTTATGAATCTTAATTAATATAACCAGTATATGGCATTGCATAATGGAGTAAACGCATTACTGAAATATTAAGTTGAAGATTCATCGTTACAACCTGCTTCAGCTTTTTGGTCTCAGCAAAAAATTTTCCTTAGATGTTGTCTTTTGCTGATAATTAGGGGTATTACAAAATACCATCAGAGGAGCGCGAATCCAAGGGCAGAAAAGAACAGAGCTGTCAGCCTAGGAGCTTGTGAAGATGAACATGATCAGCCCGTAAATAAGGAATAACCTTATTTTTCATCATCCTGATACACGGGAAAGACAAAAGATTCTGAACCAACAGAGAAAATATTACTTCACTTATATGGGAAACTCTTTGACAGTTGAGGTGGAGACGCAATTAGAAGGTCTGTCCGAGGAAGCTGTGCGTGTCTCGCCTTTTGACACGGCTTCGAGATGAATTACAGACATCTGTACGGCCGCCTGACAAGTGACAGCCGCCAGCAGACATGGCAGCCGAGGTGCGCATTGCCATGCCTTAGGCCAGGCCGAGGGGCCTACACATCATCTTGCCAGGGGTCGAGTGTCTAACTTCCAGGATGATTCTCTACTATTCTTAGTGCGACGAGTCGAGGAAGTCATTTGGTCCTATCGCATTAGATAGCTAATGTAAGTGCAGTCGCCTTGCACCACCACCTGTGACGAATTAATTCGATTTCGCATTCTTCCTTCATGTCAGCACAGGGGTGTACTCTCTCTCTATTT
>VKON01000252.1:186548-209779 GCA_009741485.1 Malurus cyaneus samueli | reverse complement strand
TGTGCATCAGTCTGGCATACCCTCCTGGTTCTTCCCACATCGTGCTCCTGAACCACAGGACTGTGGCCCTGAGTTGGATGGGCCTGAACTCCAGTCATCAGATCCACTTCTGCGAAGAAAGCAGTTCGTGTTCAAAAGCTGTGTCCCCCACTGGCCTTCAATTCACGGCCTGACAATACACTTT
This sequence comes from Malurus cyaneus samueli, assembly GCA_009741485.1. Taxonomy (NCBI): domain Eukaryota; kingdom Metazoa; phylum Chordata; class Aves; order Passeriformes; family Maluridae; genus Malurus; species Malurus cyaneus. The sequence continues at coordinate 209,595 of VKON01000252.1, read as the reverse complement.
GCCCTTTAGTCCTGGTAGAAAAAGAGGAAGGATTGAGAAAAGAAGAAAGAAAGGAAAGATAAGAAAAGAAAGATAAAAAAAGGGAAAAGGAGGGAAAGAAAGGGAGGAAAAGATAAAAGAAAGAAGAAAGAAGAAAAAAGAAGAAAAGAAAAATAAAGAGAAGAAAAAGAGAAAAGAAAGAAATAAAAAAAAAGGAAAGAGAGAACGAAAAGAAAGAAAGAAAGAGAGGAATGAGAAGGAAGGAAGAGGAGGAAGGAAGGAAGGAAGGAGGAAGGAAGGAAGGGAAAGAAGGAAGGAAGAAGGAAAGAAGAGAAAGAAAGAAAAGAAAAGAAGAAGAGAAGAAAGAAAGAAAGAAAGAAAGAGAAAAAAAAGAAAGAAAGAAGAAAGAAAGAAAGAAAGAAAAGAAAGAAAAGAAAAAGATAAGAAGAAAGAAAGAAAGAAAGAAAGAAAGAAAGAAAGAGAGAAAGAAAGAAAGGAAAGAAAGAAAAGAAAGAAAGAAAGAAGAAAAAGAAGAAGAAGAAAGAAAGAAAGAAAGAAAGACAAAGAAAAGAAAAGCATAAGAAAGGAAAGAAAGAAAAAGAAAAAAAAAAAGAAAAGAAGGAAAAAATAAGCATCTCAAAGGATGGTGTTCTTTGGGAAAATGTGAATTACAGTATTTTTATTTGTCACATTGGAAAATTTAACTTAATGTAACTTATCAACAGAGAGCTACCTTACAGGAGCATAAGTAAGACACAGCTTCACCTGCTTGATGACCAGAACCATTCAAAATATATACAATATAAATAATATGCTCAAAAACTACAGCACATGAATCTCCTAGATGTCTAATGTCTAATGTCCTTAGAAAATGATATTCTTTTCTGTTGCCACATCCACGAAAACTTCTTCAATGGGGCATCCATAAATTCTCTGGCCAACCTATGCCACCACCTCTGTTTTTTGGGGGACAAAGTTGTACTAATGAGTGGGATATGAGCCCCAGTCACTGCATTGTGATAAATCAGCCCCTATTTTATTTACTGTGCAACAGCAGAATGGTGTTGGAAATTTCACACTCATGTTAGAGAAATAGCTCTGTTATTTTCCATAATTCTTTGCTATGGATTGCATTGAAAAAATCACTTTAAGAAATGACAGTGGTATCAATTCTGTAGCATTATTTTTATTTTATGTAATGTAGTGTTCCACAGTGTGCCCAGACAGACGTAAAAACAATATGAAAGTAAACAATGCCTTAGTCTGAGTAATGCAACATCCGAAGGAAGAAGTTATAACTGTGCTTGGCTGGTGGGGCTCAGGAGCACAGAGGCCCCAGGTGAGGTTTCTGTGCTAGGAAAGCCAATTTAGCCCTTTAAAATAGAAGTTCATTGGCTGCCAGATGCAGATATTATTGAAGTTCCCCTAAAATGAATAACTGTGTGACGAAATACTGTTTCGACAGATTAAGTGGTGAACTGTGCTTTAAATTAAGCACAAGAGATAGAGACATAGGAAGAGTGAGAACAATAATGGTGACAAAGCTTGATCCAGACCTGTTATTACGCAGCCATCCTCACAGAGCTGTTGTACAGGTTAGCAAATTAAAGCTTGCGAAAGTCCTTGAACAAAAGTGCTGTAGAAGTGGAAATTACTATTATTGCTGTAATCAGTGCGTGGTGACAGCACAGGACAACATAGATGTCATCTCTTCTAAGTTCACATTCACCAGAAGTTGCTGCTTCAGGCACTTATGGACTTTTATGTATGTGTAGAGAAGCCGTCAGGCACATTTATGCTGGTAAACAGAAATTCCTGAATTATTTGGATTCCTGAATTATTACCACAGCTCTGCATTTGGGTGGCAGATTTTGACTAAACACTTCTGAAGTTACATAACAAGAATCTAATTTATTTCTTAAGGTCTGCAGAATATATGTTGTTGGCATTGTCCGGAAATGTTTCGTGAGACATTTTAATTCTGATGAATTGATTTGATTCTTTATAAAATGTTGCCACTGAAGCAGTCAATAAGGAGGTGAATGACAATCTAACTTGCAGGCTGAGTTTTATCCATATGAAGGATGAACTCTATTCACAAGTATTCCTCAGGTGTCACCTTCCATGCAGTTTAATTATCAAATATCTTATTGCTTGCACTTCCCTAGGCACCTTTCATGGTCACTATTAGAGAAGCAATACAGGCAAGGAGAATCCCTCATCCCAACCAGCCGTTCAACTCTCATATTTTGTATTTTTGATACGGGTATTTCAGCAGTCAACACTTCATGTGTGGTTCATTTCAGGTAAATGGCAAAACTTTTATGATTCCGCTCGCAGCACCCACCGTGTGTTTGTGCGACCTTGTTGTGATGGTTGAGTGGTCTGAGCTGCAAAAAAACAAACATAAAATAAGGAAAAAGCAAGTCGGCTTTCAGCTTTAATACATGTGAAGCCCAACAGAGCAGAGATAAGAGCTGTCACAAACACTTTGATATTGACATTTCTCACCATAAATCCATACAAGACACATACTTCTGCCAGCACTAAGTACACCATTGGGTGTTAAGAAACATTTTTTGTTGCTACTTATTCTCAAATGGGACAGTCATTGGAAGAGGTGAAACACTTATATTTGTACAGAAGCCATTTCCAGGCCTTTTTTTTTTTTTTATTCTCAAACCGTATCTGTTAAATAGTGAAATGCCCTTGTTTAATTTTGCAGCCCTCAAAACTCAAATATTTGGTTTAGACCTTTCTAAAGGAGAGAGCTTTGCAAAAGCTTGGAAATAATTGCTTAACTGTAGCTTGAAAGTCAAGGTCAGAATGCACTTGCTTTGGTAAAAAGAGTAAATGGCACACCCAATCTTCCTCAAGCAAAATGGTTGCAATTTTAGGAATAATTACTGCTGCTACTGCACAATTAAATTACACGTTGCTTTCTGATATAAAGTCTACACGGAGTTGGGAATTTGGGATATAACTATTTCCATTTAAAAAAAAAAAAAAACCCAAAAAAAAAAAAACAAACTTCTATGAACTGTTTGCATGCACATTAAAATCTTAATACTCTAACATCAGTACAAAAAAAAGGATACGTGGCTAGTGTGTGTACAGAGGTATGGATAAAAGAGGGAAATTTCCTAAAGCCATCATCTGGGAAATTTGGTCTGAGGGTGAAGAAATGCCTTTGGTAAAACACGAACATGATTAGTGTGGTACGTTTTGTCACAGCATTGGCTAAAATTTGCCCATGAAAGCCCAAGCAAAATGCAGACAGTTTAGACAGAACAAGAAGGGCAAGATGAAAACCAACAGAAAACTGAGAGTAGTTTATTTAAAAAAACAAAAAAAAACAAGCCCTTGTCTGCATGTAAACCAAAGACTGTTTTTTTCCCTTTGGGTTTTTCAAGATAATCCTGTTGTTTAACAACTTCAAGGACCATGGGTGGTCCCTGGATTAGTTATTTCTCTTTTTACTCTGGGACCCACCTAATTCAGCTGTAAGGAAGCGTGAACAAAGGCAGCTGTTAGCAAAATCTTCTTTATACACACATGTACACACGCCTTTGTTCACAGATGCTCACATGGAGATAGAAACAAGAAAAGTATAATTAAATTTATTACATTTATTACAGGAGATTATTCATTCTCAGTAATGCTCAGACTGTGATAATTTATTGTTGACCCAAATTTGCTCCATCCATGTGTAATCCAAATACATCTACACATAAAAATATGTGTGTATGTATATATGTATATGTATGTAATATAGAAAAAAAATATTTTATATTCTATATATGTGTACATAAGAGGGAATATGTATAAATAAAAGATGGAAACCGCAGTAAAACCTTATCTCACAGATTTCTTAGCTAATTTTCCTATCCTTGGAAGACAAATGCATTTCTCTCTGCAAGCAAGTATTAAAATGCATTGATCGTTCAAGAAGATACCTGATGACAATTTGAAATACAGATAAATTATAATTTCTTCTCTCATTAACAAACTATAAACTGTCAGCATCTATGGACACTGAATTTGTTATTAAACTTTGCCAAGATAGATGCTGCTAATAAGAAGATGTTTTTCTTACTGCTATTATCTACAGACAAACTGATTTAGGGTTTTCTTTTCAGTGCTTCTGCTTTTCTCTAAGAATTAAATTTACACTTGAGAAAAAAAAAACCTATTTCCATGGCTTTTAAATATGAATTTGATTAATGAGTGGTAACTGTATGATTATAGAAACCAGTAATTTATAAAACTAGTACTACAATTTTGAGCCTTAAGACAAAATTAACATACCTAGCTCTTTGTTTTTCTTTCCTTTTTTATTTTACATTATTAATAACAAAGGCCAGATATTAAAACAAAGGAGAAAAGAACTCAGTGTTTTTAGTACATTATAATCATGCTAAGAAGATTTAACACAACTTTCAGACAAAAGAGAGCTTCAAGGCATTCAACCTACTCTTCCACTTTGGAAAATTGTTGACATATTTATTTATATGAGTGAATATCTCCAACAATTATGATATCTAGCTTTACTTTTAAAATTGCACAATCTTTTGTTGAAAGTAAAGCAAGAATGTAATGCGCTCGGGGCTAATGCTTCTCTTTGCCTTTTTGGGCATTCAGTGGTCACTGAGTCATTTCCCGCAATTAATGAAAGTGCAATCTTTTTATCTTGGCAGTCAAAAAAATATATTAGATCGAAGAGCATTTCTACTGGCTTGGATTTTCTCCATGATAATAGGCAGAGGACCAACTTCATTCCAGATGACATCCTAAAAAAGGGTGTGTAGTCTCTTTCCCAAGGGTCAACAAAAAATATATTTATATATGTGTGATATATATATGTTCACTGCAGGTGAATTGGACTAATTTGGGTCCCTTCAAACCCAAATTATTCCATGGTTCTATGACTCTGTGTCATATATTCCTATATCACGCATTGGACCACTCAAGGAACTGTGTGGTCAGTGATCTTTGTTAACTGACTGTGTCAGCTCTGAAGTTGTTGACGTGACATCCAAACCCACCTGAAACTCAGAATCATTACAGAGTAGAGCAATGAACCTCCTGCCACCAGCTGCTCATCAAAAAATCTGCGTTGGAGGGTTCAGTGTGAGGTCCTGGAGCTCAGCAGAGGCGTGGTAAAGATCTGTTTTCTTTAACATTGGCACAGGTTGTGCTTGTAAGACAGCTCAGGATGAATGTCGTGACAGAGGATGGAGTAACGATGTCGGGGAAATGTTGGATTGTGTGTTCTGCACTACTGGGGTAGAAATCTGCTGTATTTCTTTCACTCAAGTTTTTTGGAAATGGTCCTAAAACCGTTTTCACATGACTAGAGCTCTGAAAAACACTTTATTTGCACTACAGGAAATTTTTCTTTATCTTTTTCTTGCAATTTCATCCTTCATTGTCAATGAGCATTGTAAACTACTCATACTTTGTCTCATTTTCTAATGGTATGAGGGTGTGGCACAAAATGTTTAGTGAATATTTTGGTTTTTGCAAAATGCAGAGTTTTATACGTTAAAACTATTGGATCAGGACAATCCAGTCCAATAAACCTGGTTGTGTTTTAGCACAAACATTCTTGGAATATTCTGGAATATTCTTAAGCAGTAAAGTGGGCCATTTTATTAGAGAAAGCTAGCAAAAAAGAAACTAATATCTAGAAGATTTCAAAATTGCTATATTTCCTTTTGAATGCTTTAATATTAAGTCAAGTTGCCAGTTCCTTTTGATAACAAAAGGCTCAATTATTTTCTTTTGGTATAAGAAGGACTGGAAGAGGAAAAAACAAGGTGGAGTGTACATGTGAGTATAAGCATTCATGACTTCACGTGTGTAGAAATCTGAGGGAAAGAGGGAGAAATAGAAGTAAAGAAAGAGGGAGAGGAGATTTAATGAAAAATTTGGATTACAACAATGTTTCTCAATAATAAGTCCACCCCTCAAAGCAAATTACATTTCTTTTGCAACACTGAAAGGCTTAGTATTAGTTCTGACACTTTAAAATATGCCTGCATGGCTGTGCCACATTCGAGCTGCCAGCTTTGTAACAGCTTCAAAGCCAAAGCAGGAGTAAAAGACTTAGGGAGCGCAGCCTAATTTTTGAGTACAGGATCAGCAAAGCATGTAGACAAAGTCCTGGAAATTAAAATGGGCTAGAGCTTAAATAAATATATTCTATCCCTTGCCATCCCTTCCCTCTAACACATATTCTTTGTTGTAAATATTATCTGGAATTTCCTGCCCCTGAGGTGCTGGAAAAATCCACTTGGCTGGGACGGAAAGAACATATAAAATATTTTGCATGTGGGGTAATAGCAGACAATGAATGAGATTTAGAGACTCAGAATGTTGAATCCTTCTCTCTCCTTATTTCTCTGGGATATAATCTAATATCAACAAGATCTAGAGCTAAAAAAAAAAAAAAAAAAAAAGGCCAAAAACGAAGGGGAATCACTGCGATATATAAAATCATTAAATTAAATTATTTCTTAATTGTAAGAGGGTGCAATATCTATCTGCCTCAGCACTTGTCTTGAAGTAGGTAAATTTGATTGTTTCTATTTCATAAATGAAAAAAAAAAAAGAGTCTAAGAAAAAATAAAGTTACCTCTTGCAAAGGAACTTGGCAAACTTCACTTGGCACCAAAAATTTCATTTATGATGTTGAGTTGATTTTGCTGCTTTTGAGAGGTAACTGAAAAATTATCTACACTTGGTTTTCATAGCATCCAAGATGCCCAGTACCTGTCAAGGAAGATTTTTTTTTTTTTTTCCACCAAGGTAGTAACTTTTACTTCCAATGTTCCTCTGTAAAATCAGTAAGTGCTGTTTAAATAGAGTGTTTCAGAATATAAGCAAAAGTAATCTTTTACTGCTCCTCATCCAGAAATAATTGAACAACCTTTGAAACTCAGATATCTTCACAAAAGTCCTATGTTTAGCATTTTCAACTGGAGCTCAACAGGTCCACATATCCAAAGTAATTCTCTGTGCCTATAGTGTAAAATTTCCAGATTCCTCCTGTGAAGTAACTTCCATGTAACTCTAATACAGATACTAAAGGTGAGAAAATGTAACTTGAACAATATTAAAAATATCAGGGTTTTGTGTAAGCAATATCCCAGAGAGTGTTGAAGTTCTGGGAAAATGGTCTGCATTGCTCCCTAAGATAATAACCTTAATTTTTATTTGTTAATATACAGCTAGGAAATGATAGCTAGATGGTTTGCTCATATATTTCTTCTTTCTTCTGGATATCTTGTGATGTGTACTGCTTCACAACAATAAGAAAAAAAAAATATGGTTTCTAAACTATATGGTAAATTTTAGAAATGGATATATCCTGCCCACTCTTTTTATATGAAATCCAATTAGTATAAATGAAAAATCATGAGGTTCTTCCATATCACCTTATTTTTGCCATCCCCTCCACCACTGAAAATAGTAGTATGAAGCTAAGAGACTAAACAGAACAGATCAGATTTTGTCTTTCATTTCTTCTAATTTTGGGGAGCTCTTATTCCACTCCTGCATAAAGATTATTTTAAAGTGTTTAGTGCTGGATTTAATCTAATCTAACCCCAGATAACACAACAATTATGTGTCTAAGTCAGACCAGTTTTTTGAAAACCTCTATAATCAGTCAAGAGAAAGAGGCATAACCAGTGCCAGCACATCTATTGGAGGTTTCTCTCTTACAATGGAATGAATGGTATCCAAATGTTGCCCATTTTCCTGTGTTAGTCTCAAGAATTTGATGATGACCATCTCAGATCAGACATAGAAGTTCAGATTGGGGCAGATGAATCACATTTTTGCATTATTGTTATTTACTCTTTGAAAGGAGGTGAGAACTTTTAATCTAAATGCTTTTTTTTTTTTTTTTTTTTTTTTTGGTTTTTTTTTTTTTTTTTTTTTTTAATATATATGTGACCAGTTATTTTTTTCTGCATTCATGTAGAAGTTTGTATTATTGCTTTCCTCCAGCACACAGTCTTTTCAGGCAATAGATCTGAACCTTTCCTGTAGGAGAAATGAGCTCGCTTCATTCCAAAATGTTCCTTTTTTCACCCAAAGTCCTTTCTTATCTCATACTCATACACAGAGGGAAATGCTGAATTTGTCTCCACAGCTGAATTTACCTTTTCTAAAATCCCTCATTTGTTAAACAGCTCCATCTCTGTGAGAACCAGTATTTTCAGTCGGCTCACTTCCATTCTATTTATATCAACTTGTTTAGATCACAACTTCACATAGACAGAGACCTTTTTGGCTATGAAGGATGTGTGCTTAGGAATTTGATGTACCATTGTGGATGAAATTCCTGATCTTGAGTTGACTAAAACAAGAGCAAAAAGCTTTAAAATGCCATTGTGTCTGACAGCTGCAGTGCCATCTTCATTTTTAGTCCGTTCTTGCAGCCCTCAGATGCCTCTTAATAGGTCATGCTGCATGATTGCAAGCAGGTGCTCAGATTCTAGGAGGAATTTGGTGCAAATAAGCAGCAAAATAAAAATTACTCTTCATGCTTTATCATCTGTCCACACACAAGAAATCAAGGAACACCAGTTGAAAATTATCTTAACATACATGAGAAACAGCAGAGGAAAACTCACTTTCTGCAATTACAGCACTGCGTTGCATCTTTTGCTAAGAGTTCATGAAATACTTTATAGATATTAATTAGTCATGTCTGTCTGATTAGTGAGCTTGACTGAAGGCAAGTGAGCTGAACCAGAGGGGGCTGGGTATCAACTTGCTGGAAGGGTGTGTATGAGAGTGTTGAGAAGGCTAAAATGGATATCTTTAGTGCCCTGCTCACACTGATGAAATTTACTGCTTTTCATGAAATGTTCTTGCATGCTTCTCTCAGTTTTGTGCAGTGAGAGAAGAACCCCAAAATCAGTAAGTTTGTTTGGGTTTTTTTGTTTTTTCTTTTTTTGTTTTTTTTTTTTTTTTGTTTGTTTGGTTGGTTTTTTTTTTTTTTGGTTTGGTTTTTCGGTGGGTTTTTTTTTTTTTTTTTTTTTTTTTTTTTTTGTTTGTTTCATTTTTTGTTTTGTTTGTTTTGTTTTGTGAGGTGAGGTGAGGTGAGGTGAATTAGGCTGCAGGATCAGTGACACACACATCCAGTGGAAGGTGTCCCAACCTTAGGACTCAGTGATTTTTAGTGTCCCCTCCAACCCAAATGGTGCTATGATGATTCTATGTTTTAGAATGTGTCTAGCACCTCTGAATACTCTTCTTCCCTTGCAGGACTGTCTTGCCAAGGTGGATTTCAAAACACCCCCAAATCAAAACCAGGAGATCTTCCCCACCCATTTTTTGTGTTATCATCTGTTTGTTAATCTGTGTAATGGAAACACACTGTGCTTACTTAGATCCAGGGCTGCAGAAATTCAGAGCAATAGAAGCAATAGTTTCCACAGGAAGGGTGATTAACCACTGGAGCAATCTAGGATTTTTTGTAGATTCACTAATGTTAGAAATGTTTAAATCAAAATATTCTAAGATCTATGTTCTAGTTGAAAGAGAATGAATTCAAGGAAGTCCTATGACTTCTGTTATGAGGGAGGTCAGATGAGATGTTCACAACGGTCCCTTCTGGCTTCATAATCTATGAAACTATGAAGCTATATGAACCTCTTTCAAGAAATAAAGATGATGGTAACTGTCTATAAATACTTGATAACATGAAATTGCTGGAGGAACTATTTAAGGTGGTTAATGATGGTATTATAGGGAATAATGTCTTCAAACTGAAAAGACCAAGGTAGAATATTTAAGAAAGACAGTATTTTCTAGAAGTGAGGTCAATTGCACAGTGGAGTAATTTGCAAAATTGAGTTCTATAAAAAGAGATGTGCAGGAAGAGAGTGAATAAAGCATGCGATTAGTCTATTAAACAAGTTTGTTTTAAAGATGGATCATTCAAAACTAAGTTATTCAGAAGCTCCATCACTGTGTTATTCAGTGATTTTACAGAACAAGTGTGCTTGCTTTTTTAATTTTTATTTTTAAGTTTGTTTTTTTTTTTTTTTTTGTTTTTGGTTTTTTTTTGGAATTGATTAGAAATTGTTTGCTGGCTAATGCTTGCTCATCTGAACTGGAAACTTCCAGGCAGTAATTTTTCCACCTGACATACAATAGATCTTAGGAGGGAAATACTCTAGCCCATGAAAAAAAAAAAAAAAAAAAAAAGAAAAAAGCAAGCTTTCCCCTTCTGGCTTTGTTGTTTTGCTCCTCAAAAATGAAAATATTTCCCTTGGAGACAAATACTTAACAACAGTCGAGCGTACATCCTTCCACCTCAATGCAAACCGACTCCAATAGACAAAGCTGTGAATGTAAAAAGGGCTGACATTTTTTGCTGCTGTGGTCATGTTTCCTGCAGTTCCTCTCAGCTTTTTCTGCATACTGAGGTGGTTTGTCAGAGCTCTGCACACATTCTGTGTCTAAAGAAGCCTCATTACTGGTCTGTGCAGAGACAAGCGAGGTGGAGAAGGATGACAAGGTTTGCATTAATTGCACAGCTATCTGTTGTTCCAGGGGCCATTCAAGCATATAATGACTTAAGTAGAGTTTCAGTGAGTTGGAAGTTCTTGCTTTTTGGAATATTTTGGCAAGCTGATTTCTTATTATAGCATAGTTGGTATTGCTTTTTCAAGTCTTGACAGAAAGCTGGAGGTGGCCACACAGCTTTTGTCCTGATAACAAGACTTGTGCAAGATTCCTTTAGACAGGGAAAAATTTGACTGGTAAAACTGGATTTTATTATATTGAAATTCTTGACAGAGGTAATCTCAGACAGCATGGTTCAGGTGTGAATTTACCTGCAATTGTTCACCAAGCATGGAGGTAGCTAGCTCTTGTTTTGGCCTATTAATTAGGGATGCTGGTAACTGGAAAGCTGATCTCACTAATCATATTCAGATTCTTCTAACCTAGGAGTGTCTCATGATCTTGATCAACCACATTTACCATGACCTCAGGCTAACTTTCAAAAAATTTGGTGTCATTAGGCTGAGATCTGCACCATCTTTATTCTTTCTGATTGTCTGTGAGGGAACCTTCCCCCAAAGATTTTATTTATGGGTGTCTAAGATTCTATTGTAAAAATATTGTTGATTTTAAATCAAGTTTGTTACTTTTTCAGTTTTAGAAGTCAAATGAATTAATGGAATAAACCAGAGGATTTTAGCAAGAAAATTCAATGCTTGGTGAAGATTGTGTTAAGTTTATATTAAATTAAGTTGGAAGAACACCTGGGAAGTTAATGTTTCCAAAAAATTTTGGAATGGTCGAGACTAGATTCTTATACAACATCACTTGAAAGGTAATTCTCTTTCTCATTGCTTCGGCATTTTCAGACCTACTTGCAAGACTAAATAGCTTTTCTGTCTATTCCAATCTTCAAATGTGTCTGTGCTTGAACTTTAATTGAACTTGCGATCAGTAAGGATTTTAGCAATTAAGTTTTGTCAGTAGGACTACCTAGAGAAAGAAAAATATACAGAAATTCCAACATGGGAAAATAAAGAAGGGGAAGATTTTTGGCTTTAAATACTTTAGAAAAATCAATGAATTTCAAAAATTTCAGTTAAGGCATGCACGTTTCTAGCTTTTGAGCTCAAAATGTAAACTAGATTTTGACATATTCCCTCAGTCTCTTTTAGCAGCAAGATTGTAAAGGCAGTGGCTTTTTTTGTGTGTGCTGAAGTTTCCTTATGCCAGGCATTCTCCTCTTCTAGAGGACCATACTACTCTCCCTTAGGTTAGAGCAACCTATAGGTCACTCTGGTTCCATGCAGAGCTGTAATTCAATTACTATTACCCTGTGTAGGAAGATAAAACTGGAGATTAGACACATCCTTTTCAAATGTTATCTGAAGGTTTTAGTCTGGTTTAATCTTTGACATCATCACTGCACAATCAAAAGTACGAAAGAAAACATCGCTGCCATGTTTCAATCACTCACAGTATGAGGTGGACCTCCCATCATGGTTTCCCATGCTGGTTAAAATGCACAAAATTATACTTTCAAGATTTAAAACCAGTTGATTATAATTTACATCTTATTATTATAAACAACAACAACAAAAAGGTATCTATTACCAAATGTAAAATTAAAGGATCATTAAGATAATTAGCCAGTTTGTTGCTCTCATTGAGTTTATTGTTTCAATTGTGTCTGTGTAAATTAGAAAATACTTTAATTCATGTAGAAATCAATAAATTTTTTTTTGTTGTTTTCGTTGGTGCTGTGATAATACATTCACGTATTTAAATTGTTTTATTATAAAAGACTATAGTGAGAGTTTACTTTAGGCATTCCCAGAAAAACATATTACCTGATCTCATAGTGATCAAAGATCCAAATTATTGGTTAAACAAATATTCATTGCCAAAATTTTTTAGATGTTTTCATGTTCTTGGCGCTCGGCAGCCCTTGCTTTTTTTCTTTTTTTGTTTTTTTTTTTTTTTTTTTTTCCTTGGTTTTTTGGTGTTTTTTTTGTTTTTGTTTTGTTTTTTTCTTTTTTTTTTTTTTTTTTTTTTTTTAAACAGAAAACATATCCATGCTTGAATCATAAAAGTATGGCAAAGTGAATTTTTGGATGTAAGTCTACAAGTTATACCATCTAATGCACAATTAGTCTGGTTCACATGGATCCTTCCTGTCTTCCTTCAAGAATAAGAGAAGTGTTTTGGTTCAAAAAACTGCCATGTCAAGGTCAATACCTAAAACATGAAAAAAGAGGCTTTGATTTGGCAAGAGTGAGTTAAAGTGTGCAAGTTTTAGATGTCTTGATGGTATAACTCATAATTGCATGTGTAGGTTGATCAGGCTGAGATTTATCTCACCTGTCTTTAACTAAATGTTCCATACATTTATATCTGAAGTTTCTTTACCAGAAATGAAAATAAGAAAGAAAAAAAAGAAGTGAAAGAAAATGACCTAGCACATGAACTCTCATATATTTTTAATTACTGCATTATGATGAGAGGAACCTTTAAAATGGGCTATTTTCCTCCAAGGATTACAGAGGATTATTAGAATGATGAGCTTTGATGAAGACATCTGCATAGTAGACATCTGCATCTGAGCAAAGAAAGTACATCCTTAGAGCCTATACATAATGCATAGAAATACTCACATCAGTTCCTGTGCCACTTCCCTGGCAGATTAAAGACCATGGAGAAAAGCAGTGAAAAAAAATAAGAGGATCTTGAGTTTGCTTTTAGAAAAGGAAGTAAATTAAGTTTACCTTTCTGATTGCAACAGAAGAAGATAAGTTTGTTAATTGTTGAGGCATAGTTCTTAAACAGTCTTTCCCTCTTCCTTATTTCAAATAATAATCAGTAATAGTTATTTGAATTTTGTCCCATGTTCTGGCAAATTTCTATGTCTTTGGAGAGTGGCTTCTTCCTGTCCCTGAATAGCTTCTGTAAAAATATTTAAGAACTATATCCTAATGATGTCATTAAACCCCTCAACCCTCTCTGTGGTATCCCAGGATTGTTTTCTTTGCACACAATGGTTGTCATCACACCCTCTCCTCCTTCCAAAGGGCTGAATAAGGTAAAGAGAGGAAGCCAAACAAGCAGAAAAATAAATAAATAATACCGTGACATACACACCCCAAAGCTTGATCATACAAGCTACAATAATTCACAAACAGGGGAGGAAAGGGATAAAAAACAACAGCAACAAAACGCAATTCCCCAAACAGCTGGCACATAAAACAGCCCAGAGGCAATCTCTCTTGTAGCACACCAGACAAACACATAGGTATTTATGTGCAAAACAATTCAGTTTACTTTCCCTAATCCTCCTGACTCCTCCCTCCCCTGACAAAAAAAAAACAAAAACAAACACAAAAAAAAAAAAAAAAACAAAAAACTGTGGTGCTTATCAGAGGAAAGCTGGTGCTTTGCCTTGTCACTCATCTAGCCCTTGGGTATGAACGGCCTTGAGAGAAGCCCAGCTATGCTTCCCTTTGATATTTTGTTGGGATGGGGTAATAAAGGAGTTGAGGAGACGAGCAAAGACAAACAGACCTGTCATAAAACAAAGTGAGATTTGGGCTCACTGGACTGGACATAGTGCAATTGTCTCATACTAATATAAATGAAATAAGCTTAAGGGTCACATGTTAAAAATAATTGCTCATCTCCATCCATTATAAAGGAGATGTAACTTAGCTGGGTTATTTCGCTAGAGTGATGTTGTGGTTTGAGCTAATTTAATGGGGGTAAACACTCCTGAGTTCCAACAAGCCCTCTTGCTTCCCCACCAGTCCTAAAAAAACTTTTTCCACAGAGAGGAAAAATGAAAAGGAAAAGGAAAAAAAAAAACTTATTTATTTTAACCAAAGCTAAAGCCTACAAGGTACAAAGAAGAGAGGAAAATGATGTAATTAAAAAACAAAATTGTGACAGCTATGGATCTTAAAGTCTTTTCTTTCCTCCTGGGAGTGGCTTCCCCTCCGGGGCCCCAGAGGGTTGGACAGAGTTCTCCGTGGTTCACTGAGGATTTTCTCTCCTGTCTCACCACAGGAGTCTTCTAATTCTCAGATGAGAAAAAGAAAAAAAAAAAAAAAAAAAAAAGAAAAAAAAACAAGAAGAAGAAAAAAAGAGCAGTCCCAGAGAACAGGCAGCTTCGTCCTCCCCTCTCAGCCGGAGTCCCCTGCTCCAGGAATGTGTGTGACTTTACCTCTCCCTCCCGCTGTCCTTGAAGGGAGGAACATCACAAAATAAACCAGAACAGTCTCAACTAATGTATGGTTACAGAAGGGTTGTTTACCTTTCTTCTAACATAAACAGATGATAGGAATACAAATATTCAGCTACCATAGGACAAGTGATTATCTAAGTTATTCAGTACTTTTGGTGCTATATATGAAACTGTTATTCAGTTTGTGTGGCAAGATTTTGATAGTGGTGGACTGCAGGGGTGGCTTCTCTGAGAAGCTGCCAGGAGTTTGTGAGCGTCTGACAAGGTAATGTCAGCTGGATCCAAGGTGGACCCACCACTGGCCAAGAACAATTCCATCAGCAGCAGCAACACCTCGAGAACAATAAATATGAGAATGGGAGAGAACAACATCTGGAGATAAGAGTGGGATTATTGAAATGCCAACAGAGAGCCAGGGCAGGGCAGGAGGGGCTGGAGCTGCTCCAGGCTCTGGAGCTGAGATTCCCCTGCAGCCCTTGGGGCAGCCCATGGTGAGGCAGCTGCAGCCCAGGAGCAGGGAAAGAAGATCCACCTGCAGCCCCTGCAGGGGCCCAGCTGGAGCAGGGGATGCCCAAAGGAGGCGTGACCCTGGGAAGGTGTGATGGAACAGGGTCCTGACAGGAACTGTGGACCCATGAGAAGTGCCCACACTGAAGCAGGGGAAGAGTGGAGAGGAAAGAGTGTGACAGAGACAACGTGTGATGAACTGACCCCAGTCTGAATTTCCTTTCCTTATCCACTGCAGAGGAGGTGGTAGAGGAAATTGGAAGTGAAAGTGGGAATGGGAAACACTAGGAAGGAACGCCAAATGTTTATTCTGGCCATACTATATCTATTTAATAAAGCTGAGACAGTGCCTAGGATGTGATTTTTCAAAAGGGAGAAAAAAAAATAGTCTGAAAATTAGTCCTGGAAAGGTTACATAGCCCTCAAGGATATTACATCTTACAGAAGACTGAGTCTTACCAACTTAGTGACTGAAACACTTTCCTCTGAAGGCTTCTGTAGCAGGAAGTAATCAAATCAAGGAAAATTTCCACTGCTATCATGATTTGAAAATAAATGTTATAAATTAATGAATGTTTACAGGTGAACATTTCATGATAATAATATTATGTATCAGGCATTAATAAATATTTATCAAAGACTCTGGATATAAATCCCAGGATTGTTGATTTTGGAAGGGATCTCTTGATATTATATAGTTCAGCTTGCCTACTCAGATAGGATCAGTGAGAACAGGTTGCTCCAGAGGACATGACTGTTACTGTGTAGGCAAATCTTGATACCATTAAACTTTGCACCAGAACACTTACCAGCTCTCTCCCTCTGACCTCGTGCTTACAGAGTGTTCCTCAACAAATTTCTGCTTAAATCCACAAGGAATGGTATTGCTCGAAAGAACTGACAGGCATGATTTTAACAACACAGTGTCAAAAGATAGCACAGAATTATCCCAGCCTTAGATGAGAAACTTTCTCCTCCTAGAAGAGAAGGAAGTAAGCATCTGAGTAAGCACTGAAAGTAAAAAGTTTGACTCTTCATCTCAGTTTTTCTACTACAAATCTCCATTAACTACTAATTTTCCCTTCAGCAGTTGTGGAAAAGGAAATAGTAATTATTGGGGCACTGTTATAAAATTACTGAGACTGTGTTCTTCATTATATAATTGGAATTATTTTTCCAGCTTCAGAATTAATCACTCCACATGCTTAGATGAAATTATTTAATATTACTGCAGTGCATCAAAGACTATCAGGATTTTAGCTGCGCTAGACACCATAGACCAATCAGCAAGATGAAGATGCTTGCATCAGAGAGCTAATAACCTAAATAATGGAGAAAGGTAAAGGACTGAAGGGGAGCTAAGGGCATGGGAAGATGAAATGGCATGCCCAAGGCCATGTAGCATATAGTTCAGAAGTGCAACTGGCAGTAGAAATCACAATGCCATCAACAAGGCCATCTTTATGTTAAACAGGCTTTTGTGTGGAAATCTCTTTAAGCTCAAATTCTCATGAACTCTTGCAAGCCTTTCTAATGCACACTTTCCTAATTAAAAGTAAAAATTACTCTGTTGAACAAGATCATCTATTGTAGAAAGTAACACTGGCATCAAAACTTTAAAATTAATTCAAGGTGAAAATGAGCAAACCATTAGGAGCAAAACATTACTTGATGATATGTGTTTGTAGTAACATGACAGATATAACTGAGCTCAGAATATTTTTTCCTGTAGAGGAAATTAGAAATTAACCTTTAATTATTTTTTTAAATATTTTTTCTTGTGATGCATGTTGGTCTTGGACTCTTACAGAATCACCTTTTTTTTTTTGTGATTTATAACTTAATTACAAAGGTAATTGATCTTTGACCTTAATCTCAACAAAATAAGTAGCTAGGTGAGTGCTAAGGTTGTAGTTAAGATATTGAAAAACCTTTTCAATCTAATACATGTCACACAATTTTACTCAACTCTGTATTTTTACTGGTTCTGTCTTGAATGTTCTACTGCTGTGTAGATAAAACTAAAATATTCTGGGAAAAATAAAAAAGCTCAATTGTGGCTGTGAAACACCTAGTGACATGCAAGATATAGAAAACTGGGAAAAGTACAAGCTATGCTCCTACATATGACTAATACACTGACTTCTACAAATTTGTGATATTTCTTGGCAAAAATATGCAAAAGTTATAGCAAAATATTAGAAATCGTCTGCACTACCTCTGCTTGGGGCTGTAATTCCTTTGGAATGTGCTTCACACAATGATGCTGAAGATTATGTCTTGCTGTTATTGGTGGGTGAATTTCTTGGTCTGTTAGAAAAGATGATTCTCCCTGCTTTTAAGACTGATGATTTAATCAATTGAAGACTTTTTGCTTTTGTACTTATGCCTATAAGGAAGAACTGGAAAAATAATAGCAGAGGATATTTGTTGAGCCAATTATTCTTGAATAATCCAATTTCTTGTTTACTGTTGAGCACTCTAATTTTAAAAAGTATTGCAAAAAATGTGGCAATTTTAATATCTCTTCTAAATATGTAGTCTGATAGTGATGGCCCATTTTCACCAAGTGCTGTGTTTTACATAATATACTGGGTAATGTGTACTGAAATATAATTATGAGACTATAATATTGCAAAATAAAATCTCTATTAAAAATGTCAGTGGAGGAAATACAATCTGGAGATTAAAATTAAGTTGATGAAGAGGTAAATTCAATAGAATTGTAGTAAATATGATGCCTGTTACGGTAAGCAAGTTACTGAATATTTTAGTGCCTGAGTTCACAGTCTACAAGAAACCAGTTAATGCTTCATTGTTTCGTTTTGCCAATCTTTTCTTCTCACCTGGACAGGTGAGAAATTCATACTGCAACATTCAAGAAATTCATATTGCAACATGCAAGAAATTCATATTGCTTTACACATACTGCCAGCAAAAGCAAAACATCTACCTATAAAGGAAATATTCCCAAAGTTCAGTAGATACACAGATAACTGGATGGGAAACATGCTTCCTTGAGACAGCTAAACTTCCAGCTACACTGTCTCTGTGGGCAATTTAATTATCTCTCACTGACTGGAAATTATATAAACTAACAGCATAAATCCAGTCTTTAAATGTTAAACCTAATCTTTGGTAAGAAATGTTATGGGTATCCAACATGAGAACTATACAACCTCTTATCAATAACCATACTGTGAATTTTTATACCTTACGTAGTTTTCTTGTCTCCTTTACAGCATGAGAGGACTGTTACCCCCAGAGAAAGATTTCTTGAGTATCATGCTTTATCAGATGCACAGATACATTAAATGAATCATCCTCTGTTGATATCGTATTGTTGACTGACTAAAGAAAAATCTATATGAGATATTTTAAAGAGCTAGTATAGAAACAGAGGACGCACGCTCTGAAAGTGGCAGACAGAGAAATTTGATGTCTTCAGTGTAAAAATCTGGCACACAATTTAAATTGACTCAGGCCACCCTAGTCCTTGTCCTGGTTGTCAGTATCGTGTCTCTGAAAGCACTGAGTTAACAAAAACTTCGTAATGTTGACAATAATAAAGACCTGAGCTCTTCAGCCACTGACTGAGGGTCCACCAGTGAAACTACTCAGGCACATCTTGGAGAGGGTCAACCTGAAAAGGGACACTCCTGACATGAATATTATGAGATATCCTAAGGGCATTATGGAACTGTGGAAAATTAGTCATGGGATCATTTGTGGAAGTGCCAAATGTGGGGTAAAGGAAAGTGGAGGAGGGAAGGGAGGAGAACCAGCAAAACAGAAAGAAGGGCAGATAAAAGAGGCAGCTAAATTCCAGAAAGCTTCCAGACTGTGTGCTTTCCTCATGGAATCCTGATCAAAGAAGTCTGTTCAACCTCCTTATTAAATTCTTTCCTTGTCTTTTTACTTTTGTGTAGTTATGGTTTTCTCTCTTCTGTCATACACAAATGCTGTAACTCCTAAGAGCCAGAGACTGACAAGGGGTCTGAAGGTCTAAATGTCCATAGGTTTAAGTGTCAGCATCCAGAGACATGATTGTGTAAGAGAGGTTTGGCTAACTGGGAAACAAACCATTGGCCACAGGGCTCATAGATCTGTGTCAATCCCTGTATCAGTGTTTTACACTTGGGTATGTCAAAATGTGCACCAGAGACCACAGTGCTATTCAAGGAACTGTGAATGTGAATATTTGTGAAACTGGAGATGTGTGAACTTCAATCCTGTGTCTGTGGAATGCACCCACAGCCTTGCTGCTAATCAAACCCACAAAGGGAAACATCAGTAGCTGGGTTTATTGGGTGGGGAGTGAGATACTGCCAGGTTCTGAATGTGCTGTGGATAAGGATGAAACATCCATGAGTCATTTGATGCTTTGGCTTTCTCACATCCTTAACCGTGGAGGTAATGCAGGCTTTTGCCTGAAACCTCATTTCATTTCAGAGGCCAAAAATCTGAGGCTAACATCATTTTTTCCAAATTCTTAATTTTTCATCATTTATCTCTATAATAATCTCTATGTCTTCATGTGTTCTATAAATCACAGCTACGCCCCTCCTTTCTGAGTTAATTGGCAAAAGCAGGAACACTACTAAATATATAAAGGTGATATTCCTTATCTTACAGTAACCTAAGAATCAGAAATTAATGGCAAAATAACACAACTTCAAGAGGAAGACAGAAATTACCCATCTCCTCAGCACCTCCCTTTCCTGTTTCTTTAACCCCCATTTAAGGGGCAGTTTCCAGTTTTAGGCTTGAAAATTTATCGGAATCCCCACAGCTTCAGATATTTGCATTTTAAATAAAGTAGAAAAAAATTCTATTTGGGAAGGAAAGTTATAATAATTTTGTAAGATTTCCAGGCATGGTCTCTGATCTGCTAGCAATTTTGACAGCAACTGGTTATAAGCTGAGTGCTAAAGTACTTCCATCAAGACAAAGTTACATCTAAATAGTCTCAAAAGCTTCTCAGGAGCAATCAGGAAGGCTTTGACACAAAATGAGAAACTAAAGGCTGAAGGAACATGGACTAGAGGTTTTCCAGTCCTCTGGTTTGGACTAGTGGTATCTAAATCCTGCCTAGGTGTCAATTTAGGAGCCTAAGTCACCCTGAGACTAACCTTTGAGTCTAAAGTTTCATCTAAATCTTGCTTATATCCCTCATCTAGGTTTTTCAGCGCTAGTTATCACCCTTGATAGAAGGCTCAGGAAAGAGAGTTAGTGCTGACTCATGGGATTTGTGCAATCCTTTTGGTTTGTGTGAAGTAGCATTGGCTAGATACTGCATCTAAGCCTGAAAAGCATAGAAAGCATGGAAAACACCACAGACTTACTTTATCTGCCCATCAGTGTTTAACCCTAGCCAGGTCCCCACACAGCCATTTGCACACTTTCCTCATATCAGGATGGGGGAGAGAATCAGAAGAGTGAAAGTGAGAGAACTTGAGATAAATGCTGTTAAATAGGTATAACAGGTAAACAAAAAACAAAAAAACAAAAAAAAAAAAAAAAAAAAAAAAATAAAAAAAAGTAAACGAATATACCCAAAACATATAAAGAGAAAGTCAGGAAAAGAGCAAAGAGAAACAAGGAATTCCTTCACCACTTCCAATGGGCAGAGAGGGGCTCAGGGCCATTCCTGGGAGAGCAGGGCTCAATTGAGTGACAGTGACTTGGGAATACAAACTCTGTCACTCCAAATGTCCCCACTGTTCTTCCTTCTTCCCCCACCTTTGTATGCTGAGCGTGATGTTGTGTACTATGGGATATCTCTGTGGTCAGTTGTGGTCAGCTGTCCCAGCTGTGTCCTCTCCCAGCTCCTTGTCCACTCCCTGGCTAATGTGGGGGGCTGAGAGGCAGAAAAAGCCTTGACTCTCTGCATGACCTGCTCACCATTGCAGCAACATCTCTGAATTATCACCAATGTCTCCATCACAAATCCAAAACACAGTCCCACACCAGATATTATGAAGAAAATTCTAAATAACTCTACCCCAGCAAAAACCAGGACATTGCCACACATCTGGAAAGCAAAATGGCTGGAAGAGCAGACATTTTCCAAGGGAATTTGCTATCTAACCTTTATGCCAACTGGCTGATGAATATAAAGCACAATATCATTCCTCATGGCTGTGTAACACCTTCACAAAACACTGAGTTCTGCCCATGCAGCCCTTTCACTTTAGTAGCAAAATCAGTGGTTTTGTTCAGGATTTTATAACAAATCTATTTTAGTGCATGTTTGCAACCAAGCCTTGCCACTTCCTTTGCAACATATCTCAGGTTTCCAGCTTTTTATCCTGTACTGAGGAGTAGCTTAAGGAGAAGCAGGGGTCAGTCCAGATTTTACAAATCAATACTTCACTTAGCAATACAGTCATGGATCAGAAGCCTAGCTGTATCCCAGCAAAGGAAATCAGGGCTTTATCCTTCCCCCACCGGAATTATATTTAGCAAAGAAACAGTGAATCAAACTTCTGAGCCAGGATTTGGAGATACAAGCTGCCTTGCATCAGGTAAGCCAATTCCCTTTGATTATGGAGCAAACTTGTGCTTAAAGCATCTTCTGACATGAGAGTGTCATAACCTGGTTCCCAGCCAGTACACCTGCCTTGGGCAAAACACCTGAGCAGAAGGTTTAAGTGGGTCTTTAAAAGTCTAAAAAAGAAGGCCTCACTAAGGAAATTAATGGAATTATGTGCATTGTCAAAAAGTTTACGTCCCTCAAATTGTACCTATTCATAGCTCTGGAGCAGTTAGAACTTCACCAAAATTTCTGTAGCTAAATTTTGAATTAAACACAATATTATTACCAGGGATGCTCTTCCAATACAGGAAAGTCACATTCCTGTTCTCTATGCTATGAAGTTTTCAAGAACTTTCTTCTAATTTTGAAAGTACTTTGCATCTGTTCCCTCTTTATTGTAGCTTTTGCTAATACCCTGAAACAAATTGAATTTGAAATTAATTCAGAGATCAGGAAACTAAAAGGTTGGGGTTTTGGTTTTTTTGGTTTTTTTTTCTATTTTGTTCTGCACTTCCTTGTTTTCCAAGTGTGAGTTTTTATTAAGCATCAAGTTCTGGAATCTGTTGATGAAAAAATAGGCATAGACAGTCATATGGACACATTTGGAGTTAATAGTTCTGCTTTCTTGAGCCTTTCACTCTTTATCAAAGAGCCATTCCACCTTGTTTGTAAAACCAAGGGTTGTAGTGTGACGCTTATGAAAAAGTCAAAAGCCACTTCATATTTTTCATCTGAGATGTTCACTAATTCAATTTAAGAAGGAGGAAAAGTAATGCTTGAGCTGAAGAAGTCATAAGCCAATTCATTCTATAAAGCTTGATTCCATTCCACAAATTCCAGGGATATGAAAGGTTTTATGTGTTTGTAAGGAATTTTTAATACTTTCAAGACCTCAGCTACTGAGTTTCCTGTTTTCACAATATGTCCCACTGTATCAGTATTCTGTGCCACTATAAATTCCCAATTTGTAAACCAATTGAAAATACTGTGTTTCATCACACAGAATATTCCCAAACTTGTATACCAGAAATAAAATGAGATTCACTGTTAAATCAGAATAACATATGGATAGAACAAATACTTCCAAAACAGATATCTTCAAAAAAGCTTTTAATTTATTTTCTTTCTTTCTTATCTTTTCTTCTTATCTTTCTTTCTTTCTTTCTTTCTTATATTTCTTCTTTCTTTCTTTTCTTTCTTTCTTTCTTTCTTCTTTCTTTTCTTTCTTATCTTCTGTTCTTTCTTTCTTGTCTTGGTCTTTC
>VKON01000252.1:163202-173444 GCA_009741485.1 Malurus cyaneus samueli | reverse complement strand
GGAAAGAGAAGAGGCGTTTGACACTGGTGATGGCAAACTTGGATGGATTAAATGCCTACTTGGAATGCAGCAACTGCAAGGAAAACATCTACGAGAGGGAACGAGCAAAATTTGTTTGATGGGTAAAGCACGGCTGTATGAAAAACCTTAATCTAAGCATTGAGGAGAATGCAAATGGGAGGGGAGATAGTACGTGCAGAAATTAAAACCTTATGTGACAATCTTGGCCTGAATCTGTTTTTCTCAGCACAGAATTTCTTATTGTCAATCACATTAAATAGATGAGAAAGATTTGGTAAAGGGTTAGGATAGCAAAGTATTTGCTAGAGAGAAGTTCTAAACTTCAGCTGCAAGAGTTCAATGATATTAATAAGCTTGGATTAGGACACAGATTCTCATCTTTAAAAGTCTTGTACTCTAGGGAAATTCACAACATGCAGGAGCGGATTATTTTCACTAAACTTCTTCAAAGACCTTATCCAGGTTTTGCTGAAAGAAATTGGCATAAAGAAGTCAGACAATTTGATTTGCAGAAGTTACATTGTGAAATAATATCTACAGTCATATACCTTTTTTTTTTTTTTTTCTTATTGTTTCAAACACTGTAAAATCAGCAACCAAAAAGAAATTTTTCATGTAACTTTTAGTGTAAAAGTAAGTTGATGCACAATACGCTGAATTCAGGAAATGACAGAAACTTGACTTCACAAGACATGGTGTCAAAGGATTATTTTTTTTTTTCCCTTCTAATGTTTCCACCAATTTCCTAGTTTTGACTCCATATGAAGAGCAGGAAGGTGTTTGAATTCATAGTTTTCACAGTAAAAATTATCCATCTACCACAGTAACATTTACAGCTTTTAAGATGGTACAGAATTGGTTTGAATTCTTTATATTGAATATAGAAATTGGTGTGCTCACTTCATAAAGTTGATTTTCATAATGTATGTTTTGCCATTATTTTATAACTAATTATTCCTATGTCAGCAGAACATAAAACCTCTAAAAGAGACTCCAGGTGAACAAAGCCCCTTGAAATTTTTCTGAAGTTCTCAGATCTGAGCAAAATAATCATCAAAAAAAAAAAAAAAAAGAAATAATCCCAAGATTTCAGAAATTTTCCATAGCAGGAAATAGAATTATCATTCCCCATAATTTCTAGAGTCCTTTACAAAACATGTAGAAACCTATTTACATTCTCATCTGCTTGCTAATATAGCAGGGAACAACCACAGACAGGAAGTGATCAATGTTAAATATTAGCATTTGCTTTGTTTGCCATCTAAATGGTTTACCATGACAGATTGTTGCTTACCTTACTTTTAAATCTGGTCCCAGATTAGGAAGTTTAAAGGGAAAACAAAGCAGAAAAGGGATAAAAAGGGAAAAAAAAATTTAAAAAAAAAAAAAATATAAGCACAGGACACTTATGAAGGAAACTTTTGCTTGAAGTTAACTTTACCTGAAATAAAAAAAAATCACCCTTCTTCCTCCCTCCCTCTCTCCTTCCTCCCTTCCTTCTGCACCTTCTGCACCTTCATTCTTTCACATTCTTTTCCTTCCTCCTTCCTTCCCTCCTTCCCTCCTTCCTTCCTTCCTTCATAAAGTCCATCCAAATGCATACCTCCACCTCTTCTGGTCTCCTGCAGTGACAGGAAACTGAACAAAATTGATGCACTAACAGTTCTAATATGACATTCTAAAAGTGACTTTTTGATTTTCAATTAACCTTGCACAAAGAGGAAATATTGAAATTCCCCCCTTTGTTCCTGACTGTGTGCATTAGCCAGGCTGGTGTTGGTAGGAGTGAGCAGGAGGGGCTGGGCGGGGAGGGGAAACTGGCACCCATCATTCAGCACTCCACTGCTATTTGCACAAAACGAGACAAGAGTACCCTGCAATAATTACTCTCTGAAGGGGGAAACAGGTAGGAGAGAGAGTGCTCTTGTCATTTGTTTGACTTAATTGTATGCTTTTATGAGCCGTCTGGCTGGAAGGATTAAAGTTACTTTTAATAACACTTCTTTTCAAAAGAATTTGATTTGAGATTTCCCAGCAGGGGCTGCCTACCAAGCAGCAGGACCCTTTCTTTCTCCAGACCCCCATTCCTTCAGCATTCCCCTATCCTCCCCCCTCTTCTTCTCCCTGTGAACACCAGCATTGTTCTATTCATCTGAGAGAAGCCAAGGTGGATAGCATGGCATGAAGCAAAATTTTTATTACACTTAAATTAAAAAGTAAATAAATAAGTCTATGAAAAAATATGCATAAAACAGCCTTCCTTAGGATGCAGGTCATAAGGAAAGTGAGGCATCATCATATAGTCTGGCTTTCCTTCATTTAGTTTAGAGATGTTCATCACACACCTACAGAGCAGACTATAGAAGGGGCCAAGAGTATTCTCACAAGCATTTTTAATTACAGAAGATAGAGAAGTATAATTAGACAAAGTGAAACAAATTTCTTGGGAAAATATTAAAGACTCTGGACAATGACTTCTTACTACCATGGGGAACACTTTTTTAGAAGTAAGTTTTCAAAGATATGTATTGTGTCCACATATCAATGCACTTCCATTTATATTATGTCACCCAAGTATACATGAAGTACACATAAAGAAAAACAAACAAGAAGCACAGCCACAGAAAGTGGCAATTAAATTGTCTCTTTTCCTAGCATATGATCCAGGATCCTCTGTCTGTGAATAATACGGGTTAATTTGATATTAACAGTCACTATCCAGCAAACTGTGAATTTATAGATGAGGTTTGGCCTGTTAAATATTCTTTCCCTCATTGAATGTGCACTTTTAAACTATTATTTAAGAGTTTTTGTAGAAGACACTGTTCACTTGCACTGTAAAACCCAGAAGCTTAAAGTCAGTCACCTTCTATTAGTGCTATTTGATTTGCATTTCTAAAATCCACAGCTTAAATTTTCATTTTGTTGATTTTCCTTCTGGCTTAGGAGTAACAAGAAAAAATAAAATCAGTTTCACAGGGAATATAATTACTATCTTACCTAAAGGATATCCCCTAAGTTAGCTAAAATTGGGATTTGGGGTCTTTTTTTTGTTTGTTTTTTTGTTTTGTTCAATTTCACTATTTACATAAACATTTACAAACTGTCCATCATTTCTCCACCTTTTCCTCATTATGCTAAATATATGAGCATCCCTTCAATAATACCACCAGAAAAAAAACCTTGTTTGATTTTTCAGCTGTCTAAAAAAGAAGTGTGTTTTTTTGCTAATGTCTTAATGTACCTAATGTCAACCTCTTAGCTTGCAAACATTTCACACCTGACACATTAATGCATTGCAGGTCAATTGCTCTTCTGATTCCATTAAAAAGAAGAAGATGCCCTTTACATACCTGCATGTAAATCATAATATACTTAATTCACTCTCACATCCAAAGTCCAAATCGTTTTCATGTCTGCAGTAAAAACTAACAAAAAATTTATCTGGCATTCTTGAAGCCTGATCTCCTTGACTATTAGCAAGAACAGCCTTTGAATATGCTTGAATATAACAAATATTACCCAATATCTAAGTGACTGTGACACCAACATGACGAGTCAAAAATAACTGGGCCTCCTCATGATCATGGGTTGGAAATATGGAAGTTGTTTCTTTTGCTTCTTAAGTGATCTCTCTTCCTCACCTCATTGAGAAAAGTTTGCTTGACATTAACACAATTGCCATTTTTGACTTGTTACCTGTTGTATACATTAAGTAGAGAGAAAATAAAAATTGAACTTAGACTATTCCATTCTGAATGAAATTATTTTGACTTTGATTTATTATTAAGGGGGTTATTTGTTAATTTATTTAATGAAAAACTTAAAAAAAATTCGGGGTTAAAGAGAGGAGTATCAGGTTTTCCATATACCTTTGTGATCTTTTCTCTCTTGAAAAATCTTGAAAGGTGGCAAGTGTATTTCCTTTTCAGATCTAACTGAACATAGATATTATTTAAAAAAAGATTTTTTCCTCATGCTTTCATTGTTCCATGTATGCAAAAATTTGAACTAATGTCCTGACTGAAATAAATATAATAATTTCTTGCATTTAGTTTTGTATTTTATCACAAAAACTCATTCTTTGAGCAGCGGAGGAAGTTTATTATCCCTGAATGCTTACAGAAACATTAACTGCCTGAATAGTATTAGACAGCTACATAGGATGGACAGAGGCAGACTTTACATTGTCTTGGTAGGAGACACAGTTACTTCAGGAAGTCACATCACTCAACACCCAAAGTTCTGATCTCAGATAACAAGATGAATCCTAAACCTATTCTTCTTTCCTGCAAACAGGGAAGGTGAAGTTACAAACTTGAAAAACTTGCACGCCAGTGTATTTGTATGCATTTAGGTATTTTCCATGGATTTTAACTGAGATATAGATGTTAATACAATATTGGCTTTTGAAAACATTGCCTGGGTTATCTCCCCAGGCTTGGCTGTATGTGGAATTGTGAGGAAATATATAGAAGAACTGAGTGGATTTAAACTATCAGGCTTAGAAAATATTTCTGTGTTTTTCAAGTGGAAATATCTGAGAAATAACAACTCACTGCTAGGTTAACAGAAAACAGAATGTCTTGTGTGCATGACCTTTTTGAGCTACAAATTATAAAGCAGTTTTAAGATGACTAACAATGAATTATTCTATCAAACCAGTAGAAAACAACAAACAGCAAAGTCTAGGTAGCAAAATTAAGAAATGAAAGAACATGGAAATATGATTGGGTCATGCACAAACTTTGACCCTCTAACTCCTATGTTTTGCAGGCACTCTGAAGAACACAAAACAATTCCCCTTTAGGATAGTGTTGTGTGGTAACTGTCAAAAATACTAACATTTCATACTTCTTTCACATAAAAAAAAAGATCATTGTTAGATGTTCTTATTTGTGCATTATGAGTGATCAAGGGCTGAACCAGTCTTCATAGCCTTTGTTAATATTCTTACCCTTAAAAAAACAAAATTAAAAAAAAAAAACCTAAACAAAAATAAACACAAAAAAACCCCACCCTCAGTATCTTTGGCAAACCTCATTATTTTTTAAAACCAGACAGATGCTCGAAAAAGGCAGCAAATACATAAACTGTTTCTTTCTTCTATAACTGCAGTTAAATAGGATGAAAGTTCTTTGTCTTGCTCTCTCTCTCTAACCCCATGCAGCAGGTCACTGCAGTAATGATCTCTCACAGCTGGTTTCCTCATTAAGCTCCTTAGTGATTACATCTTACCAGCTCTCTCATGTAAAACGCAGAAGTTAGACACATGATGAAATAACCCCTTGATTCATATTCACATATACATAGAGTTCCAGCATGACACATATAACTTTATAGGAGATTTTGAAAGAGCATCAGAAATAAACCCGACCAACAATTTCACCACAAATTTAGAAATCAGGCAGAAATCCACCTTCCCTATTCATGATGGAATAGTGAAACAGATAAGCTGCTGAGGTTAGTATATTAGACAGGAGATATTGCTACTTTTGATCTTATTCATAGCAATAGTTAAGACGTGCAGACAATTGGGTTAAATAGCACAAGATCTCCATGCTGAATCGTAGTTCTGATTAGTGCTGGAAATGTTTTTCCCTTTTTAGCAAATCTATCAAAATATTATTTATCATTTCCAGATTGAAAAAAAAGTCAATCTCCTTGTTTATAATTTGTTGTATTAAAATTTGGGCTCTCTGGACTTCTGAAATCTGATGTTATATTTATATAGCTGAAGCAGTTGTACGGACTTCAAGAACAGATACCATGGAGAAAACTAATTTCTTTGTTGGTGTCTGGTCATGACCAGCCATGAAGCCTGAGTGCTTGTTCTTCTATCTCCTTGAATGAAATATTTTCTTCTCTTTTTTTCCCTCCTTTTGTTAAAATAATTTTTTCTTCCCTGAGTTGTTTTGTTCTATAGGAATTATTCTTCTTTTCTAATTAAGGAAAGAAAAATAGATATATTACCGTAATATTGTGGGAAAAAAAAACCAAAAAAACCCCAAAAAAGCTTATATTACGTTTGTGTGAACACAACGTGTATCAATGAAACCTCTTTTGACTGTTTTAGATGTCTGACTCTGTTTCATCTCTGAACTCCAGCTCTTGGTGAAATTATATTTGAATGTCCAACTTTTGTTTACAAGTGAATTCCTTTCTTGTTCAATATTTCATTAGTCATTGTTGGGCCTATACTCCTTCAAGTATCCCACTAATTTCATTGATTTATTTTAATAATGATTAATCCTAGGTGCAACTATATGAATAGAGTGCAGCATAAATGAATTCATCGTTCAGAAGAGCAATTAAAGCAGTCAAGTCTCACACATTTATTCTGTAACGCAACATGTGCACAGCTTTTCCAGCATGTGCTCCATACTGTTACATCTCCCAGTCTTGGTCTCAGGCCAATGGTTCTTCTTTGTCTGAAATGTTTGAGTTACATCAGTTCAGCCAATTCTGAGCTATATATGTAAGAAAAAAGTACAGTGATGTTTCCATATGTTCCATTTGGGATTTATGTGCTTGGCTAACTCCAAATGGCTGAAACTGGAAACATCAAAGTTAGCAAGCCTATAACATTCATCAAGAAAGGGTAGACAGCAAGGCCTCAAAAGAAACAAGGTTTATAGTTATGAATATTTAAATGTGGCATATTTACAAATACACACAAGCCATTTTTCATTCTATTTTTCATGGTACCCTCAGGCTAACACCATTTAGCATACTGGGTGCACATCTAGTCCCTTTAGATTTAAATTACCTCAACTGCTCAAAGCTTTGCAGTGATAAGCAGCCCAAATTTTCAAGCTCTATTGGGCAAAACAGTTTCTCTTACACTCTTTAGGTGCAAATTTGACCCTCCTAAAAACAAAGGGAAAACTCATCTTCACTAAAATCCCAATCTTACCTTTTAAGAGATTCACAAAAGAATAATTTTGTGGATTTTCCATAAAAGAAATGAACAATAGTTTTAGTTTGGGTAGTTGGCAACTCAAGCAATTAACATTTCTTCAAATGTATTTGGTAATAGCTATTCAAATTTAAAATGACATTTTGACTGTTCTATTACAGTACTTGTACTTACAGTAGCATAGAGAATTATAGATTTACCTGTAATTGTAATTTTGAATGACTAGTGTTTTCCATAAACACGTAAAGACATCATTACCTTTCCTCCTTCCCTCGGCATTTAGAAAGTCAAGAAACTTTCAGGGACATTAGGGAGAGCAATCAAGAAAGTATCTGTGAGATCCACTGATGTTATTTATACATTGGAAAATTAGGAATTTTTCCCAAATCCGTCCACTCTGGTTCAAGTCAGCAACAAGAAATAGTTTCCAAGAATGAGCCATCACATATTTTCTAAAATAGAATGGATGTATCCTTTAAAAAATGCATATTTTCTCATTAAGTGGATGGCAATTAAAAGGCTACACATTTGATATTTAAAGTTAGGTGAGTGGAGCACTCCTTTAACATTTAGTGTCTTACCAAAGTATGAAGATGAGGTATGTTTTGGGTTGTGTTCTGTATCAGGCAGCATCATTTGGTATCATTATTGAGTGAGCATAAGCATTTTTAGGTCTTTTAAGATCTTTCTTGCAGAGATGATCATGTCTCACTGAATTGCAGTTAGACAGTATCGATGATTTCTCTCTGTTCTTTGATATTCATCCTTCAGCCTCTCATGACTTCTTTTATTGTTGATGTGAGATAAGTATGGAGTTGTCTTGGTTTGCTTTGCTTTGTTTAATTTTGGCAGGTTGGGGGGTTGTTTGTTTTCGATTGTTCCTTTGGGGTTTTTTGGTGTTGTGAGGGGTGTTTGTTTCTTTAGTTGGCTGGGTTGGGCTTGCTCACTGATATGGGATTGAAATTACAAACTTTAGAAAGCACATAGAAGAAATAATAGAAATTACTCTCATAGCCTTGGAACTACTCCAGTGCAGCTCATCACCCTCGACTGGGGACAAGTTCTTCAGAATTCTGAGTCATTCCCTTAACTGACTCTTCCACAAGAGCTGAGTGGTTCCAGGTCAGCACCGTTGGCTTCAGCCACAGGCAAAAGGCAGTTTCCTAAGGCATATCATTGCCAATGGGAATAATTCAGCTATGGTATTATTCCCTTCTGTTGGCATAATGAAAGGGCAGATCTGCTTTTATTGCCTCTGAGGGAAGGACTGTGGGAGAAGTTCATCTGTTTCAGAAGAGAAGGTATTTTCAGTCAACAGCAACAATTCCAGGGATGAGTTCCCATCCTTCCAATGGCAACAGAAGCAGCAGTACTACCGCTCTGGATCTAATTCCTTCTTTTCTTTTATACTGTTGGCTTTACTTTTTTTTTTTTTTTTTTATTTTTATTTTATTTTTTTTTATTTATTTATTATTTTTACCTCCTCTTCCCGTAACAGAAATACCCCAACTCTATGCACTGACTAGAAAGATAAAAAAATTCATTTTCCCCCAACACTGCTGAGAGCTCTGATGTTTGCTCTAGCTCCCATTCAGGGTCTTGTGCTCTAATTCCAGGTAATAATTAAGGCTATTCCAGCCAAGCTTTTCTGACTTTTCTTCTCCCCCTATCAAGTTTCAACTGCTCAATACAAAACAGTTCAACAAAGGAAGAAGAATGAATTTTGATGCTACCAAGTTTTAATGTTCTAGTTTCTATGTTGTAGCTTAACATAAATGAACCTTAGTCTAGGAGCTTCATGATCAATAGTGGTTATGCAATAATTAGTAGAATATTTCAGTCATGAAATAGAAATTCATTCTGGGCACATCTGAAACTCTCTCTTGTCACTTGCTCCTGGGAACCATACGTGTATGTAAGCTCCTGAGCAAGCTTGGAATAAATTGTTCGAGTTAATATCACCAGCTGAGATTGTCAGCTCGTGAGTCCCAACCCTATAATATCTTGCAAGGGTGACAGAATGTGATAGTTTCCAGAAACTTGTACAGATAACTAGCATATAAATATCCAGACAAAAGACAGTCTTTGCTGAGAGTAGGTGATTACCTTCTGGGTCAACGGCTCCTCTCTTCATACAGTGTTCTCATTAAAGGATTATTTTTAAATGACTAATAACACAGAAAGGGATCAGAGGTCACAATAATGACCACTGTAGTATCTTCAATTTTATGGCCCAAATGATTGAACAGGGGATTGAATATTAGAAACCATTTATTTTATTTGAAGACTAACCTATGGCTAAGTAGAAACCTTAGATGAGTTATTTTATTGCTCAATGTCTCAGCTATCAATAAACTGGGGAAAATGACACTTAACATCTTTAAATACCACAGCACAGAAAAAAAACTTAAAGGGAGTCTATAAATGTGACATAGTATTACTGATGGAAAGACTTAAAATATTAATCATATTATTGCTTTCTACTGTATTTTTAAATTCTATTCCCTCACTATTCATTTTGTCTCTGGGTAGTGATATTTCAAATCTTTAAGCAGCTTTGACTGTGGTCATTTCACTTCCCGTTGGAGCCCAGACACTTAAATAGTTCACTGCTCTTGGGATACAAGTATGAGTCCTACAATTAGTTCTGTACTGTTTGATAGTCACAGCCACTGGGATTGACATGATCAAGCTCAGTAGTTCATTGACACAGGAAGCCAAAAATTGAGCAGGTGGCTTATCCTTTCCCTTCTTTTCTTGCTCGTTTTTGGTGTTGTGTTCTCTATACTTGAAATGGAAAGAGGGAGCTAATCTTTATGTAACACCCCTTAGCATTTAGAAACATGACTTGGTCTCATTCTACCAAACATCTTTTCTGGTTATTCTATATCCTTAACTCTTACTTGATGATTATATTGCCTTAACCTTTATGCTGCTTGTTGAAGTATCCCCCATGACTCTTTTTGCTCTTTGGTAGTTACATATTTAAATATTTATGCTTAGCTTTGATAAAAATATTCTGTTTCCTGTGCTACAGTGATGTTATAAATCAACATCACAGTATTATAAATGCTTATATGTAACCTGTGGCAAATATTTTAGTATGTTTGCACTTTCTTTTAAGGCAAATATTAATTCTTTCTTGCTGTCTTTCCATTTTGTGGATTCAGCAGGATCCTCCTAGGATAAGTCTCTAAAACAAAAACAAACAACAAACAACAAAAAAAAAATTTAAAAATTCCCCACACCAAAATCAAGATAGCATTATCACAACACTGAAATAGAGTGGACAATTTGTACGA
>VKON01000252.1:129599-141872 GCA_009741485.1 Malurus cyaneus samueli | reverse complement strand
AAGGATAAAAAAGATGGGGGGGGAGGGGGTTGGGGAGGGAAGAAAACTAAAAGTCCAAGGAAGAGCCTTCAAAAGACTCCTGCCAAAATGGGCTGTGCACCCCTGATGCTAAATGAGGAACAGCTAGTTTCAGGACAAATACAAAGTGCTGTTTCCAGTGCCCAATGAGGAGAGGAGATATGCAAATGAATGTCTGAGAAGATTCACGGCTCCCCATCGCTGCCTTTCGCGCGTGCTCCCTTTTTGTCTGCAGCACTTCATTTGTGAAGCACATTCTCCCCAGGGGGGAGCACGACAAGATTCAATTCAGATGTTTCCCTACAAAGTTAAATTAAATGCAGATGGCCATAGAGCCCCTAGGGGGTTGTCGCGGGTGGGTGAAGCACAATTCAGATCCTGATAGGAATGATGACTGATTTTAATTGCACAAGTCTAATCTTGAAAAGGCCAAATCTCTGAATCTGATGGTTTATGACAGGGCTAGTACCGGGGTTGGAGTTTGAATTAATGTGAGCATTTAATGAGCTATATTATTACTGTCCTACCCTGAAAAACTTAGGCTTTCTAAAGCAGTTAGGAACAGTTTGAAGTGAAGACATGCTAACCAGAAATTTGAATTTATATTTCTTTGATTTTTCTAGAATTTAATTCATTTAAACTTTTGCCCTCACACCCTTGAGATTGGTTGCGATGACTGTAATACTGGCTGTTGGAGTAAGATAGGGCTTTTGTGAAAAAGAAGATAAAAAGCATCATCCTAATTGCCAATTCTAACATCTAACCCACGGACACAAGTGAGGAAGAATTAGTGATCACAGATTCGTCAGAGTTCTCATGACCATGTTAATTGCTCTTAAATTGGTGTAGCGAAGAGATCTAGCCTAAAGGTCAGAGTGTTTACACCACATCTCTCATATGTGAAAACCTCTGGGGTCGAAGCTATGGATGGATAATTCTGATTTCGAGATTATCTACCTTCATAAGTTTGATTTCGGAAATAGGGATTAAAGCTACTTTCCAGTTTTTAGACCTCTCTCAACTATGTTGTGGTTAAATACGATAAGGATTTGATACAATTAGAACTAAGATCTCTTCCCTATAGTTACTCCCACTCCATGTGGTGGAATAACAGAGTAGCAAGTGGTAGACCACAAAAATATGAGAAATCGAGGGTTATGCAAAAGATGAGCGTAAAGCAACACTGACCCAAGATAAAAGAACATTATATGGCCTTGGGGGATCCAGGGAATATTATTCAGGAAATCACTCTAGATTAAATTGGATTAGATTGTAATTTCACAAAATATTATACTTTACATTTTGTAAAACATCAAGTTCTTCATCAAAAGCCATGTTCCCGCTTTAAAATTAATGAAAATCACTAGTTGATCAAAAACACACGTTCATTCAGGAATTAAGCAATTACCCAAGAGCAAATTTTAATGAAAAAACTGGGACATAGTTCTATATTTTTCCTTTATCCTTGAGATTTTGCCACCTGGAATGTGTGATTCATATGCTGTTTCTCTGTGTGATCCAAGAAAGTTTTGTTCTGATGAAACCCTTTGCAAGCCTCATGCTCTGTTGTGATTATAGTAATCAAGTTCCAATTAAAAATAAATGTCATAAAAAATTGTGGGTAAACAATGTAATAACTCACATGAAGCCTCTAAGAAATATCTGTAGAAGGAGAAGCATTTGTAGAAGTCTCCTCTGTACATCTCACAGTATGATCACATTTGCAATAAATTCTGCTACTTTATAAATATTTAGAAGCAGGAGTCACAACACAGTTCTCAAAATTATGCAAAAAAATTCTGTAAATATTAGAACAGAAAGCACTTAAAGAGAAAAACAAGAATGCCAAAACCTCACATACTTTTTTTTTTTTTTTTTTTTTTTTCCCAAATTCCAGCAGTGTTTTCCCCAAACCAATGCTGCGTTAGGGATTATAATGGTTTTGAAAAACATATTTTAAGTTCTTTTACTCTGTATTGAATGGTTTAATTTAAAGAAGGTCAGAATTATAGTTGTACACATAAATAATCACTGGCAAAATATAGCATCTCCCCAGTGAGAGCATGTGAAAACTACTGGAAAGAGTTTGACGATGCAGAATTTGAAATTCTGTGTTCCAGAAACGCATGCTTTTAAGATTCTTGTTAGATTTTAAATGATCAAAAGCAAGTCTGGAAGATATAAATAAAATAAAAATGCTCATTATTTAATATTCCAAAATGGGTGCTACATGAGATTGAAGTTAAATTATGTGCTCTGTTTGCAGTATAATATTTAAAATTATACAAACTAAACAAAGAGGATTAATGATAACAATAGACGTACAAATGCAGAGATATAATGCTCTCTTGGTTGTTTGGCCTGTTTTTCTTGGCTACGCAGCAGAGAACGCCATATAAGCACGTTTGTTGAAGAATGCCTTTTGCCCTTGATTTCCTCACAACCCAGCGAGAAAAAGCCGTGTGATATATTGTTGAGAACATTAAACCCCAATGTTTGAAACAAATTTGAGCGCTTGCAGGCAAGCGAGATGAATAGATAGCAAATTATAGGATCATATGTGATATTCTTCTTTGCATTCAACACTCAAAAAATTTCGCTTGTTTTAGGGATGAATGCTAGGATGCAATCCGGTTTCAGCGCATGCCAATCGACAAGGATGATTGCTGTGCATAGCCTCTTCGCAGTATCTCCAGCATTTATATTTTAGGCGTTCTTGTGCATAATGTGATGCGGTCGTATTATTCCAGACTCGTCAGACAAAGATTAATTTTAAGAAAAGCATTAGACACTTTTTGAAAGAAGCATCTTTGCCCTTGGATGATCCCACACGCAGAAAGGGAGAGAAACAACTTTTTTTTTTTTTTCTCATTTATTAACTGTTTTAAGCTGAAAATAATTTTATTCATTGTGCAAGAACAGAGCAACTGTTCACTGTGTCTCTCTTACAGGGTCTTGTTTTAGAAGCTGACTTGTGTCAGTCCGCGCTTGCATGGCAAGCAAGTACTGATGATAGAATAAAGCCTAAGATAGAGTGTAAGCCCGCCTCCAGTTCGTGCCAACAAAAAAATGGTCTGTGGGGGCAACATACTTCGTTCGGTCATGCCAAGAGGTAATGTCTGCTGCCAAGAGACCTGATACAGCCCGGTGGAACTTACCCTTTAAAGTGGTAGCTGCCTTCGCGAGAAATTTCACTTCATTTTTGTACAGATATGTGAAAGCTGAGACTTTTATCGCGTGACAGTCATAGTTAGCTGTAAAGATTTAGTCCGCCCCCGCAGCGAGACTAAGCTACTTGCTTTGAAAGAGCCTTTTTTTTGCCTTGTTCCCCACGGCAGTATCATCCGTTCAGGAGACGGCTTTGTCCAGGCAGCAAATGGCGAGATG
Source organism: Malurus cyaneus samueli (assembly GCA_009741485.1). Classification (NCBI taxonomy): domain Eukaryota; kingdom Metazoa; phylum Chordata; class Aves; order Passeriformes; family Maluridae; genus Malurus; species Malurus cyaneus. The sequence continues at coordinate 138,467 of VKON01000252.1, read as the reverse complement.
ATTTGGCTGCAAATAAATTATAGAAGTAGTGGCAAAAACAAAAATATATGATGCCACTCGTTTCACTAAGGGGATTAAAAATAGTGGTGGCAAGCGGATTAGCAATGAGCTGCACATGCCTCTCACTTCAGAGCTGTAGCTGCTCTTCGTCTCATTTAGAAATCAGTCCATATCACCTAGCTGTTCGCCAGAAGCGGGACAGTGTTGGCTACGCTATGTTCTATGTATAGGGCTACCTTAGTGCTATTGAATGACGCAAGCGCTTTGCGCACTCTGTCCCTCACTCTTCGGAGCGATATATCAAAATAAATAGAAGTGGTTTCTGACATCAGCACCCATTCTAGCTAGATCATTTGAAGTTGATTTGACATGAAATGGGGCAGGAAAAAGCAGAGGGTGGAAAGGAAACAAATTTCGTGTAGCGACTCTCGTCGAGTGTCCCAAGCTCTCGAAATCCACGACTGAGAGACGTATTAGGAGTTGGCAGTATACTAAGCATCCCTCACATTGGGAAAACAAAAAAGGGAAGATGAGAGAGGTGCAGAACAGTGTTTGCAAGGCAGTATTTTTCATTATCCTTCTGTAAAACTCAACCACACCGGGGCAGACCCAGTTTGGCCTTCTCTGTTCAAAAAGTGCTTTGAAGTTGAAACACATTTTGTACGTGCTAAGTATTATTATTAAAATTAATTGATAGTGGGACTGTTCTGTGCAGCTGCCTGCTAGCTCAGATTGAGTTGTGCTGCAGGATATTGTTTGTGTTGTGTTGAAGAAGGCTGTGGTAATACTCTCTGACTGCCTCTCCCCTGGGAACTCTCCCAAAAGCAAAATGTGCATCTGATGAGAATATCCCAGTGAGCAACGATTTAAATACATAAATAAAATTAATAGGAATGAGGAACATGTGTGGGAGGTAATTTGAGGTCTTCATAAGCATCAGTTTGGATAAAAAATTTCAGTGGTCCTAATTTTGAAGGTGATGAGTGGTCCAAATTTGACTCCAAAATGGAAAAGTTTTAACAGAACTCTTAAGCCTGTTCTGAGATTGATTTCAAACTCAGGTCACCTCCAATCTTCTGTCCAGGGTGTCTTTTTATGTGCTTTAATGACTGACTGGAAATGAAGCCAGTTTGTTTTTTCAAGGCATCTGCAGAGAGACCTAATTCAGGAACTCCAGACTTCCTTTGACCTCAGTGAGGAGGAATGGTAGTGGGGAGAGAAGAAAAGCTAATGTTTCAGGATGTTGTTTTAATGGGCTGTGTCTTCTTCTATTGAAGGTTCATTGTCCTGCTGAAGCTGAGAGTAAGTGCCTCAGCTAAAGGATGTCCATTAATTGGTTCACCCCCCAGAGAAGCAAACCTGATCTAAAAGACCCCTGGTTGAGGTAAACAGTCTCTGCTACTGATATCCCCAGCACTCACCTTTTCCCTTTTTTATCTTTGCTCTTCCTTTGAGTGTGAATTCCTGGAATCCTTTATTTATTGTTCCTACTTTCCAGAGCTAAGCCTCCAGTGCAAACAGCTTTGCCAGAATGCAGCTGCCTCATTTTGCATAGCAGACTAAAAACACAGCTCTCACCAGTCCATGTTATGCTAACTTATGATTGAAACATTCAGACCTGAACCCCTGGAATTTTCCATCTGCTTTTCATCTGCTTAGCTGACTCTGGAAGGGCAACTGCTGCGAGAAACCCCGCAGGGCAGGTTTTACCAGTGGGTGTAATTGAGAAGCAGTAGCTAACACTCCCAGATACAGGCCAAGGGGATGGTTAATAAAAGAAAATATAGATCAAAAAGATATAAACACACACCACAGCTTGATGCAAATCAGTGTGTTGTTAGGTTGTGGTTTTGTGTTGTTTAGTTTTTTGGAGGATTTTTTAATACATACATTCCTGCACATTCTCAAGACGGCGTGCGCTAGAGTGTCTCTTTGGAGAAAGTAAAAAATCTGAGATTCGTGGAACACCACCAGCATTTAAATGGAGCAAAAGGTCTTATTGAGATTCTGGACAGGGAGAAGGGAAAACTGAGAGCCACTTCTCAACCAACAATGTCACCCAGTTCTTTAGCAAATCAAGTGAAAGAAAGAGCTAAAGATTTTAAGTGGTTGACACAACATACCTTTAAAGTCCCAAGTATGCAAACTCAAGCCTGAAATCTGCTGAGCACTGCTGGGGACCCTGAGGCCTTGTTTGAACCTTACACAATGAGTTTGGTGATAGCAGGTAAGCCATCTGCAGTAAAAAATGAAGCATTATACACCAGCTGCTATATTGAGGAACATGGAGACCTTGGACCTTGATCTCCAAGCCACCTTCTTTCTCTGTAAAGCATCTAGAAGGTTCTGCAGTGAGCACTGCCCAGCTGGCTGTGCTTCCTTGTAAGAAATATTTACAAAATCAGTAATTAAAATGCATCTTAAGTCATCTTTAATGTTCCTTCTTGGTGTGTTTTGTTTTGGATTGGTTTGGTTTTTGACAGGAAAGAAAGATAAGTAAGAAAAAGGAATCAAAGGAAAAGCATACAAAAGTACATACACACATATACACACTGAGAAATTGTTATATTAAATGACCAAGGCAAATCAAGAAAAATAATTATTGCAGCTGATGAAGCAGAAACCCTATTATGGCTAGATGCTAGTTCACAATGCACGGTCCTGGAGGTTGAGAGCTAAATGCATTTTTCAGCATCTTTAGCACAATTTATTAAATTAAGTTTTAAAATGAATCACATTCTTCATACTCCTCCTATATTGTTGCCTCTCGCGTCCATGCCTCATCGCTAACGTTGCATTTTAGATCACTGACCATTATCAATCTGTTTTGCCTTATCCGCTCATTTTCAGGCCCAGAAATGTGGCGTGTAGCAGCGTGAAACCGCTTCCTCTCCACCTTATCTGAAAATTTATCTTCATAGTGACAGAAATCCTTATATTGGGTCTACACAGTGCTAGAGGCACGGCGTACCACATAGGTACGAATAACTATCACGGCCTACCAACAGCTCTACGTTCTATCGACAGAAACTCTCTGATCTGTGCTGCGTTGAATCTCTTCTTATATCTTTTTAGTTGGTGCGACTTTCTCTGACATAAGGTCTTCGTATATGTGATGCCTCTAACGCCCAGACACCACCACCAAATGCCTTTATGAGTCTACTGACACCCCACGGCTAAGTATTGCTGCTCCCGGGTTACAATCCATACTTGCTTACCACATCTTTGATAGCCGGGATCAGACTATCCACAAATCAAATATCTTCCTAAAGTGGAAATCCAAGGGGTAAAATGGTAAATGCACTTTAAATCTGTATGCATGTTGCTGGCATTCATCTGTTCCCAGAAGGAGTTTCCAGCACTGGAGCAGCTGAATATATAAGTTTCAGAGGCAGTGTGAACTAAATCTGGTACGGCCTTTCCTCAGATGTAATCCTTTGACCATGCAGCTGGGTAATCCCCAAACCCTTTAGATGCAGCTAGTGAGTCTGTACAGAAATTATGCTGCAGGTATCTTTCAAAAAGAGAAAAAAGTGCAGCATATGGCACACACTTTTAGGATAATTTTTTACTCGAGTTTCATGTTTCTTCTTTTGAACTTATTGTAAGCTAAAACCCAATTTTAATTCCCATGAGATGTCAGTCTCATGTCTCCTGAATCTTAACTCAAGTAATTCTCTTTTTCATCCCTAGACATTGATACTGACTCTATGTTTGCAAAGACAGGTTCACTTTCACTGTCAGTCTAGAATTCTCGTGGAAATAATTAAAAAGAGTAAACTCCCCTTTTTTAGGTGAAGAAAGGGACGAGAAGATGTGAAGTGGAAACACCAAAATTGGCAGTTGTAAAATGGAGCATGGGAGCCATAATACCCATTACAGAGGAATTTGCTGTGGATACATTGCACCACAAGATGAAGCATGGAAGATGTGCCCAATTCCTTGTCTTTTCAGGCAATCATGCAATATTCACAATGCTGTAGAATGACTCACAATTTCAAAAAGAAAAAGTCATTATGAAGAAAAACAATGTCAGCTTTGGGTTTCTGAGAAGGAAATGCAAGAGAGGAAATGAGAAAAAAGGCAAAGCCAAAAATATCTAGCAGTTCCTTCCTCCGTTTATAAAGTACAAGAAATTAATTCAGGATGTAGTCACTGATGTGGATTTTAATGCAGTGTCTGTTCACGTATGCATAGTATGAGTAGCTCCAAGTATAACCTGGTTGAAGAGTGATTTAATTAATAACACTTAAAGTATAAGCTTTCATTTATAGTAAGGCCCTCTGGGGCTTATTTCTTTACATCACTGCTGGAATACAAAGGAGACTTAAAACTTGTGTAAATTACTTTTATATGCAAAGTATACAAAGTGACACGTGCAGAAGTTTCACACAAATTAATTCGTGTGTTCATGTGTGGAGGGATGGAGCTTTTGAGGGGTGTCCATATGAAGGACAGCTGTAGGAATAACAGTTTTTTAAGGGTCTTTTTTCTTTATTTAATTTTTTCTCCTTTGTATAAAAAGGAACATGGCAGGATTATCTTTCACAGTTATTAGTAAAGATTTATTTATACAGATGCCTTGCTAAATTATGAATTCAATCATCATCCCACAGATAAATGTTGAGTCATAAAGGCACATGTTGATTTAATATCTGAGAATTAGAATTTTGAGTCAAAGGACTGAATCACATTAGAAGTGCAGGGATAGAAATGGTTAGGCTTTGAAACTTAATACTATAGCAAATAAATCTGGCAATATGTTTTAAAATAGAGAAGAGGAAAAAAAAAGATAAATCACAGCCATGAAAGTATCATCAGAGTATTTTTCGACCAAATTGCTGCATATTAATATTCAAAGGTGTATATATCAAGGGCAGTTTCTTCCTTACGGCGTTCTCAGAATGAAACTTGTCATCACTGTAATAAAGCATGTTTTACTCCATGTGACATGTTATTAGAGAGCACAAACCATCACCAATCTGCAAAAGGTCTGAATTTTTGCCAAAGGGTAAAAGGTGCATGAAATTTAATCATAGGTATAAGAAAGTATATGACCAATATATACAAAATAATTTAAAAGTAAATATAATAGTATTATAAAGAAGTGTGGTGTTTGGTTTTTTTGGTTTTTTTTTCTTTTCTTTTTTTTTTTTTTTTTTTTTTTTTCCCAGAGTGAAATTTATAATCCTTCATAGAGAGGTGTTTCCCTCATTATTTGGCCAAGTGTTCAAAACCAGGGGATGACAGTACATTGCAGTGTTGAATGTGTTTCGATGCAGGGCTGGAGAAGACCAGTAACTAACCTGTGCAGTTTGTAGATAGGACAATGTAAATCTGTTTCACTCTAAACTGTATAACCAATGAGCTTATCCCATGCAACATCCAAACTCCAAATCCCAAATTCCAAACTCCAAAGAACGAGTCTTTATTTTAAAAGGCAGCATCATCTCTAAGGATACTATATATACTTTTATTGGCTACTATAATAGGAATCTCTTAATATTATAAATCTTTTTAACTGTCAAAATGACCAGTAAGATTGCTGAGGACTGTGCCTTCTCCTGAGATTGTCAAGTGCTTTATGGGTTTCACTTACAAACAACAATCCTTAGTCACTATATTCATTTTAGTGTTAAACTGCAGATTAGTGCTCCAGCTCAATGCCCTGTGGTTCCTTGTTCTGTAACATTCTCAAAAATGTCCATTATTAATTGCTGAAGGTGACATCATTCTTTATGTGAAACTTCATTCAAAGCAGCCTTTAAAACTTATAGGCACAAGCCACGTGATGTCCGCAAATGTGAGATTCAGAATCTAGCCTCTGACCTAAAAGTGTTTTCCCCACTTCTGAATCATGTGATCTTTACTTGCAAGGTTCTGGACGTCTGATGAGATCGGTTGCAAAAACAAACAGAGATTATCGTCCCCCATCATAATGACAGAGGTGGCAACTGAAGAATTGCAACTTCTAGAACGCTTCTAGTCAAAGGCTAATTTTACCTGTCTTTGCCATCATGTGGCAAGAAAGCCCTTTTTACGTTTAGTCATTGAGGTCAGGAGGAGCTACAATGGATAGGGTACAAAAAGCCTTTTCAAAAGGCAATTTCTCCTATCATCATCTCAACTTAGTGTCGATGGACCTCTAGGTACTGTGAATTAATGAAGTACTGAGGGTCATAGCTGTGAGTTCTGACAACGAGATGAATTAGTTGGGTTGGGTTCTACTGTTAGGACAGAGAGCTCGTCAGCATCTGTTTTCTGTTGTTTTTTCTCTGCCTCGAACAAGCTCTGATAACGAAACTTCCATTCTCATAGGGCCCATAGGCTGGGAAGTTACTGGAAATTATGCACCTGACATTTTCTGTTTCTACTGAAGTAACACGGGTCTATGTGGGTAGTGTGATCCTATATTGCCTAATAGAGGCATTCATAGGTGAACACATGATATTGTTGGGGTTGATTATTTTTTTGTTGACAAATGTTTGATAATGTTTTGAAGACCTGAAACAGCATCACTTTTCAAGATTTGAGTGTTACAGTGATCTAGGCCTGATTCCAGGAATAAACCTCAATATAACTATAGATAAACCTCTGTAATCTCTAGGATACACTACATTGCATTGTAATCTGTTGTGTTAAAAAAACACCTAGCCCTAGTGTAGTCACGGTCATATTTTTAGGAAGCTTCCCACTTTAAAGTCAAATTTATCAATGGTCTTACTCTGTGAGTAGCCATTTTTGAGTGAGAAATGTGATCATATTTTCTTTCAAGATGTAGCAGATCTCTTTTTTAAAATTTCAATCAAATTTTCCTTTGCTTTTATGTTTCTATTAAGAGGGAAAGGCACTGGCCATAGCTACCTTTAAAATACAAATAAAGGTAACAGTTGTAAGGACTGAAAACAAGCAAAGTCTTCACTAGGCATGATTACTGATACTGGCAGCATGAAGTTTTTTGCCTGTACAATGCGGAGAAATATCTGTGATCTGTGTTTTATATCAGAAGCTTTGCTCATTAAATTTATCAGCCACAATAAGAAAACCACACGTTTGCTTTTCAAGGAACTATTATGAAAGTGATCGTTCTAGAAAGGGCTTCTGTTGTGACTCTATAGCCAACAAGTGAGTGCGCTGGGCGCTCGAGTGCTCACTCTTGTGTTTATTGTTCTTGCTGACACCCAAGCCAGATACCACTGGATGCGTCGGCTTTTTGACAATGTAGCACACTATTAGTGCTTCTTCTTCCAAAAACAATCTTATCCTGCATTGATCTCATTGATAGTGTACATATTCTCACTCCTGTCAGAAACATTCCTGCACAAGCTCGACGGTTACCGTGTATTTGACCGATGAGCCGCTACAGCAGGCAGAGAAATTTCAGCAATTATACAACACTCTCGTTTGTTTAACCAGCGGTATTTTGCGAAATCTATAGTGATCATTGTTGGCAAAAAAAGTCGTCGTTTATCCTGGTTGTCAGACGACTAAGTCCTCGTCATTCTCGGCTCTTTTTGGGCGTCACCGGCGTCTGACTAACTGTTGAGTCAGTATCACTACATTCACGATGGTCGCCCCGCCTTGCTGATCGACATAATATATAACAATTCTGTTCCCTCCATTCGTAGTCGCCTTGCACCTTCTGCTTCGCACCCCCCTATTTGTTTCTTGCCCGCGAGATGTGACAGCCAGTGCTTTTCAGTATAATTGACCTCCCATCTGTCACTGTAGAGTCTGAGCTCTGATGATTCATGGAACTGCATGCACGCATGACCTTCGGGCTCAGTATTGATATGTTTTCGTGATTTCCTGTGAAGTCATGACATTTCCTCATATCCACTTGTTTCGACATGCACAAAGAGGTCGGGTCTGCGCGCTGGAACGCTTCGAGTGAACCAGAAACACTCATATAGTCGTATCTTGATCTTTGAAGAAAGAAAAGACAACAACAATTACCTCAATAAACCAACGACATACTTTCTGCATCATTCTATCGTTCTTAATGATCTTCTTCTTCAGTATGTGCTGAAATCTTCCGACTTACCAGAGGTAACTGGCCTCCGTACCACATTATGACCATGTCAGACCATTGGTAGTACTATAGCTTTGGCTCAGAGATATAACATCATTTAATGAATTTTCTACCTGCCACATGAACATCGCGGTCTTTACGTGTGATGAGGGGTCGAGCTGTCGATATACTCTAGAGGGTGGCTGTCGACGTTTGAGGATGATGAGGAATTTCCACTTATCTCTTTCATCACAGAGGGAGCCTTGTCGAACTATGTGCAATTAGGGGTCTCTTTTTTGCACAACTTTAACCTCTCAATCATAATGTGTGCAGACGCTGAGGCTGAAGATTAGAGATTTTCAGGTGTTATATCACCCTTGTCCGTCTCGATACCCAAATGTAAGGGAGTCTTACAAACACAATAAGATACACAACATAAAATACACGCATCGATTTCTTCTGCACAATTACTGCTTTTGGTCTCCCTTGTACTCTTCACCTTGATGTTTTCTGAAGAATATCGAAACATGTTTGTAATGTCTTTTTTTGCTGGCACATTCCTTCATGGCATGGCGCTCGTGCTTCTCTTCACTCTAGGCTTTGCACCCTATTTGTCTAAAAATTTCAAAGATACAGTAAAACAAACACAGCAGAGTTTTACATCACATAATGTGAGTGGTAAATGGTAGTCTGCATCTTTACGTTTGCCCGAGGGTAATACAGACATATCTTAAATCTCCGCTTTATGCGGATTAAGGAAATACTGAACATCGTTACCATAGGTGGAAGAAACTTTGACCCTTGGTTTTCCAACAGGGTCGGTTTCATTACACCTATGAGTCCCATAAATATGGCCA
>VKON01000252.1:115789-127212 GCA_009741485.1 Malurus cyaneus samueli | reverse complement strand
CATGTTCTAGAAAGGCCTTATAAGTTTCTGCTTTTTTCCAGACTCAACATTTGTGACTTAAAGAACAATTATATAGGTTGCACAGACTCAGTAAATGTGTTATTGTTCTTGCTGACAAGCTCCAGCAAGATTGTGTACATCTTATTTGCAGAGCACGGGTCAAAACATCTCATACCAAAGGTGTCGTCGAAGGAACCTGTTAAAGGACTACACAGGCAGAGGATAGCAAATTCCCACTAGTTACATTTCACTTGTGTATTCACTTGTGGGGCGTCACGGTTGTATATTGAGCATTCCATAAAATTCACAGAGCCCACCCGGCCTTGGCTATGAAAAATATAACAATTCGCTCCGTGCACCATGGCTCCACCCCCTATCTGTACTTGCACAGAATAGACAGCGGCATAAATGCTCTCCATGTATGAAGCTCCTGAGCTCTGATTCACCATGAGGTTAAAATATGACCTGTGGCCAATATGATATTTTTGATGTGAAAGAGCTATATCCCATTTTCATGCAAAAGAAGCGGGGCGCTGGAACTTGCAGTGACAGAAGTCAAATCTTTCTTGAAGAAAGAAAAAAAAAAAAAAAAAAAAAAAATCCAAGACCCAAAATAAACCAAACAAATAACTTTGACTTTATTTTAATATTTCTTCTTCAATATGCTGAAATTTTACCAGGTAATTGCCCGACAACAAATATTTATGAATGTCAGACCATGGAGTTATATTATATAGCATTGCTGCGAGAAAAACATCATTTAATGAATTTCTACCATGCACATCGGGACTCGGGTTTTTAATGAATAGGTCACTGTGATTTCTAGAGATGGCTGTCACTTTGAGATATGAGAATCATTTCTCTTTAGTGAAGAGGAGCTTGGATATGTGCATATTTAGGGGTTCTTTTTTTGCACAACTTTAGACCTCTCAAAAATGATGCAGAGCTGAGGCTAAGATTTAGGAGATTTCAGGTGTTATATCACTGTGATACCCACAAATTAAGGGAGTACACACACAGAGTCAAAAAAAAAAAAAAATACACCCATTTTCTCTGCAAAATACTTTTTTTTTTCTCTGTTACTACTTTGAGTTTTGAAGAATCAAACATGTCTAGTAATGTTTTTTTTGTGCAATTTCCTGTCATGGCATGCTGTTGTTTATCTCTTTTCATAGGTTTCACCCTATGCTTAAAATTTTCATGTGTAAACCAGCAGAAGTTACCATACAATTATTTAAATGTAGTTGCATCTTTACGTCAGGAGGTTTGTTTATAATCTTGTAATGGGATAGAGAAATGAACATCGTTTACCATACTGTGGAAGAACTTGGACCTTGGTTTTCGCAACAGTCGTTTCATACACATAGGTACCCATAAATAGACAAGAAAAAATATCCTAAAAAAAAAAAAAAAAAAAAATCACCATCTGATCAAAACTGGTCTTACTTGCCTTGGCACAGAAAAAAAATCAGTTTTTGATGCCAGTCGAGCATTGATATAGTTCTCTTAACTAAGCAGGGGAACACAGCGTGGAGGCAGAACCTTGCTATCCATGACTCTCTCCTTTCAAAGGTAGAAAAAGGATTTCAATCCCCATGTTAACAGTCCAATTTTTTTTTTTTATTACATTTAAAAGAAAAAATAAATTTAAAAAGGTAAAGTAATAAAAGCATTGCTCAAATCTAATTTAATAGACTTTTTTGGACTACTAAAAGTAGTGCTTCATGGAGCAGTAGGAACAGATGTTATTTACTGAGAAAGGGAAAAGATTATTTTTGTGTCAATGGAAAATGAAAAATGTCATTATTATCTACAGAATAGAATGCTTTAGTAGGAAAAAAAGATAAGATTTACAACATATGGGGCATCACAGGATGTAGAAATGAAATAAGCAATAACAAGGATTTTGAAGTTATCATGAAAGCAAAACTCTGGCTTTTTTTACCCACTTATTATTTTTAATTAAGATGTCTCTATTCCTACTGAATTAAAGATATTGAAATACAGCTGCAATTCAGCCAAAACATAGATCCATTGCCTAAAGTTCAAATAGTTCAAGTTTAGAACCTCTTGCAGAATGGGTTTGAAACAAGAGGTGATTTCACATTCAAGGACTTTATTCCAGAAACGCCACTTCAATCCCTTGTTAGTAAAGTATTTTCAAAAATTCAGGTCTTCTCCAACCTAAATAATTCCATGATTCTATGATACTGTGACTCTTACCATCTTTTATTCATTTTGAGGCTTTCATCTTTGCACTCTGCACACTTGCACCTATTTTAAGGTGATTGACCTGTGACAGAGGGTTCTATTGCCTGACCCTGCTGTAAAATATTAAAATTGCAAATGTTTCTCTATGATGATTTTCCCTTTTAAAAGAAAAGCTTATCTAACATGAGCATAACATGTGCAAAACCTGTCTCAAGAACATCCACAGTGCTTTTACAAACATTTTCCCTTTTTTGGCCTAGTTTCCTCTTTGAAATTATTGGAAAAATTAATGGGAAATTTTAATCAGGGGGTCTATAGTTACACAAAATATATCTCAGGTTTGTAGCCAGATAATGAGATTTTTTTTTTTTTTTAACGCAACAAGGTTTTGTAATGTAAAATTTGACTATTATATCATATTTTGGATTTTATATTAGGTTATGCATTTACATTGAACACGTTGCTTACTGTGAGGCTGCTGCACTACATTTTCAATCGTTATTTATGAGATCTTTCATCAGTTTTAAGAACCTCCAATTTAGGTACTACCCAAATAGGTGTTTAGTCAGATAAACCCTCAGTGTAACTTGTCCCAGTGAAAGCAAATAGTGAGGAAAAAAACCCAAACTAATCAAACAATTAGTAAAGTTACTGCAAGAAATAAAATTTTGAAACAGTGTCAGAACAGAATTTTGTAACAAAATGCTCTTAATTTGGCAATCAGGGGAAAATGTCTGATGGCAATGAAACAGATTATTGCTGCAGCCAAATAGAACCGGAACTGGAGCAGCCAACTTTGTCCTGAAAGAATTTATTCATTGCTATCCATTAGTCAAGTCCATGCAAATCTGGAAGTGGCCTATAATAGAATCTCTAATATTATAAATCTTTACCTGGTCAAAATGGCCAGTAAGATTGCTGAGGACTTGTTCTCCTGGATGTCAATGTGCTTTATGGGTTTCACTACAATGAGGCCACATCCTTTCATTTCTGCACAGGTGTGAGAGGATTGTAGCAAATTCCTTGGGTGACTCAGGGCACTAAATCACTCCCTTGCCCATGAAGAACACTATTCAGCTTCTGCCTCCTCTCAGGAAGCAACTCACATTTTGTAGAAGAGCTTTTTATTCAAATAAACACCAAACAATAAACTGGCTTTTCAAAAAGAATGCTCTCTTAAAGTGGCAGTGACATCCTGTGCCTTAATCCACTCCCCTGACTCAAGCAATAAAGTGACAAATGAAATCAGGGACTGTTGAGAAATAACCATGTTCAGTTCAACTGGATGCACACACACTCTTCCCTTGAACAAATCTATCCTTTAAAAAAGAAGTCCTTAAAGTTACAGCACCAGGCTACAAGCAATAAAACAAACAACAAAAAAATCCACTAGAAAAAAAAGAAAAAAAAGAAAAAAACGAAAACCAAAAGCAACAAAAAACCCAAAACAACTCACCATCAAACATATGACTAGAAAAGAAATAATAAATCTGACAGTTGATCAGCTGATGTACCATATTAGTTCTGAAGATGTGTTTCTGAGTGTGTCAGGTACATTTCTGTTCACAAACCCCATGACAATATTCTACAGTAAAGGCTCTAAATGTTGTTGGAAGCCATGTTATTATATCTATTACTGTGGAATACTGCAGTATTTGTTTTTAATAAGCATTATGTCTAGACTTCCCTCCAGTGTGTGCATGTTCACAAAAGCTAATCAATAGTTACTTTACTTCCTCTATTGAGTTTCAGCACGTTAATTAATGTATCCCTCAGTAATCGTGACAGACCTCATCACTGGATCAAAGAGAAGAGTTTGAAATTGGTTTTGTTAACAATGAAATCATTCGTCCGTTCTCTCCTATGACCTTATCCAAGGAGAACAAAAGTGTAAAATGCTTCCAGATCAGAACAGTAGCTTTATAAATGCATTTGGGTCAGGCAAAACTTCCTTTCTCCCTCTCTTGATCTTTGCTTTATATTTCATATCAATGGTTCAAATCAATTGTTATAATCTTTGATGGAAGGCCTAATCCAGAGAGAGTAGAGTGCAATCTCTTGATTAAAATTCACTTTCCTAAATATTTTTTATTAAAAATTGCATGGTGTGAAGACACTGTTTCAGAATTGACAATGCTATGAAACTGCATACATCAGACAGAAATGTAATGCTTATGTGGTTTAGTTCAACACATTGATGATTTCTAACATTTCCATTTCCTGAATTATTGTTTTATGACTTAAAAAAACACTTTTTCTTGACTACACACATATAATGTGACAGCAAAAGTCACTACTGCAGGTTTATGAACAGGGATGTGGTTGTAAATCAACATTGAAAATCATGGCAGTTTGCCACATTAATTTAGATTTGTTAGTGCCAGACAGGAGTTGCTGTTTCGTAAGCAGTTTATGCCTTGATTTTCAAGAAGAAAAAAAGTAAAAAAAGTAAAAAAAAAAAAAAGAAAAAGAGAAAGTCTAGTGTCTCTCATGAGCCATGTTGGCAACTAGATTTTGTGGCAGTAGATGGTGTTGGTGAGACAATTGTTTCAGGGACATGTTGTCAGAGCCCCTATGGGGCAGCTGTAACCGCAGGAGGGTCCCAATGAGAATTGGATGAAAATTTAACCTCTTGTAAAGCTGTTTATTTCATGGACCTCTCATTTTACCAGTGTGTTAGCATGTCCTTCTCCATCTCATCCCACAGACAGGCTGCTGAGAGTCAGAGCTAGTGGAAAGCAGCATCAGACTTTCAGCCTGAATGCATTTGATCTGTTGACTGATATCACAGACAAATCAAATTATTAAAATGTGAATTATGGAAGAGTCCCATCATTGTAAACATCTTATGTTGAATGATTCCATACAGCAGCTTTAAACTTTGGGGTGTTTTTCAAGTTTCAGTTAACTGGATTTCCATGTACCTATTTTTAGGATATTTAGGGTATTAAAATACTAATTTTCACCTATGTTACTCTCCTGTGCATCATGTAGAGAAAATGAGCAGTGCAGTTCTAAGATAAAACGCCCAAACAGGATAACATTTTTTTTTTTAGGAAATCTTCACAAGCCACTTCAAATTATTCTTTTCAAGCTCTCTGTTTCCAATTTTCTTGCTAGGCAAAGTAAACCAATGTTAAACATACTAAAAGAAATGGTTCTTGGGAAACTGAAAAACTCTGTTTCAAAAGATTCCTTCCCACAGCACTGCAATCCACTGTTTCTGCTTTCTTTGTGGTGTTCAGGCTCTACAGGGATGTCTAGTCTACTTGCAGAATCACTGAGGTCACCACCTCTGATTCGTTACTCAAATATGACAAAAGTTTGCTGAATTTCAATTACTCCTAGTTTTCCTGTTGTGGATCTTCTGAAAAATCCTTATTATTTGAATTAGAAAAACAGCTTTTAAGAAAGTATTCAGCTCCACTGGAATTTCTGACGGGTCAAGTATCAGAACTTCTACCCTATCTATTTCAGAAATGAGTTTGAAACATCTATTCCTAGCAGACCACAGCCCAAAACAGACAAGAGACTGCAATGTTTTCTATAATAGATTGCTGAAACATTCTTATAAAAAAGGCTCGTGTTTCCTTTTCAATGGCAAAATTGTCTGTAGCAGACAAAGTAAGTACCAAGGTTAAATTTGCTATATTGCCCTTTGTTCAGCACTAAGATGGGCACATTGTCAGTATCTAATGAATGTACAAGGAAAACAGCTGCCTTTGTGGCATCCCTATAAGGGAGATTGCCATTTGTATCTAATCTGGATCCATCCAGGGTCAGATCCTTCCCTCACTGGAACTTGGAATTCGCTTTGAGAGAACTAGACTTCCCTTCTGCGAAAATAATATAAATATTAGATCATAAAATAATTTAACATAATGCAACCCTACTGCATTTCAAAACCTGAACATATCAACATTCCAAAAAACCCCAAACAATAGAAGACAGAGCTCTGAGTGTCTAATGTGTCATTATAATGAATGTCATTAACTACAAATTAAACAGCATGCAGTACATCCTGATTTTCCTCCTCTAAATCACAAGAACTGAAAAATTACAATTGCTGTTTTGTTCCTCTTTTCTTTTGTATTTCTTAGAATTTTCTGACTGTTTTTCTCCTTGGCAAGTTCATGGTTATTTCCATAATACAAAAGATATTTAACCAAGGAGAGCCCACAGCTCTGAGCAGAGCACACACGTGAATGTCACTCAATAATATAACAATATTAACCTGAGGAGCTGCATTTATGTGTTTAGCCCATGTGACTGAGAATTAGTTTATTCCCAAATGGAGTGAGTACATGGCAGAACTTTGAACATATAAACAAAAAATATTCATTTATTTTCAGGGCCATTGTAATTTTTCTGCATATAAGGAGGTTTCTTAGCATGCAGAAAACACTAGGAATCTGTGTAAAGCTCTCTTACCTTTGTTGCTTTTGGGACTGAGCTAAATGAATATATTTCTACAAAAGAAAAGCAGTTATTTGAGATGCAACTTGTCCAAATCATGATCCCTTTCATGAACAGTACTTTCTACAAATCCAGGTTGCTGTTTCCTATGCAACTGCCCCCTCTGTGCTGTCGTGACTCAATACCTTCATGAGAATTATATTAACTTTTGGTAGACTATCACCAAATAATTTTCACAAACAAGCCTAAGCACACTGGTTGTCTATTACTCTGCACTTTTACCATAACAATGTAATGAGTCAAATGAAATATCCATTTAGTGCAACATCTCTCTCTAAAAATTGCTTTACTGGATGCTCTGGGAAGAATATAGGATGGTCCTAGGAACATCCCAGATATATTTGAAAAAGAGATGATGATGATGTGCCCTATCCTCTGCCACCAACCTTTCTTCTTCCATAGCAAAAATAACAATGATGCCATGGTCTAAACAGGAACCTTTGTTCAATCCACACATTTTTCAGGCAGAACAAGCAGAGGACCAAGCATACAATGCACTGGACTGTGCTGCATTTATGCCTAGTGAAGACAGCTACAATGCAGTTTTGAGTTATTTTAATAAACAAACGTTTCTCCCTTTGCTGTTTTCCTGTAGGTTTCCTAGGACAAGTTGGAAAAAGAAAAGAAGAACAATTGAAAGAAAGGCTGAAAAAGGAGGGGTTGCATAGCTGCATGTTGTGTTGGCCTCACCAACATACCATGGATATTGTGATCAGCTGGGGTTTGGGTTGAAGCATCCGTGATGGGCTACACAGATTCAGTAACAATCATTCCCCTGGCTATGCACCATTATTTCCTGTTTTAAATGAGTTCATTCTATGTATGCTTTTCTATTTAAAACATCAGTAAATAATTACATGAATAAGTGGACAAATAATCAAACCCTCTCTCCTTTTAAAACGTGCTTCTGGAGTATGTGCTTGCCATCCAAGTCATGTCTTATGAATACGTCCTAGGGATACCACAAGATGTTTGACACCCAAGTTGTGTATTACACAGCTAGATCTTAAATTTCCTTGTCAGCTCTGCAATTTTTGCTGTATAAACTTTCTTCTATCTAGAGCTCAATTCCTTGTGTAAAGATTTTTACAACCAGGTTAATTTATGTGTAGTTTAGTGGGATATGTGATACCACCAGTGAATTATTTGGAAAAAGGCTGCTTTAAAAAAAAAAAAAAAAAAAAAAAAAAAAAAAAAAAAAACCAGAAAAAAAAAAAAACCCTTCCAAAAAATTCTGTCACATCTCCTCTTATTTATGAGAATATTCTCATAACTTTTAAATAGCTCATGTTAGACAGAATAAATTGCCCACTACTCCAGGAAAAGTTTCATGAAAATGCAGAGATTCTTTTTTCTTTTGGTATTCCAACATGCCCATAATATGTGTTTAGGGGAATTATATTCTAACAAAGAAGAGCTTAACTCTCTCTCCACAAATATCAAACCCACTGATCTTCTTGCAAAAAAATTCCTTTTTAAATACCAGTGAAAAGCTAGTACTTCTGGATGTATGGATTTGGTCCTGATTGGGTGTGGTGCAAGAGAATTGTGAATACCAGTGCAATCCACCAGAGCAAAAAAGAACTGACCATCCATTTCTAGGTCTATCTGTCCTAGAAAGACTGTCAAAAATCTATGTACAGCAGGGCAGGGTTCAGGGAGCCTGGTGGAGGAGAGCTGAGCGCACAGCAGTGGGAAATGCAGAAACTTCCTCCTTTTTCTTGTATCAGAATATATTCAATTTATTTGTGTAGCTAGTAACATTGCTACATGCAATTTCCTTTTGGCCTGTTTGTTTTTTTTTTTTGGTTTTTTTTCTGCTTAAATAGTTTGGTCTAAAATCTAGCAAGCTGCTATGGAATTCAAGGATTTTGGAGAAAACTTAGCTGGTAAGAGTTGCCTTGGAGCCTTGAGGGGCAGCACCCCCATGGCAAATCATAGTGGATTTAGAACCACAACTGCATGCACTTCTTCAGCCCTCTTAATAACATTTTATAACATTTTTACCCCAAGCTGGCATCTCGGTTTTTAATACTTCTTTCTCCATATAAAAGCATGCAAACAGCAGATTTTTTTTCTCTTTTTCTGAAATCCTCCCACACATAGGATGCTTAGACTTTACACTCCTTTTAAAGTATTGTTCATCCAACTCACTTTGAACTTTAAAGCTTTTTACTGAGATAACAGGATCTACAGTGTGAGATCAAGCTTAGAAATCACAGCTTGAAATGCCCATCCAGGGGAAGTCATGCAGAAAATGAAACATATCTGGCAGAACAAGACTATGGTCGGAGTGACAAGACAAAGTCAAGGAAAAGGGCAATGAGGAGAACCCCAGACAGGAAAAGGCTCCCTGGTGTTACTGGGAAAAAAAGAGGGCAAAGATGTGGAGAAAATGAAGAGTTAAAACACACCTAGCTAGACTGAGATTGAAGTCTAGCTCCCCCCTCTTCCCAGACAAGGTCATCCTGTGGGGAAACATTTTCTTGTCTCTGTTTCTCTGCTTTTATTTCAGCATTTATCTGGGGGAATTTTGTCTGGGTGCAACTGTGTCTTTTTCAAGTTCAGACTCTCAGCTCTGGAAGGAAGTGCAGAAGTGTGGGAAAGGAGGGGAGGAAGGGAGGAAGGCACAGAAGGAAAAGGAAGGAAAAAGAAAATGGAAAAGAGAAAGAAAAAGAAAAAAAAAGGAAAAGAAAGAGAGGGAAAGGGAAAGGGAAAGGGAAAGGGAAAGGGAAAGGGAAAGGGAAGGGGAAGGGGAAGGGAAGGGAGGGGGGAAGGGGAAGGGAAGGGGAAGGGGAAGGGGAAGGGGAAGGGAAGGGGAAGGGAAGGGGAAGGGGAAGGGGAAGGGAAGGGAAGGAAAAAACCCAGGATTCTGGCATTCATGACTGGAGTTGTATATGAAATTGTGACTAGATGCAATGGGAATATAAGTACATAGCTCTTCCCCCTGCATGTCTGAAAGGGTTCAGGGAGCACTAATAGGCAAGAAGCAACTCCCTCATTTAATTAATCTTGAATGCACAAACCCAGACTAATATCAGAACTAAGTCTTGCTGTGCTTTTATGTAATGAACGTCTCTGACAGTAATTTATGGCATGTTTCAAAGCAGTTTGGTGCCTTGTTGTTTGGATACCATTTTTTAATGAAAAATAATTAAAAAAAAAAAAAATTTTTTTTTTTTTTTTTTTTTTTTAAATTTAGCTAACACAGTTTTACCCTCCCGATATTCACATTTAATACACAAAATAAATATAGGTAATGTGAAATTAGGGAATTGAACTGCATTGACTCCAGCCGATTTTAGGGTTTTTTTTTGAAAATGATAAACTGAATACAATAATAAAAGCACATAGTAGAAAGCCTTTGTTTATTAAGAAATATTTTTTTTCAAATCACGTTTTAGCTCTTTTATACTATTGTTCAGTAAATCCAATAAATCTATTAATCTATATCAAATTAATCTAAAATTAATAAATTCCAACAGGATTATTTTGTGTTAATGGAGAGGCGGATACTAATGGTGGTTCTTTAATGATCTCAAATAAATAACTTTCAGGCAACCTTTAAGGTACTGAAAGTATAGAGAAGAGAAGATTAGATTCAAAAAAAAAAAAGAACTTTTTTTTCCTTGAAGAGATTTTCTGCCCTTAAGTGAGGAAATTGCAGAATAGCACGGGTTGTTATAAAAGAGACCTTCTGTACATCCAGAAGGACAGATAGAAACATAAGGCTTTAGGGCAGTATGAAAGCAACTAAATGATCTAAATTGTGCTATAGTTAACTGTCAAAAAAAAAAAAAAAAAAAAAAGAAAAAAAAGAAAAAAAAAACCGGAGAATTTGTCTAAAATAGAATATAATTTTTTTTCTTGCTATATGACATATTTTACAGCTTTCTCTCTGATTAACTGAGTGCTTTTCTGCAAATTTTGCACCTATGTATATTAGTTTATAAAATATAAACTTGAGGATGTATCTATCTTTATGATACTGATTTATAAACATGAAATTGTGTGTGTGGATAAAAAGACACAAATGTGTTCATTTTGAGTGTGTGAATGTACAAGACTATACTCATGGACAGATATGTGGGAGGTTTTTTGCTTGTTATTTGTTTCTCTATTTTTTTAGTTTCATACAGATATGCCAAAAACATAGGCTTTTATGAAACTTTTAATTCTTTTTTTCTTGTTTTAATGCCCTCCAACTAATTGCTCTATCCAGTCTTCCAGCATATGTTCCTGTCTTCTGCCTGCATTGCCATACAACCTAAGACAGAGAACAAGATTCCTAAAAAAAAAAAAACAAAAAAAAAAAAAAAACACCAAAAAACCAAACCTAGGACATCAATTTATTTTGTTTTAATTTTTCATTTAAATAAATCATTAAAAACGACATTGTCCTCTAATTTTCCTCCATGCAGCAGCTGCTATTGTCAAGCTGTTGTCTTTGTTACAGCATCTTTGTGAGAGAGACTGCAAAATCCCCATATTTGGGGGATTTTGTTTGTTTAATTGTTTTTAAAATAACTAATTCTTTTAGTTTGAGACAGCCTTTCAGTGAGTTGACTCTCTTTTAACCCTTATTTCTCTTTTAAAAGTTCCACTCCTGAAGAAGAACAGAGCCAGATGCTCGGCTGGAGAAACTGCTACAGCTTTGTGCTATTTACACCAATTAAATCCGTGGGGTGTGGAAATGATATCAAAAGTCTCTGTATGGATTATATAGAATGGTGATT
>VKON01000252.1:70870-81212 GCA_009741485.1 Malurus cyaneus samueli | reverse complement strand
CCAGAATAATAGAAAGAAAGAAAGAAAGAAAGAAAGAAAGAAAGAAGAAGAGAAGAAAGAAAAGGCAAATATTCAAGTATTCCTGGGAGATTTTAAAGTAAGGCTGAGTCTCTGTGCTTTAGTACATTATTTCTCATAATTTTACCCAAAATGATATCCTGAAAAAATTATTCTTATTAATGTTCTCTTCATTTCTGCAGGGGGCATAAAAATAACTGATGAGTATGAGAATATAAACCGTATGGTTAGTGAGGCAGAGGTGATAATTAGAACATGCTGTACTACGCAGTAAACAAAGCTATTATGAACGATAGAGTTCTTTATAGAGTATTTAAAAGGGGGATGGAAATTATATACTTTCCCCTGACTGGCTTAAAAGCTCTGTCTGTAACTACCATGAAAAATAATAAAAAGAAAGAAGAAGGATATTTGGAGTTAATCACTCAAAGTTTTGGTTTCCAGTTAAAAACAACGGTAAATATTATCAATACTTATTTGACTTCACCTAATTTATGCATAGCATATTATTTGTGTCTCATTAGTTATAGCTTTGGACAGGATAAATCATGTCACAATTGCAAATAAAAGGTTGTTGATAAAAAATACTAGGGATTTGTTTTGCCGGTAGGATTATCTGACTGTCATTTTACATGTTTTCTGTTCTCAATGTCAAAGACTTACTTGCTAAAGGCAAGTCAAGTTCATTGTGTGCAAGGGGTAAATCCAACTTGGAATTTAATCTTTCAAGGTTTTTAAGGTCACAAAATTCTTCTCCCCTGATTGTGAAGGCTACATGATTATTGGATATTGAGGTTATTGCCACTGAACGTTATCACCGCACTCCAATAACTTATCATAGCTTTGATGTTTTTAGCAGTACACAATCATAAAAAATTTCATAGAAAATCAAGGAACCCATTCTGAACTATTAGTATAAGTCACAAAAAAAGTAGTAATGGGCTCCACAACCTCTTGAAATATGCTTTAGATTGAATCTTGGCCAACATAAAACCAAATCAACTCCCAAACAAAACACAGCCAACCAAAAAGGTAATATTCTAAATTATATATACTTGTCTTACCTGTTTCAGATTTGTTCACTTTTTTTTATTATTTCTTAAAAAAAATAAAAAAAAATAACAAACAAAAGAATCTAAGAAGCAAAATATGAGTCAAGATGAATTAAAGCTAGTCAACATGACTTAAAAGCCAAGCTGATCTTACAGATCTTGGATCTGTTACTGTAATGAACATGAAAGTTTTTTGGCCAAGCACAGAGGATCACTGCAAATACCCTACTGTGCTACTACAGTTCTGCGACAGAAAATTCTGGGCTTCTGGAATCATGATTTGAGAAAGGAGATATAGGTACTTTCTAGATACCTATGCATGCTGGTGATATGTGGACCTTCTTGTTGCTTCCTGCCTCAGCAGTGGATGCATGGACAGTGCACCCTATATATAGCGAATATCTCTTTATATGTTACTATGCACAATAAAGATGTGCAGAGAAAAACACCTCACAAAGGAAGGTTTCTCTCCCACCATTTCCAGGAAGCTTTGGTCTTGAAGAAAACATGAAAAACCCACAAACTAAGAGATAAGTTTCTACCTTCTAGTGCATAATTAAACTAAAAGTTCATTACTTCTAGTGTCTTTATTAACATTAATCTAAATATTATAAATCAGTGAGGAAGTATTTTGAGCAATATTCCCAGAAGGATCTTTAATTTTTAATGTCTTCACTTTTTTTCCGTTCCCATTTAGTATTTCCTTTAACCTCTCTCATTTCTTCATGTCAGAGTTTCCTTTTTGACTGTGAAGTAAATAGTCTGAATAAGCAGACCTATAGCAGCAGTAATATGAAGAGAACTACCCTAAAACTAATGCACATATTTCTGACCAAAAGTGACCATTTGAAACAGAGAGGAAGATGGAACTTGTCTTTCTGAAAGACTAAGGGACTTTTCTTAAGGTTACAGGAAACTTCTACCTCTCATTTAGGATTTAGAGCCACCACGTGCTCCGAAAATTGTGTTCTTTTTCACCATAAATGAAAGGAGAGCAAAACAGTTACACAACCTGCAGAGAAGCTGTAAAAAGATCAGAGGTCTGGGAGACTCAAGTCTACTTCCTTCCTCTCACAAAGATTCAAGTCAATCTTACTGAGAACAAGTAAGTCCAAGCACCAGTTCTGTGGATTTCTTTGAGGGGGGGGAAATCTCATTCAGAAGATTGGGTTTTAAATGGAGGAAAAAAAAGACCTGGCATCAATCACTTTGTCATGATTTTTGGTTTTTGTCACCATTTTGTCTAAAGGCCATTTTGTGTATAACACTGGTGGTTGTTGAATAAATGACCTTCATGTCTTTAAAAGAACATTCCCATAAAATACTCAGCCCACAAACTCCTGATAGAGTCTCAGAATGTTCTTGAATTATATCCCTAAGATTGATCCGCAAAGCAATATGTGGTGGAAAGCAATGTTTTCTTTTTCAACACAGCAGTGGAAGGAGAAGAAGGGTTTTACCTTTTTGGCACAGGGCCTTGAATTCATGTGTCTTCCTTCCTGGGAGATGATTCTAACTCTTTGTGTTATATAGGGTATTCTTGGGTATATATCCTTTGAGTTTCCTTCTTGAAGTTATTCCACTTTGCAAGATAAAATGAAATATTCATCAAGCCAGACGGAAAGAATGAATAAGCAAGATTCTTTTGTCTGTTGGGTTGGGTAGTCATGTGGGAGATGAACACATGGGTTCTGGTCCCTGTTCCAATAAATACTTAATACATATCAATGTATAACTCTGGGAGCAAGTCCTTCACACAAGACAGGCAGAGACATGCATGTTTTGTGAATCTCAGGAGGATTTAAACATAAAATAGATATCTCACTCTGTCAAGACCAGAGTTCTTGGCATGCTCAGAGCAGAACTTTAGATACCAAGGGAACTTCTCTGTCAGAAATACTCATGAGTTTGAAGTGCAGCAGCTTTGAAAATCCGAACTTTAAAAATGAGAATCTGAGATTTCGCAGGGCTTGATTCTATCTGTTTTCATTTTTCTGATGCTTTAATTAAATTTATTTTCTCACGAGGCATAAAAGTTTGCGTTGGATTGAGGAGATGAACTTGCAGCTGCTGAGCAAAAACCTGGTAGAATGCATATCCACCTTCCCTGCTTAAGTGTCCAAAGCATGTAAGGAAGAGCAATAACATTACCTGATTATGGCAAGCAATTTCCCCCGTTCCACTGTGCAGGAAGAAGTCCCCATTATAGCCAGGGATGGAACCTGCCTACACAGCTGAATGTCCAGGGTTTTGCTGCTGCAGCTACAGCCACGTACACGTGAGATGATGGCCAATTGCTTCTCTGTTTGCAGGAGATATTTAATGGTTTTGCTACCTAACATCACAGAAGGTCAGCGGGGAGATGGATGGTGATAAACTAACAAGCAAAATTGTTCTAACAAAGCATCTGTGAGCAACTGCTTGATCAAAATGACAGACATCAATCAGAATAATAACTTCAAATATGAGATTTTCAATTAGCGAGGGAACATAAATAAATGCGTCTGGAAAATAAGCATAAGGGATTTGGGAAGGAGACAGCACATACATAACAAAAGAAAGAGAGAGAGGCAGCAGGAAGAGAAACGGACTGATATACACAAAGATATGTGCACAGAAGCAGACTTACAAACAGGTCTGCTGGGAGACACACAGATAAACAGAAGTATTACAAATATTGTCTCTGGCTTGCACACAGAAAATTCTTGCTAGAGTTTTGCAAAGATCTTAAACTGCATTTTGCATTTAAAGGTAAGAAAAAAAAAAGAAACCCAAAACAAACAAAACACCTTCTGCTACATACTCCCTTCCACAATTTTCTCCAACACAAAACTGTTTGCAGGACGTGTTTGGCACTGACAAGGCTGTACCTTGAATACAGTTTTCAGTTTTGCACCCCTCATGACAAGAACAATATGGAGGTACTGGGGCAAATCAAGAGAAGGGTAATGGAGCAGGAGGAGATTCTGGAGCACAGATCTGATGAGGAGCAGCAGAAGGAGCTGGAAAGGGTCTCAGCCTGGAGCAAAGGAGGCTCAGGGGGGAACCTGTGGCTCTGCACAACTCCCTGACAGGAGGGGGTAGGTGGGGATGAGGCTTTGCTCCCAGGGGACAGGGACAGCACAAAAGAACATAGCATCAGGTTGTGTCAGAAGAGATTCAGGCTGGATATCAAGAATTATTTCTGTCTTTTCTTCCACTGGAAAGGTGAACAGGATCTGGAACAGGCTACCCATAGAAGTGTTGGAATTGCTATCCCCAGAATTGTTAAAAACCCCAGGTAAATGAAGCACTTGAGGATATTTTTAATTGCAAATTCATGGTGTTGGGCTAATGGTTGGACTAGATCTCAGAGGTCTTTCCCAGCTTTAATGATTTCATGATTCTATACACTTAGCAGAAGTATAACCACAGGGACAGCATGTTCAGACTGAGTGCCTCTTTTGTCATTTCCTTACCTTTAAGTTTGTCATTTGCATTCTTGCAAAATGCAGCCTTATCAAAATGACATTTTATTTCCACTTTGCACAGGATGATGGGCAATGAGGCCTCAAGTTGCATACCTCCAAGAAAAAAAATATAAAGATCATCTCCATCTCAGGAGAAATTTTATATGCAGGTTGTTGAACGGAGCAGGATGTGCCAGAAAGTTCTGTTAGCTACAGGTTTGGTTCTTGTACTCCAAAAATCCTCACAGAAGGACTCAAGTGGAAAGCTTCTTTGTATGAGTCAAGTCCTGATTGTTCATGCTCTAGCAACAGCATAATTAACATTTCATTGTGGAGAGGTAGGTGGGAAAGGAAAGCATCAGTGCTATCTATTGTCAGGTTTTCAGAGAGATGTAAGATTTCCTTGTGAAAGTGATACTCATTTCAGAAACAGCAAGGTTGTCCTGATTCAGGCAAGGACACTCATTATTATCAATGTCTTAAGACAAAGATATTGAAACTTTCAGCAGTTCAGGTGAAGAAGGTGTACCTCTGTGTCTCATTCAGGGCTTGAACAGCCTTTAATTTACAAAAGAAATTCCAAGGGATGTAAATTTAGACCACATGTGTGCTGCTGGTGCCTATGTAGGCAAAATTTTATGTCATAAGCATCAGTGAATACCAGTGCATTAGTTGCAAAGTTTGGAAAACTAAAACATTTTATGTTACAGGTCATCTTCAAAATGAAGTGGACTGAAAAGAGGTGTTGCAAATGACAATACCTGGTCCTTGCATTTTATCTTATGACTTCTAAACACCCATTTCTGCAGAAGACATTCTGGACATTCAGAAGACAGAATAGACAAATCCAAAAACAAAGCTTTGGAGAGTCCAGAGGAGGTAAAGATATAAGATCTGACGGCTGAGAAATGTGTCCAGGAAAACAAACAAGAGAGAAAAAAGCTGTGAGGACTGCCAGCAGGACACTGCAAAAATCATTTGAATAAAAGCAGTAAGTCAATACCAGCTATTGATAAAGAGAATATTTTTTCATAATAGCTTTGACCTGAATCTGAAGGAAGGGAGAATTAGATTAGGTATTGAGAAGAAATTCTTTATTGTGATTCTGGGGAGGCTCTGTCATGGGTTACCCGGAGAAGCTGTGGCTGCCCCTGGATCCCTGGGAGTGTTCAAGGCCAGGTTGGACGGGGCTTGGAGCACCCTGGGATGGTGGAAGCTGTCCCTGCCCATGGGGCAGAGTTGTAACCAAATGATCTTTAAGGTCCCTTTCAAGTCAAACCATTCTGTGATTTTATGGTCTGTCAGATGTCAGCTTGTTCATGAAATGAACTGCCATTAGTGAATCATGCAGAGGACAGGCCCACATAGAGGCAGAGGAATTATCAGAAATCCATATGGCCAGATCAACAATCCCACAATGCATCACACAAACCAATTGATTTTATATGTATTAGATGTGTCACTTAGCAATGTCTCTCAGTCCTTACCAAAAAGCCAAAATACAGCAGCTATGACCAGGTTTATGCATTTTGTTTGTCATTATCTCACATAGTGTTCAGTGAATCTCCCATCATTTAAGAATTAGGGACCTAATTTTGTTCTTGGTAATTTTTGTGGGTGCCCTTGACACGTCAAGGAAAACATTTGGTCCACCATTTTGATTTATTTATGTTCATTTCTCTTTGTGATTGTAGTTTTAGTTTCTCTGTGGTGGGGTGCTCACCCTGTTTTATGCTAATTATCTGTCAAAGTGTCTCACAGCTCCAGAATTTGGTTTCCCCTTGAGCAACTCCCAAGTTTATTAGTTTGACCTTATCAAGATTCTTTTAAGGCAGCTCTCAACGTCAGTCCAAAGTTACAACTGCCCTTCATTCTTATTTTCACAATTATGGCTCTTCCCACTGTTAACCCTGAGACTGAGTTTCTGACTTAAAGCACCTCTCAGAATCCTAGGGACTTGTGGTGTAGATGGAAGCTGAAGCAACGAAACATGGGAAAAATCAGGGCAAAATCACTTTGCTCTTGGTTTCCTTCTGTCGCTTTTCTCAATCAGGCACAACAACAAGGGTTTTCCCTGTAAATACAGACTTGTGGCTCTCAGGAGAGCAATCAGTGGCCTGCACAAGCACCCATCTTGTGCTTTTTTGTTTGAAAGCAATTCTTGAACTCTTTTTTTGTTCTGGCTGTAGCAACATCTTTTCTTCCTGCAGAAACTGCAGATGAAGGGCATTTTCCTGAATCCCAAATTTTCACCTCTGTTCTTTGATAATGTTATTTATATTTGTGCATGTATGGACACAAAGATAAGAGCTATAGCAGGATTGATTAAATACATTATCTTCAAATCGTCACGCTACTTTGGCCTGTCATCTCCCTCACATTATTTCCATTTAAAATATATAAAAAATAAAATAAAAATAATAAAAAAAAAAAAGTTAAGTTTAACTATCAATGCAATTTAGTTTCAAAAAACTAACATCTTCTACCTCAGGATAATGATCTGGGTCGTCTGAGTCATTACTGACAACATGGAAATCTCTACTTTGGTATCCATTTGTTAGCCAAGCCAGGAGCTTTCTTCACGCCCTTAATATTTTGTATAAAGTCCTTCTGTACCCTGTGTTAAGGAGACCTTCCTGTCCCATAACTGCTTGTTGAATAACACTGCACTTTTCCAGGCTAGGGTGATAATTTCAATTAAATGTTTGGTTTTGTAACTTATCCTGAAAGCATCTCAGAAGTTTCCTTTCATTTTATGTCCTGAGAAATCTAGACATGTAAATTAGAGAACCAATTTCTGTATTCTCAAGGAAAGTCTCCCTGTTAGTCAGCATTAGCCAAGCACTGCAGATATATTCCTTTTCATCTCTCTTCATGGTATATTGCCTATAACTCCTTGATCATTTTATTTATTTTGCTCTGAAATGTATCGAATTTTGTACATCTTACATAGCTCTCTTTCTTGTTTTTCTTTTTCCTTTCTTTCTTTCTTTCTTTTCTTTCTTTCTTTCTTTCTTTTCTTCTTATCTTTTCTTTCTTTCTTTCTTCTTTCTTTCTTCTTTCTTTTCCTTTCTTTCTTCTTTCTTTTCTTTCTTTCTTTCTTATCTTCCTTCTTTCTTTCTTTTCTTTTCTTTTCTTTTTTTTTCTTTTCTTTTCCTTCTTTCTTTCTTTTTTCTTTTCTTTCTTTCTTTCTTTCTTTCTTTCTTCTTTCTTTCTTTTTCTTTCCTTTCTTTTTCTTTCTTTCTTTCTGTTCCTTCTTCTTTTCTTTTTTTCTTTCTTTCTTTCTTTTCTGTCTGTGTTTTTCTGTCTTTCCTCTGTGTTTCCCTCTCTTCTTTTTTCTTTCTCTTCCTTTTCCTCCATAAACAAATCTGTAAAGGAGAAGGACAATTATTTTACCTTTTCATACAACACATTGAAGTCCCATTTTTTTGAGCTGTTTGTCTTTCTCCTCTGTCTCTTCTATCACATTATTCTAATCTGCTTCAATGCCATTTTCCCCCCTGTTCATCATATATAATCCCCTTCATTTTCCTTCAAAAGTAATAGGGTCTTTCTCTAACCAATGATTCAGTTGACATAAACCTGTAGACAACGACATCCTATAGAAAAAAAATGGATCCCAGGTATCCTAGAATCATCAGCAAGGAACAGCAGTGAACAAGAAATTTTCTGATTTTTTTTCTGGGGTTTAGCTTGTTGGTCAATATTTATGATGATGGATACAAACTCCAGCGAGTTGGAATTTTCAAAGGCTAATGACCTGTCATATTTAGCAACCAAAATATGGCAGAGTTTGCTAGGCTGTGAATTCATTCATTAAAAAAGAGGTGAAAGTTCAGGTTTTATTTGATAGTATTATAGCTCCTCCTTAATAAATGTATAATTAGACATCTATAGGAAGATTGTATATACAGCAGATACTAATCCATTTAATATGTTGACCATCTATACTTAATTATGATAATCTCAATATGTATTAAATAGACAAGCCAGGACAAAAGCCTCCCTTAGGAAATTGGTCAGTAGTATTTTAAAGACTGATATAGTTTACCTATAATCTTCCCCATTAACTCATTAACAGTCTATAGGCAAAGACTTTTTTTTTCTTTCCTGTTTCTGCTCTAATAATGTCTTATTTCCCTTTTTCACTTCACAAATGCCACATCCTTGGTGTTTCTCTGGGACAAAAAAAAAAAAAAAAGAAAAGAGAAAAAAACAAAAACAAACACAACCCTTTATATTTGACATTAAATGAGTGAATTTTCATACACATTCCAGGGCTGAAGAAGTTCTCTGGAATTGATGCGGACTGCTAAAACAATGGCTCATGTCTCCATCTTCATAGGTTCTATGAAAGTACCAAGAGGAAAAAACAAAATAACAAATAAAAATCAGAAAGAATAGTTAGCAACTCATAGGAGAGCCATTACAATTCATAAATGAGGGTTACACACTCAATCTCTTTCTCTTTTATGTATGAATTGAAATAGATAAAACTCCCACACATTTTTTTCTTCCAGCCACTTTGAATATTGTTCACTCTTGTTGTCAGCTTTGCCAGTGATAAAAGGTTTATTCCACATATTCCCAGGCGATGGTAGAGCAAAAAGTATACCTAATGTGGCTGTCCAATGCATTGACATTCATATTTAGTCTCTAAAGTCAAGTCATTTCAGAGGAAAGGGGAGTACAATTTGCTATGTAATGCACTGAGACAATCCTATATCTCTGACTGTGTTTCATGACAGATCTTATAAAAGATCGTAAATTACTATCTGTTGAAATATATGAATTTAATGGATTCCATTAATGCACACACCTGCACATAAAAGATTTTGCAAGCCAGAAGATATGATCAGTCAAACAGCTTTAATAGTTATTAATTATAGTTGCTCACTATTTATTCCTCACCAACATAGAAATGTTAAGGTATTTTAATACCTATGCTCTTGGATGGCATGCATAAAAGAGGGAAACAGTCCTTTTCTTCTGTGTAATCAACTGTCCTGTTACCCAATGCTTTAAACGCTCTGCTAGACATTTTCTGAGGAAGGACCCTTATTTTTCTCCACATGCTTCAGAAAAACACAGACAGATTTCTGCACAAAGCTTTCTGCTGTTCTGCTTCTGAGTCATGTAGGCTGACTCCAGAAATCCTGAGTTTGGATTTAACTTTGTAAGAGATTTCACTATTTATTTCAGCATTTATTACAAGTCACAGAATCACAGCCCCATCCAGAGGTCCCCTCTCACCTGTCTCTCAGAGCTTTGCCTTTTCAGAGCTTCATTAGATTCCTCTCTGTCCAGCTTTCCATCTGCTCCAGGTCTTGCTGGCCAAGTCACATGAGATGCTTTAAAAAAGTAAATCCATATTGTTTTTGCCTTATCAAATGGAAGATAGAAAGCCTCAAAACTCAGACATTGTAATTAATAGAAGAACCCACGCTGTATACAGCAGATAGACTAAAAATTTACAAACCTGAGGCATTGCCACTACAGTGCCAAATTCAATTAAAAATGTATCAAAAATGCAGGACAAAGAATCCTATCAGCCAAACAAGGATGTACTGTAAAACATCCCAGTGACTCTGGCCTCTGGAGTTTGAAATGAACACTATCAAGCAAACAAATAAACTCATGCAATCATCTGAGAAAGATTTGAAAAGTTCTCTTATCTCATATTCTGTGATTATCTATAACAAAACTAAATAGGACTTCACTAACAGTGTAGCTTTGGTGACAGTACATTGCTTATTCTTTCTAGAAGGGGATCTACTCCTTAGTTCCAACTTATGGTTTTGGTTTTTTGTTGTTGGTGGTGGT
>VKON01000252.1:17232-30562 GCA_009741485.1 Malurus cyaneus samueli | reverse complement strand
AAAGAGAGATATATCAAAACGATTTTATATAAAGTCTTTTACCATCTCCTTTGCCCCCTTGAGGAGAGCAGTGCTCACAAACTTTAAAAAGACTGTGAAGGGCAAAATGAAACACCAGAATTCTAAGGACTCCATTCTGCTTTCACTTATGTCAGTAAATCTGGAGTGACTTCACTACAAATGTTGTAGTCAATAGTTATTCCTGATTTACACTTATGAGGCTGAGAGAAAATGGGGATTTAATTGATCAGGAAAGCCTGTCTCAGTGTAGATTTTTCTCCAGCAGTCATCTTACTGTAGTAATTTCAAGAAAATTAAATAATAAGATTCAAACACCACAGTAAGCCGTTAAGGAAATTATATATCAAATAAGTCCCAAAAAGCCTGGAGAATTGCAAACAGAAATGTTGCCTTACAGGTCTCATTCCTTATGTAGATTTAAATAATTCATGTTGAATAAATCTTCTATCTTCTATTATTCAAGCATTTTCAACTTCCATTTCCAGCAGCCATGCACGAGTCATAAGAAAGAAAGGATCTTTTGATCATTGACAACGTGATGTGAATAAGTTGCATACCCAAGTTTCTGCATATTGTATAGTAAAGGGATACATAATGGTATGCTGCCTACAACTATCCTCAGCAAGAGGCTGGACGCAAAAAAAAAAAAAAAAAAAAAAAAAAAAAGAAGTTCTTTCCCTAGGCTAAATAATTCATTGGTTGAATACAATACATCTCAGATTTTGTCATGCATTCACAGATTCCTGTGATACTTTGCTGACAATAAAATTTAAAACAAACCAACAAAAACATACCTAGACTTCTCTTAAAGAGGCAAGAGTTTGATAAGAAATCCTTTGTAGTTTCAGAAAACTTACATCGTATTGAAGATGATTGCTGTGTTCATAGCAGTAACTTTTATGGTAGTTGAAATAGGTTTTTATTATGTATTTTAAACAATTTTTCAGTCTTTTATCTGGAGTTCTTCGATCAAGTAGGAGCTACAGGGAATTCAGAAAAGCTTTTTTCGCTTCCCATGTTCTCCTCCTGAAATCAAAGTGATGGGGTTATCATGTTGTCAAATTCTATTGTGTGACAAAAGCAGGCACAATACTGACAACAGCTGAATTGACCCTTGTTCCTTTTAAGGTTTTGTGTGCAGTTGCCTCTGTGGTTTGACTGGAGAAACACAGCAAGTTGCATTTTCATTTCCTAAGGCAATAATTGCCTTGATAATTGCACGCACGGATTTGCCTTCCCATTGCCATAGAATCTAAACACTTAGAGGTCTTTCTGAGCTACATTGATTATGCATAGGTAAATGAAAGCATATTCCTCAAATGCAGTCTGCTCTGGGGCAGAAATTAGGTAAAAAGAAGAGCAACACAAAGAATCTTTTAACAGTTTTCTCAGCAGACATTGTGTTAGTTGCCAGGTTTGTTTAGGAGCAACTCACAGCCTGGGAGCACATTACTCTCATGGGGAGATCCACAGTGACAAAATTTCATCTGCTCACTCGTCTCTCAGCTGTTTCACCTGCCTTCTCCTCCCAGCATTCAGCACATTTTAAAATCAAGTTGCTGTCCTGATCTCACAGAATCACAGCATGGGGAAGGTTGGGAGACACCACAGGTCTGTT
This sequence comes from Malurus cyaneus samueli, assembly GCA_009741485.1. Classification (NCBI taxonomy): domain Eukaryota; kingdom Metazoa; phylum Chordata; class Aves; order Passeriformes; family Maluridae; genus Malurus; species Malurus cyaneus. The sequence goes on along the minus strand of VKON01000252.1, from coordinate 28,923 downwards.
CCAACTTTGCTGCTCAAAGAGGGTCATCCCAGAGCACAGTGAGCAGGGCTGCATCCAGATGGTTTTGGAATATCTGCAGTGAGGTGTTGACATCAAAAGATGCCTGCCTTACACCTGAGTCTCTTAATCCACTGGAGTATTGGTGTATTAATCCACTGGAGTATTGGCACCATGGTCTTGACTTCCTGGGAAACAGAACAGCCTCCTGGGAGGTGAAGAAACAGCAGTAACTGTTTTCGGGAGAGATCAAAGTTTTAGCAGAGTTTGTATCACTTTTATCTCTTATCATGTCTCTGTGTCGTAAGAGAAAAGTTCTCTGAATTCTTTATCCTCTGACTGTTAAGGACAAAATAGATGCCATACACCTTATTGTTGGACAGAAATTTGTTCATCCAAAGGATCTGTAGGCATTAATAGGAAAAAGTGAGCAAGGCAAGCGAGTATTCCTCATACCAGTCCAACTCCAGTATATTGCTGTAAACATAAGGACAAAAGGACTGGCATCTTGAGTTGGCATTGGGTTGTACAGCACAGATATATCTAAAAATGTCAAAGTGCTAAAGTCTTTTGTCAAATACCTTCCCGTCACTTCTCAGCTGATTTAAAATCAGACCAGAGCTAGGAATGGTTCTGTTTGTTCATTACTACTGTCTCAACTGTCACAGATCCATCATGTGTCTGGGCAGGGTGTCAGGGTCGTGACTCTACAAACTCTCAAAATGGGATTAAAATTCATTTTTTCAAATGTTAACTCCCTGAAGTATTATTCTCATTTCAGTATTAATTAAGGATTTTTATGTGCCAAGTACTGGAATTTCAAATTGAAATAAGGAATCAAAAGGGTTAAAAAAAAAAAATAGTGAAAGAAGAAGAAATTAAAAAGAAGAAGTAACCAAAGTGACATTCTTTTTTTGATCATGTCTTATATTTTTCTGTTCTCATTAAGTACACTTTGTTGGTTTTCCTCAGCAATTTTGAAGGATAGATTTCTTGTGAACACTATTAATTAACATATAGGCTCAGAAAATAGGCTATGATACTTAGAAAACATTTGGTTTTCCTCATCTCTACACTTATCTATCATATAGATACAGACCACATAATTCTGGCAACTCGGATAAAAGTTACTGATGAAATAATATTTCTTGAAGTAAAATTAGTGGTTGTGAAAACTACTAAACAACCTGGTATTGAGAAGAGATGTGGATTCACAGGTAACTCAAAACAGCTCAGAGTTCAATGGGAATTGACTTGGAAAAATAAGTAATTAGGACTCTGCAAATGGAAAATTTTAGAAGGAAAAAATAAAAGAGGTACAGAAGCATAAGCATGAGTGAGTTTCTTAATTTTCTTCTTTCAAAAAATATGTCCTGAATAAGTTCAGAGATGAAACCAGGAGACTGCACATGCATGTATGAAGGATATATTCAAGGAGGTTTTCTCTCCTATTGAAGCTTTTTTTTGACTTTACATGTTTGAAGTTTCATCAGGAACATTCGTCTCTATGTTTCTATTTTTCTTTTTTTTTTTTTTTTTTTTTTTTTTTTTTTTTTTTTTTTTTTCCTCTCTCAAGATTTGCAAAAGAAAAGGGGAAAAAGAAGCTCTGCTGTGCTCATACATTTTGCTATTTCTTGAGTTGAGCTTAGGGTGGGAGGTGAGTTTGTCTTCCTTTCATTAGTTGCTTTGAGATTCACATCTTTTGTTTCCAACTTCTTATTGAAATTCTTTTTTTTAAGTCAGCAGGGAGCAAGGGTTGATGAGCCCCAGCCTCAGCTACAGCCTTGGGCAAAGAGTCTTCTTTTGAATAATAGTCTTACGGTTTTGTTGTATTTTATTTTTCCTTGAATATGTATGGATATGATATTGTAAAAGGTCTTCTGAGGCTTGCACGTCGTCTTTTTATAGTTTTTTGACTTTTTTTTATTTCTCATTGTGTTATAAGTTTACAGAATGTTATTCTTCTTTCCAAAATCCCCATTGTTTCTTTTTTTTTTTTTTTTTTTTTATAGCTGATATATTATATTCCATCCTGTTTCGTTTTCTTAAACTGATTAAGATAGATAACTTGCAGTCCCCAGATATTTAGTGAAAAAGTATTGAATATCGGTGCATGCATTAGTTATACAGTAAATGGATTTTAGCTGGGACCTTACATGCCACTTTCATGAAACCAGACACTTAGAAGATGATAATGTAGGTCTGGGATTGTTAAAGACAAAGGCAAATTGTTCTGCATGTTTGATGTATTCTGTTTGTTGTTTCTTTCTATTAATTAGTGTAAAGCACTTACTTAAGAATCATCTGTCTGAGCCTGAAGGTTCTGCTTTCCCAAGGACCCTATCCCCAAATATACTAAATTGTGACTCCTGTTGGAGCACTGCTCAACACTGCATCTGAGCATGAAGAAATGGAACTAATCCTATACTCAGAAGAAAGGTGATCGTGTCTAATCCTTGTTTTCGCTTATGTTATCACAAGTTGTCTTAATGTATGCTAGTATAAGGTAGTAATGATGATCGGAGTTTTCCTCAGTTTATGTGGTCTGCCCAAATGATAGTGTAACAGTTATCTTTAGATATCCTTGAATGGGTACTAGATATTTTTCATTGCATCATAATCTGAAGTTGGTAAGAGTTGTTATGAAGTGCATTTTCGTAAGTGTTGACTCCTTTCTGTGAAAAGAGGCCTTACCGATGAAATTCCTAATGCGTTCAACCGTTAAAAGTTTTACCACTGATTGTATTTTGCTTCTGAAGGTTCGATGACATTAATCGGGAAGCATGACATTCTTAGAGCTGTTTTCTACCTCTTCTTAGTCCCAACCATAGTCAGATGCTGAAGCACCCATATCCGGGATTATTTGTACATGTTTCTTTTCATTAATGTGTTTCCGTCTTGGGAGAATTCTGTGGCAATATCTGCGTACTCGTAGCTTACACGATAGGATATACTAAACCTTTACCGGTAAGTAAATGAATGTCTGATTTTGTGTGAGTGGGGTAGGGGAAACTTATACATCTTTTATCTGTCCATTCATGTCTCTTACTGGTAACAGTATCATCAAATAAGCTGTATGCATCATCTCCAAGCAGTCTGGAGCAAATGAGTGTTCCAGATTTGTTAAGTTGCATCAGGGTTCAGGACAATAAGCTGTTGATTACTTGTTTTTATTCTTAGAGCTATTATGTATTATTGTTGCTTTCTGTTGTTGTATTTGTTCTTTGTGAAAGTTTGTCCTTCATACAGAAAAAGACATATGTAAGTGTACAATAAAAACTTGGAATAGAAGAAAGTGCTGAAAGGGCTATGCACTAATTTAGTGGGAAACAGAAAACAACATCAAAACTAGTTAATAAATATATAAAAATGAGAAAATTCAAGTACAAGACAAAAAAGAGTTGAAAATTCAAATGGAAATCTGAGGAGTCCATCTGAAATCCTTCACAGAAATAGTAATTTCCAAGAGACCTATCCAGGGAATATGTCTGTTGCAATATATTTTCATTCGTTTTGTTTTCATAATGTTAAATTGTCTAATGTTTGAAAGAGGAAATATTTTTTTAAGTCATTATTGAATTTCTCTATTAATTAATGGTGTTGTTGAATATCATTGTAATTAATACATTTGAATCAGTCTAAGATTTTATAATACTAAAATAATTGATAAACGTTTTATGAGTCAAATATAATTCATTAAATGTAATCAGCATTATTGACCCTTTTTCTTAGAAAAAAGAATGAGAGGTACATAATTGATAAGAAAAAACAGAACAAAAGAAAAAAAGACAAGTATCAACTTCATACTTTTTGTGTCTTGATTTGAAAGTTGAATCCATGTTAAGTGTGCAGTTCTGTAAACAGACTGTATGTCGACGTCAAAAGGTAGACAGTTCACAAGATTTTTCAATGGACATGCTGGAAACTGTTAAACATATGATATTTTATAAGAACATGCACTTCAGTCCAGTTCTGTGAGATTAATGGTTTGCATGTCATAGAAGGTAAATCTCAAGCAGGAAAATAAAAGAGTCTTTGAGGTTATGGGGGGTGTTTGTTGGTCTCTTTTTGTTTTGGTTGTTTGGCTTTTTTGGTTGTTTGAAGTTTTTTTGTTTTGGTTTATTTGTTTTGGTTGGTTTTTATTTTTGGGAAGCTTGGGGTTTTTTTTTGTTTTTTTTTGTTGTTTTTTTTTTGTTTAGGTTTTTTGTTTGTTTGTTTTTTTTTTTTTTTTGTTTTTTTTTTGTATTTTGTTTTGGTTGTTTTTTTTATAATGTAGTGGAGTGTGCTATAGGAATGTCATACAAAACCTCTGATCTTTCCTCTAGTTTTTGAATGGTTTAAAGATATCTATGGAAAGATTTTGACATCCAGTGATTTGTTCCTTTGTCATGGATTCATCATTCAGTCATCAGTGAGGTTGGGACTTCCTGAACCACAGATTGTGTATTTGTGTTGTTAACAACATTTTGGGTCAGATCTCTTGTTCATATGGGCAGGAATTTTTAAAAGGCAAGCTGTCCAGATAAATATGTCTTGTAGGTACAGTTGTGCTTGGTCCTTGAGGCTCTCATAATTAATTTATGAACATCTATTTATTCTATGTTAAATAGATTCTTCCTCATTACTTAGGTGTAGTTGGCAACTTCTAATCATGCATCAAGATCATCTGGTGTAATATAGCCATGAGCTAGAGCACACCGAAGCATTTTAAAATAGTCATCTAGGAATAGAAATCAATGGAAATTGGCTTACTGAAAATAATGTAGTGATAATGAAGAATTATTTCATTCAGAATAAATTGGCTTTTGGGCTGATAGGGACGGTAAAATTACTTGATTTGGATCTCCGTTTTCATATGGCTGCCTTTGAGAAGGATGTCACTGCATTAACGAGAGGCTTCTGTTGTGCAAATGCTCTTCTTCTCCTCTTCACTAATGTGTCGTAGTGATTCTAGCGTTTCTGCTAAGGTGTTAGCCAAGACACTTCAGCTATGCTGATAAATGAAATCCAAAGTAAAGCATTCTCTGGTCACCAGCTTGGACTCAAAGACTTTTTCGTTGTTCAAAACAATTCAGCTGACGCCACACTACCCTACTAGCCCAAATCATGTTAATCTGTGTCAGAAGGAAACTGAAGGAAACTAGTCTCAGTCTCACAATTAATTTAATAGCAGGGTGTGGCAGAATGGATTTTGGCTTGTGCCATGGCCTGATTAGCACAAGAACACAGAAATTTTAGGATGGACAAATCTTTAAGATGATCGAGTCTGACCTCTGGCCTGACATCACCATGCAAATAAGAAAAGCCATGGGAAACATGCAGGCATTTAGTGAATGACCTCCAGGAGGTGGTTACCTTTCTGGGAGCCCATTCCAGTGCTTGACAAGTTATATCATGAAGAAATTTTTTATGTCCAACATGAACCTACCTGTCACACCTGAGGTTAGTGTCCTCTCATACACCACTTTTGCCTGGAAAGAGGCGATCCCACCTGGCTGTCCTCTTTTAGGGGAATTTAAGAATTGAGAAGTGTTCCCTGACTCCTGTCCAGACCCTTCTGCAGAATTCCTGCCTCCTGCATCCATGTTCCACCCAAAGATCTGGCATCACACGTGTACAATAGCCCAGGTGTCTCTGTACAGGTTTCTCGGGTGGATTTTGTGAAAAATTACACAGCATTTTTCACATTATTTTAGTGTAGTAGAGAGAAACTGTGATCCTTCGTCTATGTGATCTCACAAGAAAGTCGCAATGGTAGGGTGACTTCACTTGAGACTGCTCCTCCCTTGTTGCTCCAGAAATTTACCACACTTGCCTCTTGTCACTGGCCTTAAACCGCACAGACATTTTGCAAGATTTAGAGAACAGAAACCCGTCTTTAATATTATATTTATTTTTTGTGAGTGTGTTCTCTCATTGTAAACAAATATTGAAAATTATTCAAACTATATTCAACATTATTAATTGAAAAGGGTTTACATGGAAGTAATAAAAAATAAGTATTTATAATATTTTATTATTATTTTTTTATTTTTTTAAAATAGATTTAAAAAACAAAAAATTATTTTTAACAGGCTGGTTTCAGAGATTAGAATTTAGTTGGTTTGGGTTTATTTTTTTGGAGGGTTTTTTTTTCTCCTATTTAGACTATTTATCAAGCTACCATAAAAATATAAAATTTTGTTATTAGTTTTGAGGAGATCTTGAATTATAGGATTTGAACTAATTGTTGTAGGACAGAAGCCTGCAACTAGTGAGAGGATGATGGCTTTTACTTGTCCAAATGTGCTTTGCAGAATAAAAGGTGATAGGGAGTCTGCACATTATGTTAAATGTATGATGGTGATACATGTGCGTTTAGTGTGGAAGATGAGATGTCGCTTAGTGTGATCAGTTAGGGAGTTATTTTTAATTATTATGCGTGTATTTTGAATCGATGTTTGGGATCCATTTTGCTGATGAGAAGTATATATGTCTCATAAATAGGTGAAGTGCAAGTGAATGGTTTAAGGATTGGGGTTTTTACATGAGAGAAGTGAAGGTGTGAGACTGTTGTTGATCGTGGACTGGGATTGATAAGGCTTAGTTTTGAACTTTTACGTTAATGAGGGGTATGTCCTTGAGTGAAAAAGACTTCGCTTGGGGAAGAGATAGCGACAGGAAATGATGCGATGAGGACGGATATCAGACTGGAAATGGAGAAAGAGAGTCCTATGGGCGAATGCAACATCATTTTTGGAGCTTCGCGTAATCAGTGGATAGAGAAGTTGTCGTGTTAGGAGTAGCCAGAGTAAATGTCGTATTATGATTAAAGATGCATACAGTAGTGTGGGAATATCCAGCTTTTAAGATAAAATAGGCGAAGCTGATGAGACAATATATGATGAGTTATGGCACAGCTGTTATGTCTCGATGAGCTGAGTGGTTAGACTGGAGCTGGAGTTAGCAGAATAGAATGAAGTGAGTTGTGTAAATAGGAAAATTATGGTAATTAATGGCTGCTTCTAAACATATGCTAGGTGTTTTGTGGGAGTGTACGTCTCATACTGGTTAGCTCGTAATGATACGAGTAACAAGAATTTCATCTCAAGGTTGCGCTTAATGCGGCAGAGTTGGTTTAAACTGATATAAGTAGAAAGAGGCGAGTCATAAAGGCACATGGTTATTTAGATGAAAATAATAGAGAAATTCTCTTAGACGGAGGTTGGAGTTTCGGTTTAGTAGATAGATGTCGAAGTAAGAAAGGTAGGATTGAATTAGGAATAAGAATCCATTAGAAGGGAATTAATATTGTGATTAATAAGTGGTAGAGTGGGTGGAGGGAGGAGAAGAATGCTTACTGATTTTCACTTTTGAATTGATGTTTTTAAGAGTTGGCTGTAATTATGATGCTTGAACGTGATATATAAAGTGTTTTAATTAGTAGAAGGTGACACGAGGCGAAGGGATCATCTGGATGTATTTCATGCTCTCAGTTGTCTCATTAGTCAAATTGTGACTCCCAGACTGCTAGTATTATACACTGGATCACAAAGTTGTTTGTTTATTTCATGCAAGGTCAAAGTTTGTACTAACAATCGTATGGAAGGCGTAGGTGGGGAGAAGAAACTCAAAATTTAATCATACGCAGAGCATTGACTAACAATTGGCTCTTTACATTGACTTGAATGGATTCTAACAGCCTTCACAAATGTCATAATGAAAGGTAAGTGCCCCTCAGACGGCACAGATAAATGTGTATTAGTTGATGGTCGCAGGATAGAAGCAGCAGGTACAGAAGCGCAAGTCGGGCACCACGGGGGGCTCGAGTTGCTGATCGTCAGTGTGGGAAGATCAAGCCGATCGCAGGCGTGTGCAGGTAGGGTGGGGATGGAATCTGAAAGCGTATAAGCGAGGAGGCGGATGGTGGGAATATAGTAAAGGATACACTCATTGAAATGGAAAGAAGGAGGTTGACTTCTGAAGGGCTGTAACGTAAATGGGACGGTTTTGGCTGCGTACTGGAATGAGAAGAAAAGAGAAAATTTGAAGAAAGAAAAGATGATATGTGAAAGAAGAATAAGAATAAATAGGTAAATATTAAGCTGAAAACATTGATGAAGTAAAAGGAGAAGGAAGAATACGTGAAGAAGCTTATCCTGAGTTTTATAAAGACTATCACAGCTCTGACTAGGGGAAGTGATGAAAACTAATAAATAGTAAAATTCTAGGAGCTATGGAGTGGGTTCGCATTTCATCAGTGGAGGTAATCGCTCTTAGCAAACTGAGTGAACAGCAAAACTCCTGTATGATGGGAAATACAGTTGAACTTGCTTCTGGTAGGAGCAGCCGTCATAGGGATGCTAAAAACACGTGTATGACTGACGTAAATGAGACAGTCGGCAGATGTCTCATTAAAATAGAAAACCAGCTGCGTGATGCACCTGCTTGCTGAGGCTTTCTATGGTAAAACATAGTTTTTTCCATTAAAAGGTTTTGAGTGCATATATATAATATCCGGAATGTAATGTATTAAATAATAGAAGTTATGTTACCAGTTGGAATATCAGTCTAATTCTCAAATAAATCAGAAAATCTTACTATTCCATTAAAGGATAAAATACAATTAGATAATAAAAAAAATAATAGAGAATAGACAATAGATGGATCTGATAGGATGTGTTTATATAATACTTAGCATTGGCGTGAGTATCATATTTGATCAGATTATAAGAATAAGGATATATTATATATAAGGCAGACAAAAGATTGGTGTTTTGTCACTAAAGTGTTATACTAAGATGAGGAGATGGATAGGGTGCATATATTTCAGATAGCTATTATTAGTTTTGCATGCTAATTCAAATTAAATAAACTATCATAATATTATATATATTGTAAGATAGAGAGAGAGAAAAGATAGAGAAGGGGAAGGACAAGAAAAAGAAATAATAGAAAGCGGAAAAGAATAGAAGAGGGAGAGGGAAGAAACGAGCGAAGATGAAGGAGATATACACCAGAAGCATAGCTAATAGTTTTATGTAACATAAGATATAAGATACTTTCAAGGTGTTTCTCATAGATAGAGCTAGGGAAATATAGAAGCATTATTTGTAACAGGAATAATAATAATAACATGCAATCCATCTTTTTAGGAGTGAACTTACTGTATAAGACATAAATATATAGACATTACAGCATAGATATAGAGAGATAATATTTAATATAATCAAAAAGTACAGATAATATGTACTTTTGAATACAAAGATAGAGAAAAATTGAAAGATATATATAATATATATATATATATATACCCAAAACATTATAGAAATATGATATCAGATAGTAGCAGTCAGAGAAATATTATATATATAGTGGTTAAAACTTTGGGTTTTTTTTCTTCCATTTATGGCTAAAATATTAATAGAAAACTAAAAACAAAAATAGAATTATATCTTTTCTATAGAGAATGTTATAACCGAGATATAAGATATAATATTCGCTTTTTCCGTCACCCAAAGAAGTAGTTTCAAACCTATAATTCTCAACATGTTGATGTAGATATAATTTAAATTGAACACTGTAAGTTGGCAGTATAATATTAGACAAACCAGAGTATCATTTTAAAAGATAATAAAAGAATAATAATAAATGAATATAATGTATAGCATACAGGTAGAGACCGTTGTTGGGGCTCGAGAAAAGAATGACTCTTGTTTTGAAGGAACACAAAGCAATACTATTTCATAACCCAAAGCTTATGCATAAGGGTTAAATATCTAGGCAGTTGTACTGTCAGGGAGTTGCAGGAGTAGCAAGTAATAATTTATTCACTTGTTTAAAGTATTTGCAAGATTTCTTGGCGCCTTTTATGCAGCCACATTCAATAGGTTTGTTTATGTTTTTTGTTTTTTTCTTTTTATATTATATTAAAAAAAGTTCCTGCTGAGTTACTTAGTTACTGCGTTTAAAAATGCCAATGTGCTTGTTCTTTGTCATGAATTGATGTCACTATAACCTTTGTCTATTAGCAGAAACAGCAGCACAGTTATAGAAATTTCTCAGTCCTGCTTGAGTCGGCAGAGGGACAATAGACCTCTGGAGTGGTTTATGACCTAGAAGATGTAACTTAGCGACAAATCTGGTCTTCTGCCTTTCTCCAGCATTTCCATCTTGCTGGTGGTGTGTATAAAACATGTCAGTTTTAATGAAGTTGTCTGAATGAAAGCGCTTCAGAAATGGAAAGCTATTTCTGTGAATGGCAAGGTGACAGAGAATGAGAAAAAATGTAGTAAGGTTATAATTTGCAAGGGAAAACGTCTTGTGTGTCATGCCAGCAGCTGTGAACAAAATTAAATGTTGCTTCAATATAGCCCCTGGAGAATCGCAGAGTGTGTATGTGAATAGAGGTTGTAAAATGTCACCAGAGACCTTATGGCAATTTTAGGGTCTTTTGAATCAGAAGTGAAACTAAATATGAAAAGAGAATGAAACATAAAAAATGTTTGAATCTCCACATTGTAGAGTTGTGTTTAGGAGGCAAAAGTCAGACATAACTGAGTATTCATCCTCCTATCGAATTTTATCTCACTCTCCTCTGAAGTTTCCTCCATTCTCACTCCCTGTTAAAGTCAGTTTAGTTTTCTCTGTTTTTATAGTTTTCTACTTCAGATGCTCCTTGTTTCTCTTTCTTCACGTCTGCTTTTCACACAAAGCAGCTGTGCCTGCGTGATCTGATGACTTTAGCGGCTTTCTGGGAAGTGTAGTAGTCCTGGGTCTCTGTCCTTGTTCTCTTTCTTTCTATTAATGTTAAACATCAAGATCTCCAGGCTGTGAACCCCTAACTCCTTCTGTACACAGATGGAGCTGAAAGACAACTGACTTATAGGAGCTGCTCACATTTCACTTATTGATCATCAAATGGCCTGGATGGTACAGATCCAAAGTCTGCTGCAACTCAATGGAAAACTCTCTGAATCAAAGCAGGTCTTGGATCAAAATGTTAATTTTGCCCTTCGTGTATACCTTTTATGTTTTCGCATTTTCTCCATCAATACCCTTGCTAAGCATCTGGCAAGGGACTAAAGATACTGGTGAAAATAATAGGTCCGCATTATCAGCAATAAAAAAAAAGTAAGTTCCTGAGTTTACCAAAGAAGCAAAAAGCTGAGACCGAAAGCATGTAGAATGAGCTAGCGTCACTGGAATTGCTCTTCGCTCTTACGAGGAAATAATTGTGAAATCATGTAATGCAGTTCAAAATAAACCAAAGAGAATGGAAGTAAGGACTGGAAAGGAAGAACTAGGAAAATGGGGAGGGAAGACCAAAGCAAGCAACAACTCCTTTTTTGATTTATATTATTTTTTCTTTTTTTTTTTATTTTATAAATTTCTTTAAATTGTTTATTTATTTTTCTTTTCATTTTTTTTTTTTTTTTTATATTTTTTTTTAAACAGTGAGATAAGTCCTGATGCATAAATATCTTGGGGCCCCAGCGGTCACAGTAATGTGCAAAATTCCATACAAAACTCAGAGTGATACAGTGAAATTATGGATTATCTTCTTGTCTCGGCTGATTAAATGGGTGCATAATTGATTGGTGGCAAAATATGTCAGATCCTTTCCTTAATAATTTTATTAAAAAAAAGATGTATTTGGCCATTGTGTGTAAAGTCAACTCCGGAAAAAGGCATAGCAGGGGCAACTAAATGCCA
>VKON01000249.1:260821-278767 GCA_009741485.1 Malurus cyaneus samueli | reverse complement strand
AAAATAATATATATATTTATATATTTATTTTTTTTTTTTTTTTTTTAATATATTAATATTTATTTAATAATATGAAAATATGGGAAAGATGATTTCTCTGAAAAATGATATAAAAATAATTTCTATAATGGAAATAAAAAGAAAATTTCAGTTATTCTTATTTAACTTGGGTTTCTTGCTTCTTTTGTCAGTTCCCCACATTATACAGTGAATTCTTCCATATATCTCTGGGAAATAGAAATCTTCACAGAGATACAGCATGAAGAAGAAACACTAATGGGCCACATTACAGCAAAATCTATTGACTGCTTTCTTTTACTTGTAGGCATGATTGAGGGCTCAAGTAATTGAATTTCTTCTTGTAGTCTGACATTTTATTTTCTAATTTTTTTCTTTGTTCTTGAGACATGCTAAGCAAACAGAGCTGAGACTGATGCAGGGGCAGCCTAGACAAGGAGAATAGTCCAGGCAAGGAGACCTGGACGTCTTTCATTTTCCGTCCTGTTAATTTGGACTGCCATTGGGACCAAAACTGGGCACTGGCACCTTCTGGGCCTTTTTGTGGAGTCTGCAAATGGAGAAAGCAGTGATTTCTTTAAATTGGAATTTAATCCTCACGATCACTCTTAAGCAATTTCCATAATGCTTATAGAGCCAAATTTGCACTTAAATCTTAGTACGGTAAATGTAGACATCCAGCAGAAATTACATAAAGACAATTTTCTATGACCAGGAGTCACTTATCATCCTGTTACAAAGACCTTAGGCCAGAAATCCCAGACAGTTTAATGAAGTCATTTTGGAAAATCATAATATTTCAGGGTATCTTACTCTCCTTGTAATCCATTGTCAGAGGACATGATTGAAGGTCCAGAGATAGGTCAGTTATTAACTTATCAAAAATCCCTTTCATCACTGCTGAGGATTTATAATCAACCAAGAGACATGCAGCTGTCAGGATGTGGCCAAGAACACACACAATGCAGGGCTGGGCAGAATACAAATGATCATTTAGGATCGATCAGATGATTTTTATGAGATCAATCAGGTGATTTGTCCTTGTACTTGGCTTTTTAGGGAGTGTTTCTACTGCCTTTGATGATGTTACTCCAGTCCTTCTTGGTTTGCTTCTTTTTCTTGCTCTATCCTTTCTCTAAAGAAGATTTTAGGTCTTGAGGACAAAAATTCATGGTCAGTGTGAGTGTTGCAAGTCATTGTTCATATCTAAAAGAGTCTACAAAACCAGTGACCAGAGCAGGAGTAATTGAAATCACTGGCAATTTCATAGACTATCCTGAGTTTGAATGGATCCACAAGAGTAATCAAAGTCCAGCTCCTGGCCCTAGGCAGGGACACGGGAATAATGAATATATCTTATTTCTTCATTCTCTCTGCCTCTTTTTTACTTTCTGTCCTTTCTATTTCCTTCCCTTCCCTTCCTGTTTTCCTCCCTGTTATGCAGGCAATATTTAACAGAGAGTAACATAACAAGGCTAGAAAGACAATAGGAATGTCCTCTAAAGTCATCATGCAAATTACTTAGATAATTCAAGGATAAAATAAGTTGTTTTAATTGTTGAGTGTTTTGGTTTGGTTTCTTTCGTTATTTTCCTGGAGTTTTGGATGCTCCAGGACAAGCCTCCGGGTTTATGATGACCTCAGGTGGCTTTATGAAGCGTATTTGAAATAATCTAGGAGAAACTCTGTGAAACTCTTGCTGCAACGATGTTGACAAAGTGGAGGTGGTAGAAGGATGATGTTATTGTCTGTATGACACTCTTGCAATCTCTTCAAAACTTATTCAAAGCAGAAAAGGGATTTCCATTAAACTCGTAGCTTTCCCGTTGTTACTTTGGATGAATGATTTGCTGATATAGGAACCAGAGGACTGGGGTAGACATTTTCTACGAGTAATGTAGGTCTTTGCAGCATGAGGTAAGATGATCATCTACTTTTCATTTCAACTCTTAAATATAAATAACACACTTGGTAGAAAATATAAGTGAGTACTTTTTTTGACAAAACACCAAATAATTAAAAAATTCGGTCTTTGTAAGGAATTTATTCAGGGTCAGACATGGTTCTGATTGTTTTACTTCAATGAACATGGGAAAAAGTAGTATATCCAGTCATTTTAGTGTCCAGTTTTTTATTTTTTTTTCATTACTCAAAGAAGAAAGGAAAGTATAACTTGATTTCTCTAGTATATTCCAACAGTCAAACTGTGCAAAAGGAACCTTGACACAGAACCAATTTTCGTGGCCAACAATTCTATATCACTCTACCCCTCACTAAATACAACAAAAAGCTACATTATGTCATAAAATATTGAAAAGGAACTGTTTTAGATACAAGCTTTACTCTATTGAGAAATATATTAATAGACCCCCCATTTCTTCTCTGACTTTCAGCCTACTTAGCTCTTTTGAGTTTAACAAATTCTGTTTCATTCTCTTAACAAATTCTCCTTTAAATGCCTTGAAATCATAATAATTTTGTTTTCATTATGCAATAATTCTACTATGTTGTCTCACTCAGACTTCAACAATTTCTAAGAGACTCTTCTTCATCCTTTCTTATTATTGAAGTGACCCCACCACAGAAACAAAAGATAGATCTGCTGTTTCCTTTCTTAGGCATCCTGGTAGCATTTCATTCTTCTGCTCACTCCCTTTAAATCTGCAGGTACTCTATCAAAGACCATTTAAATGTGTCCCTAATTTTACTCTTAATTCCATAAATTGAGTACAAAACCAAACCTGGCTAAACTTGCTATAAAAATAATTGTGTGAAGTGACACAATTGTGTCAAATATAATTGTGTAAAGTGACATGTTCAATTTCTTCATCAGAAAATGAAGTTTTTTTTTCAGCAAAAGTGCAGCATATAACATGTTTTCTGAATCTTTTTTTTTCTTTCTTTATTTATCCAGATTTTAATGCTATGATTATTACCTTGCATCTGATAAATTGTGCTTAAGGAGAATAACAAAATAAAATTTAAGTTTTACAACACTCCTAATCCAAGAGACTACAAAACCAATAGGATTTAAAGTTAAACTCACACATGAGTGCTTTCAGGAGTCAGCAGCATGATAGGATAGCAGTTTGTATTGCATTTTTAAACATTTCCACAGGTAAATGGCACAGAAGAAGATGTTACAGGATATTAGATATATTTAAATCAGAAACTGCTTCCTTTTCATTTTGGTGGAAAGACTTACGACAATATTGAAAATGAAATTGTATCCTCTTTATTTATTTAATCCAAAAGCTAATAAAGGAACTAATTTCCTAAACTAATAAGACTGAGAGTAGATAAAGTCTTTGAAACAGCCGACACATCTCTCTGTAGTGGAGGATGGGTGTGTTTTAGGGAAGGTCCTGATAAGAAGCTTTGTTAGTATGGTGAACCTTCTCTATCAGTCTCCAGATTTATAAGCCTTATTTTGTTGGTGGAGAGCATGTGTATGCACAAGGGCAATAGCATGACATTGATTTCTTTAGGAGCTCCTCTTCAAAATCAATGGAAAACTGTGTTTAAAAATTGAAGGTACGTTATGGTGTTAGAATGCAATATCTTATGACCTGATCCAAAAGACCCTTAGGTTAAGTTTCATCATCTGGAGTTTAGACATCCAGCCAAACTAGCTATTTTAGCTCCTCTCAGTGATCAATGTAGAGAAATAGATGCCTTTTTCCTTTTTTACATGAAGTGTGATTTATCCTTTGTATTCCGCCTGAGAGAAGTGAGGGCAACAGTTAACCATTTCCTCTCATTTTGTGTAAACAAGTTCTCCTTTCAGTCAAGCTCTCCTTTCTCAGCTTCTCAGCAAGTACTCAAGTCCTCAAAAAATCCAAATCTCTCCTTGTTTCCAAGTTTTCTATTAAAGTATTTTTGCACACTAAGACCAATGCCAACATAAGCCAGAAATACAAATGAAATGCACAGTGAATCAAAATCTGTCCTGAAAATTATTTCTAAAGAAAGCCAAGGCCAATTCCCATTTTCCAGTGTAATCTAGTATTTAAAAGTAGTGCTTAAAGTTCCAGCAAGGATTTCAGCCCTGATACATTAATTTGAGCAGATACAGAAAGCAGAAGGGAGCCTCTGCTTTTAAGAGTTTATAATCCAAGCAAAAAAGCGAACAGAGCCTGAAAGGAAGGAAGAGGGACAAAAAGATTAAGGGTGAAAATCCAGTAGTAAAAGAAATGGAAGTTTTGCTACAGCCTTAAACACTGCAGAATTTCAACCTAGAGAGTATTCCAAAGCACACAGGAACCGGGAAGCTGTGTCTGCTCTGGAAGTGTTCAAGGACATGGTCAAGGCCTTACACAAGAGTTTGAGGAGCCAACAAGGACAGGTGTCAGTCACACTGGACCGTGTGCTCACCCACAGCCAGGGCTGGTGGGGATGTGATGGTCCAAGGCAGCCTTGGCTGCAGTGATCACCAGAAGGTGCAGACCCTCAGGGAAATGAGGAGGATGTGCAGCAAACTCCCTGCCCTGGAGCTCAGAGAGCAGATTCTGGCCCCTTCAAGGATCTGCTTGGGACAGTCCCATGGGATGGAGTCCTGGAGGGCAGAGGGGACCAAGAACGAGGCTGAATTAAAAGGATCTCCTCCTTGAAGGCCAATAGGGATGCAATCCCAGGCACCACAGGCTGATGGAAAGTGGCTGAGAGCAGCTCTGCAGAGATAAACTCGGGGGTGATGGCTGATGGAAAACCCCCTGAGCTGGCAAAGTGCACTCACAGTCCAGAAAGTCAAATGTGTCCTGGGCTGCATCCATTGGAGTGTGGGCAGAGTCAAGGGAGGGGATTCTCCCTACTCTGCTCTGCTCTTGTGAGAGAGAGAGCTCTTCATCAGGAACTGCAGTGATAGGACAAGGAATAGTGGGTAAAAATGAAAAGATGTGAAATTTAAGTTAGTTATTAGGATTAAGTTCTTTACTGTGAAGGTGGAGCAGCCTGGGATGGTGAGAAGTGTTCCAGCCCTTGGCACGGGTGTTGGAACCAGATAATATTTAAGGCTGCTTCCAACTCACACTGTTCTGTGGTTCTGTGACACATGTGGCTGACCTTGGATGTGTGTTTTGATCTCTCAAGACCCTTTTGGATTTCAAAGCAATATAATTTTGTATCTGAGTTATCTGGACTTTCTGACTTCTGAACTAAATACACAGGGTATTTCTCTTTCCTTGATACAAGAAAAGAAAAGAGTCATAAAAAAGCAAATCCACACAGAAATCAGATTATCACTTCAGAAATATATTTCATCATTTTCATTCCATACATATTTGTTGAATCTAAGACTCCTAAGTTGCTAAGTCATTTGAACAAGAGGGGATGTGGACATTTTTTAAACAGTCTGTCAGCACAATGAAACAAGACCACAGATTTGTCATTTTGATCAGCAGTCTCTCTCTCTTTCCTTATTGAAAAAATAGTTAGTGACTTATCACTTCAGCAAAAGAAGGAAACAATTCCCTTTCTTTCACTCCTTCAGTCCCCTACATGTGCCAGGAAGAGGGCAGAATTTAGCAGTGTCCCTTTAAATTGTCTTTGATTCCTGCATATAACTCTTCTCCCGGGTTTTAGTGCCATATTGTAATGTTAAAGTGTAAAACTCTGCATCTGCTGAGGCATTTGGCTGGAAAAGCAAGTATGTCAACGGCTGTCCCTAGCTGCCATCACACATATGGATTTTCTGTGTTCAGCTCTGCCATCTGGTAGTTAGACCTAAATTCACTCCTCATTGAGTAAGGACTATCTACCATATCATGCTTCATTCTATATGCTATCCCTTTTCATAGCCTCGTTTTATGAAACTTTATGTCGTGTTTGTGTGTCCCATATGTGTGAAAATGTTGCATAAGCCAGAGATGAGGTTTGAATTGTGCTGCTAAACAAGATGAAATGTGCCTGTGGCCTCCTTCACCATTTATGTGTGAAAATGTTGAAAGTTTTCAGAAATATTGAGGAAACACTTTCTGGATGTACCCCAGCCAAACACACACACACACACACACAGAGGAGTATATGTGTTTGCAGGCACAGTCACACACACCAACAGAGCACCTTCTCCAGGGGGAGAGCAATAAGGAATCCTACTTGAAGACACAACGCTGTAAATGTAATTTCTAGTGCTGTTGATTAGAACTTGGAAATGAACATAACAATCTATAAACAGAAACTAGTGTCATTTGAGAAGGACCACTTAACAGTGTAATGAGGATGTGGGTTAATATCCTTTCCAGTCTCTTTTCCCTACTTGTGACATCTTTTGGTAGCAGCTTAATCTGGTGACATTTCCTTCCCTCATTACTATTTTGTCACAGGAATAAAGCACTGGGATTTTATGGCTTCTTACCAGAGCAGGTGCAGCTGTATTGGATTGACTTTTTCAGTCCTTAAATGCCTTAACCATCTTTCCCTCCCCTTTCCAGGCTCTGCTTATGCCTTCCACTTGAGCATGCTTTTAGTATGAGCTGCTGGGACACTGAAAAATGCATATTTTACTGAAAAGTTGAAAATGGGGAGTCTGCAAGGTCTCTGCATATTTCAGTGGGGCTAGATCAAGATTATTTTGCTTCAAGAACCAAAAAGGGGTTGAGATGAGCTTAAATGTCTGCTGGTGACAAAACTCATGAATTACCAGGATTAATAAATGAATTGGTCTTTGTGTTGTTTTAGGAATTGTGCTGGTTACTAGTCACAACTTTTTGTAAAATATATGATAATTCAGAATCATCTGTGGAGACGGAATTTCCCTTTTGTTGGCAAGGTGGAGAGGGGACTGATGGCAAGCTCTGGTGAGGATGCAGAGAAAGGAGTGCAAAAAACTTCAAACCTCAGCAACCTGTCTCTGAGTAAAACAAATCTTTAACTTTTTTTTTTTTTTTTTTTTTTTTTAAATTTTCAGGAAAGGCATTAGTCTGGGTTGTTTACTATGTATTAGAAAGTAAATTAAAAGTCACACCCATCTCTCTAGTGCTGCACATTTCCCATGGATTTCAGTTCCAGTGAGTGCAGAACTAGGCTATGTTTAGACCATGGTGGTGGTGGTCAAGGATTTAGAAAAGTTTTTGCACACAAACATCTCGGTGCCTGAAAATTCTGTGGCACAGCCAGGTTCTCACTCCTGCCTGCCTCATGTAAACCCTGAGCTTTTGTTCAGAGCTTGGTTTGATTCCAGCCCACCCAACTTCAGGCACTTAATTAAGGCCCATAGAAAGAGGTCGTTTTGGCTCAGTTGACAGATGTAGAGAGAAAGTCCTTAGCAGTGGGTGCCTGGGGCATTTTCAGTGCCTTCAGTGTACCTGAGACATATATATATATATATATAACACATATACTATAATGTACATCCATATAATTCTGGCACTCACTCAGTGAAGCTCCTTTGGAAGCACCAGGCAAGATAATCCAGGAGATCTGACAGAAAAGGAGGTGTTCCTTTTTTTGGCACCCGAATGTTACCAGTCCTGTTGCCTGCACAGAATGACTCAGCCTTTTTAAGATCTGAGCCTCAACCACAGATTATTTTTTTCTTTCTTTCAACATTAAAAAAAAAAAAAAAAAAAAACAAGCAATAAGGAATTAATCATCATGTCTTCTGAGCAAAATGTAAATGGGACTTTTAACCACAACTCATGATTGGTTGGGAAAAGTTTGCGATGCTGTTCTGGGCATGCTCACTGACCCAAAAGTGGCATCAACACTAACTCATCACAAAATTGGTCAGTATGACTCAGTTCTTGTGGGAGACATGTTTCTCTGGAATGGCAGCTGGAAACCAGGGAGAATCTTTGGGGATCTCCAAATGCACTGAGCAGCTGAATGTCATGTTCCTAAACGATGGTGGAAGAAGGAACCTTCAGAAAGAAATCCATCTGACCTGCCTGATGCTTATTTCAGGCAGAAGGAAGTCAAGCTCTGAAAGAATTTTATCGTTTCCACAGGTATCAGGGGGATAGCTTATCCTAAAGTGAAACCTTTGGAATTTGGTGAAATGAATCTCATGACTGTGAGGTTAACCTTGAACAATTGTGAGATACAGAAACAAACAAAGAAAAAATAAAAAAAAAGCAAACAAAACCTAACTGGCCAGATGTCAAGAAAATATGTCTCATCTGTGTGCTCTAATGAAGTAAGTACAGATGTCCCAAAAGAAATGATGGAAGTAATTGAGCTTTGAATAAAAAAAAGAAAAAATTGGATGCATTAATGCCTTTGAGGTTATAATGCAAGGGAAAAATGATCTGTTGGTGTGAATGAGACAGAAAAATGGCTTTATATATCTTTTGGCTCAATCCCATTTTCCTTTATGTGATAGCTTTTTTTTCTTTCCTTTTTGCTCACCCCCCTCAGGCACTTTGTTTGATCTCTTACATCACATACGTGGCTCCTCATTGCTTCCCTTATTTGCATTTATTTATCTTCTGGAGACTGCATCACTACACAATCAAACAAAATTATTGAACCTTGAAACAGTTCTAGATTGCAAAGATGACACCATAGTAAATTCACATTTGAAATAAAACCTAATCAAATATTATGAGAGGATATGTATCAAATCAACCTCCCAAGAGTGTTTGCATTATAAACTTAATTTTTCAAGACTATGTTTGCATAAACGTCCAGCCAAGTTCACCTCCAGTGCAACTCGTACCAAAGTCAACTGAGTTGCGTTAAGAATCAACTGGAGTCTATTTATGCATTACACCACAGTTTAATTTATCTATTAGCTTTATCTTTTGTAATCTTAGAGGTAGAAAAAGACTGAATATAAGATATCTTTGTAGTGCTAGATAAAAGTAAGTATTGAAACTTTTGCTTGATCTAACTTTTGACTTACAAATAAATAAATAAATAAATACAGAAAAAATATATATGAAACAAAACTGTAGACAATATTGACATTTTGTATTTCTTCATTCTCTCTGCCTCTTTTTACTTTCTGTCCTTTCTATTCCTTCCCTTCCCTTCCTGTTTCCTCCCTGTTATGCAGGCAATATTTAACAGAGGTAACATAACAAGGGTAGAAAGACATAGGAATGTCCTCTAAAGTCATCATGCAAATTACTTAGATAATTCAAGGATAAAATAAGTTGTTTTAATTGTTGAGTGTTTTGTTTGGTTTCTTCGTTATTTTCCTGAGTTTTGGATGCTCCCAGGACAAGCCTCCGGGTTTATGATGACCTCAGGTGCTTTATGAAGCGTATTTGAAATAATCTAGGAGAAACTCTGTGAAAACTCTTGCTGCAACGATGTTGACAAAGTGGAGGTGGTAGAAGGATGATGTTATTGTCTGTATGACACTCTTCAATCTCTTCAAAACTTATTCAAAGCAGAAAAGGGATTTCCATTAAACTCGTAGCTTTCCCGTTGTTACTTTGGATGAATGATTGCTGATATAGGAACCAGAGGACTGGGGTAGACATTTTCTTACGAGTAATGTAGGTCTTTGCAGCATGAGGTAAGATGTCATCACTTTTCATTTCAACTCTTAAATATAAATAACACACTTGGTAGAAAATATAAGTGAGTACTTTTTTTGACAAAACACCAAATAATTAAAAAATTCGCGGTCTTTGTAAGGAATTTATTCAGGGTCAGACATGGTTCTGATTGTTTTACTTCAATGAACATGGAGAAAAGTAGTATATTCCAGTCATTTTTAGTGTCCAGTTTTTTATTTTTTTTCATTACTCAAAGAAGAAAGGAAAGTATAACTTGATTTCTCTAGTATATTCCAACAGTCAAACTGTGCAAAAGGAACCTGACACAGAACCAATTTCGTGGCCAACAATTCTATATCACTCTACCCCTCACTAAATACAACAAAAAGCTACATTATTCATAAAATATTGAAAGAACTGTTTAGATACAAGCTTTACTCTATTAGAAATATATTAATAGACCCCCATTTCTTCTCTGACTTTCAGCCTACTTAGCTCTTTGAGTTTAACAAATCTGTTTCATTCTCTTAACAAATTCTCCTTTAAATGCCTTGAAATCATAATAAAATTTGTTTTCATTATGCAATAATTCTACTATGTTGTCTCACTCAGACTTCAACAATTTCTAAGAGACTCTTCTTCATCCTTTCTTATTATTGAAGTGACCCCACCACAGAAACAAAAGATAGATCTGCTGTTTCCTTTCTTAGGCATCCTGGTAGCATTTCATTCTTCTGCTCACTCCCTTAAATCTGCAGGTACTCTATCAAAGACCATTTAAAGTCCCATTAATTTACTTAATTCCATAAGATTGAGTACAAAACCAAACCTGGCTAAACTTGCTATAAAAATAATTTGTGGAAGTGACACAATTGTGTCAAATATAATTGTGTAAAGTGACATGTTCAATTTCTCATCAGAAAATGAAGTTTTTTTTCAGCAAAAGTGCAGCATATAACATGTTTTCTGAATCTTTTTTTCTTTCTTTATTTATCCAGATTTTAATGCTATGAATATTACCTTGCATCTGATAAATTGTGCTTAAGGAGAATAACAAAATAAAATTTAAGTTTACAACACTCCTAATCCAAGAGACTACAAAACCAATAGGATTTAAAGTTAAACTCACACATGAGTGCTTTCAGGAGTCAGCAGCATGATAATAGCAGTTTGTATTGCATTTTTAAACATTTCCACAGGTAAATGGCACAGAAGAAGATGTTACAGGTATTAGATATATTTAAATCAGAGAAACTGCTTCCTTTTCATTTGGTGGAAAGACTTACGACAATATTGAAGTAAATTGTATCCTCTTTATTTATTTAATCCAAAAGCTAAAAAGGAACTAATTTCCTAAACTAATAAGACTGAGAGTAGATAAAGTCTTTGAAACAGCCGAACACATCTCTCTGTAGTGGAGGATGGGTGTGTTTTAGGGAAGGTCCTGATAAGAAGCTTTGTTAGTATGGTGAACCTTCTCTATCAGTCTCCAGATTTATAAGCCTTATTTTGTTGGTGGAGAGCATGTGTATGCACAAGGCAATAGCATGACATTGATTTCTTTAGGAGCTCCTCTTCAAAATCAATGGAAAACTGTGTTTAAAAATTGAAGAGTACGTTATGGTGTTAGAGATGCAATATCTTATGACCTGATCCAAAAGACCCTTAGGTTAAGTTTCATCATCGGAGTTTAGACATCCAGCCAAACTAGCTATTTTAGCTCCTCTCAGTGATCAATGTAGAAATAGATGCCTTTTTCCTTTTTTACATGAAGTGTGATTTATCCTTTGTATTCCGCCTTTAGAGAAGTGAGGGCAACAGTTAACCATTTCCTCTCATTTTGTGTAAACAAGTTCTCCTTTCAGTCAAGCTCTCCTTTCTCAGCTTCTCAGCAAGTACTCAAGTCCTCAAAAAATCCAAATCTCTCCTTGTTTCCAAGTTTTCTATTAAAGTATTTTTGCACACTAAGACCAATGCCAACATAAGCCAGAAATACAAATGAAATGCACAGTGAATCAAAATCTGTCCTGAAAATTATTTCTAAAGAAAGCCAAGGCCAATTCCCATTTTCCAGTGTAATCTAGTATTTAAAAGTAGTGCTTAAAGTTCCAGCAAGGATTTCAGCCCTGATACATTAATTTGAGCAGATACAGAAAAGCAGAAGGGAGCCTCTGCTTTTAAGAGTTTATAATCCAAGCAAAAAAGCGAACAGAGCCTGAAAGGAAGGAAGAGGGACAAAAAGATTAAGGGTGAAAATCCAGTAGTAAAAGAAATGGAAGTTTTGCTACAGCCTTAAACACTGCAGAATTTCAACCTAGAGAGTATTCCAAGAGCAACACAGGAACCGGGAAGCGTGTCTGCTCTGGAGTGTTCAAAGGACATGGTCAAGCCTTACACAAGAGTTTGAGGAGCCAAACAAGAGACAGGTGTCAGTCACACTGGACCGTGTGTGCTCACCCACAGCCAGGGCTGGTGGGGATGTGATCCAAGGCAGCCTTGGCTGCAGTGATCACCGAAGGTGCAGACCCTCAGGAAATGAGGAGGATGTGCAGCAAACTCCCTGCCCTGGAGCTCAGAGAGCAGATTCTGGCCCCTTCAAGGATCTGTTGGGACAGTCCCATGGGATGGAGTCTTGCTGAGGGCAGAGGGGACCAAGAACGAGGCTGAATTAAAAGGACTCTCTCCTGAAGGCCAATAGGGATGCAATCCAGGCACCCACAGGCTGATGGAAAGTGGCTGAGAGCAGCCTGCAGAGATAACTCGGGGTGATGGCTGTGGAAAACCCCTGAGCTGGCCAAAGTGCACTCACAGTCCAGAAAGTCAAATGTGTCCTGGGCTGCATCCATTGGAGTGTGGCAGAGTCAAGGGAGGGGATTCTCCCTACTCTGCTCTGCTCTTTGAGGAGAGAGAGAGCTCTTCATCAGGAACTGCATGATAGGACAAGTAATAGTGGGTTAAAAAATGAAAAGATGTGAAATTTAAGTTAGTTATTAGGATTAAGTTCTTTACTGTGAAGGGTGGAGCAGCCTGGATGTGAGAAGTGTTCAGCCCTTGGCACGGGTGTATGGAACCAGATAATATTTAAGGCTGCTTCTCCAACTCACACTGTTCTGTGTTCATGTGACACATGTGGCTGACCTTGGATGTGTTTTGATCTCTCAAGACCCTTTTGGATTTCAAAGCCAATATAATTTTATCTGAGTTATCTGGACTTTCTGACTTCTGAACTAAATACACAGGGTATTTCTCTTCCTTGATACAAGAAAAGAAAAAGAGTCATAAAAAAGCAAATCCACACAGAAAATCAATTATCACTTCAAAATATATTTCATCATTTCATTCCATACATATTTGTTGAATCTAAGACTCCTAAGTTGCTAAGTCATATTGAACAAGAGGGGATGTGGACATTTTTTAAAACAGTCTGTCAGCACAATGAAACAAGACCACAGATTTGTCATTTGAATCAGCAGTCTCTCTCTCTTTCCTTATTTGAAAAAATAGATTTAGTGACTTATCACTTCAGCAAAAGAAGAAACAACTTCCCTTTCTTTCACTCCTTCAGTCCCCTACATGTTGCCAGGAAGAGGGCAGAATTTAGCAGTGTCCCTTTAAATTGTCTTTGATTCCTGCATATAACTCTTCTCCCGGGTTTTAGTGCCATATTGTTAATGTTAAAGTGTAACAACCTGCATCTGCTGAGGCATTTGCTGGAAAAGCAAGTATGTCAACGGCTGTCCCTAGCTGCCATCACACATATGGATTTTCTGTGTTCAGCTCTGCCATCTGGTAGATAGACCTAAATTCACTCCTCATTGAGTAAGGACTATCTACCATATCATGCTTCATTCTATATGCTATCCTTTTCATAGCCTCCGTTTTATGAAATTTATGTCGGTTTGTGTGTCCCATATGTGTGAAAATGTCTGAAAGTTTTCAGCAAAATAGGAGAACACTTTCTGGATGTTACCCAGCCAACACACACACACACACACACAGAGGAGTATATGTGTTTGCAGGCACGTCACACACACCAACAGAGCACCTTCTCCAGGGGGAAGAGCAATAAGGAATCCTACTTGAAGACACAACGCTGTAAATGTAATTTCTAGTGCTGTTATTAGAACTTGGAAAGAACATAACAATCTATAAAAAAAATACAGAAACTGTGTCATTTGAGAAGGACCACTTAACAGTTGTAATGAGGATGTGGGTTAATATCCTTTCCAGTCTCTTTTCCCTACTCTGTGACATCTTTTGGTAGCAGCTTAATCTGGTGAACATTTCCTTCCCTCATTACTTATTTTGTCACAGGAATAAAGCACTGGATTTTATGGCTTCTTACCAGAAGCAGGTGCAGCTGTATTGGATTGACTTTTCAGTCCTTAAATGCCTTAACCATCTTTCCCTCCCTTTCCAGGCTCTGCTTATGCCTTCCACTTGGCATGCTTTTAGTATGAGCTGCTGGGACACTGAAAATGGCATATTTTACTGAAAAGTTGAAAATGGGGAGTCTGCAAGGTCTCTGCATATTTAGTGGGGCTAGATCAAGATTATTTTGCTTCAAGAACCAAAAAGGGTTGAGATGAGCCTAAATGTCTGCTGGTGACAAAACTCAGAATTACCAGGATTAATAATGAATTGGTCTTTGTGTTGTTTTAGGAATTGTGCTGGTTACTAGTCACAACTTTTTGTAAAATATATGATGAACTCAGATCATCTGTGGAGACGGAATTTCCCTTTGTTGGCAAGGGGAGAGGGGACTGATGGCAAGCTCTTGGGAGGATGAGAGAAAGGGAGTGCAAAAAACTTCAACAGCCTCAGGCAACCTGTCTCTGAGTAAACAAATCTTTAACTTTTTTTTGTTTTTTTTTTTTTTTTTTTTTTTAAATTTTAGAGGAAAGGCAGTTAGTCTGGTTGATTTACTATGTATTAGAAAGTAAATTAAAAGTCCACCCATCTCTCTACTGTGCTGCACATTTCCCATGGATTTCAGTTCCACGTGAGTGCAGAACTAGGCTATGTTTAGACCATGGTGTGTGGTCAAGGATTTAGAAAGTTTTTGCACACAAACATCTCCGGTGCCTGAAAAATTCTGTGGCACAGCCAGTTCTCACTCCTGCCTGCCTCATGTAAACCCTGAGCTTTTGTTCAGAGCTTGTTTGATTCCAGCCCACCAACGTTCAGGCACTTAATTAAGGCCCATAGAAAGAGGTCGTTTTGGCTCAGTTGACGATGTAGAGAGAAATCCTTAGCAGTGGGTGCCTGAGGCATTTTCAGTGCCTCAGTTGTACCTGAGACATTATATACTTACTATATATATACACCTATAACTCTAATGTACATCCATATAATTCTGGCACTCACTTCAGTTGAAGCTCCTTTGGAAGCACCAGCCCAGATAATTCCAGAGAGATCTTGAACAGAAAGAGGACGGTGTTTCCTTTTTTTGGCACCCGCATGTTACCAGTCCTGTTGCGCTGACAGAATGACTCAGCCTTTTTAAGATCTGAGCCTCAACCACAGATTTATTTTTTTCTTTCTTCTAGACAGACTTCAAAAAAACAAAAAAAAAAAAAAAAAACAAGCTAATAAGAATTAATCATCCATGTCTTCTTGAGCAAAAATGTTAAATGGGACTTTTAACCACAACTCCATTGATTGGTTGGGAAAAGTTTCGATCTGTTCTGGGCATGCTCACTGACCCAAAAGTGCATCAACACTAACTTCATCACAAAATTGGTCAGTATGACTCAGTTCTGTGGGAGACATGTTTCTCTGGTAATGGCGCTGAGAAACCAGGGAGAATCTTTGGGGGATCTCCAAATCACTGA
The DNA here is from genome assembly GCA_009741485.1 of Malurus cyaneus samueli. Taxonomy (NCBI): domain Eukaryota; kingdom Metazoa; phylum Chordata; class Aves; order Passeriformes; family Maluridae; genus Malurus; species Malurus cyaneus. The sequence goes on along the minus strand of VKON01000249.1, from coordinate 263,472 downwards.
GCAGCCTGAATGTCAGTTCCTAAACGATGGTGGAATGAAGGAACCTTCAGAAAGAAATCCATCTGACCTGCCGATGCTTATTTCAGGCAGAAGGAAGTTCAAGCTCTGAAAGAATTTTATCGTTTCCACAGGTATCAGGGGGCAACGCTATCCTAAAGTGAAACCTTTGAATTTGGTGAAAGAATCTCATGACTGTTGAGGTTAACCTTGAACAATTGTGGAGATACAGAAACAAACAAGAAAAAATAAAAAAAAAGCAACAAACCTAACTGGCCAGCATGTCAAGAAATAGTCTCATCTGTGTGCTCTAATGAAGTAAGTACAGATTCCCCAAAAGAAATGATGGAAGAATTGAGCTTTGAATAAAAAAAAGAAAAATTGGATGCATTAATGCCTTTGAGGTTATAATGCAAGGGAAAGAATGATCTGTGGTGTGAATGAGACAGAAAAATTGCTTTATATATCTTTTTGCTCAAAGCCCATTTTCCTTTATGTGAGACTTTTTTTCTTTCCTTTTTGCTCACCCCTCAGGGCCTTTGTTTGATCTCTTACATCAGCATACGTGGCTCCTCATTGCTTCCCTTATTGCATTTATTATCTCTGGACGGGACTGCATCACTACACAATCAAACAAAATATTGAACCTTGAAACAGTTCTAGATTGCAAAGATGACACCATAGTTACAATTCTACATTTGAAATAAAAACCTAATCAAATATTATGAGAGGATTATGTATCAAATGCTGGAATTACTTATGTTCATTCTTTGCAATCTGAACTGTTTTCAAGGTTCAATAATATGTGACTGTGTGTAGGAGCAGTCTCAGGAACGATACAACTAAATGCAAAGGAAGGGATAGCAATTGAGGAGCACGTATGTGATATATTATCAAAGTGCCGTGAGGGGGAGCAAAGAACTATTACATAACAGGAAAATGGGATTGAGCCAAAAATATATAAAGCCATTTTCTGTCTTCGATTCACACCAACAGATCATTTCCCTTGCAATTTATAACCTCAAAGGCATTAATGGCATCCAAATTTTTTTCTTCCTTTTGCCACCACCCCCTCACAGTCTGTCTTGATCTCCTACACACAACCAGTGCTCCTCAGTTGTCTTCCCTTATTTGCATTCTATTTTATCTTCTGGGAGAGACTGCATCGACTACATCAATCAAACACAATTATTTGAACCTTGAACAGTTCTAGATTGCAAAATGAACACCATAGTTAAATTCACATTAATACACCTAATCAAATAATTATGAGAGGATATGTATCAAATCAACCTCCCAAGAGTGTTTGCATTATAAACTTATTTTCAGACTATGTTTGCCATAAACGTCCGCCAAGTTTCACTCCAGTGCAACTCGTACCAAAGTCAACTGAGTTCGTAGAATCGAACTGAGTCTATTTATTGCATTACACCACATTATTTATCTATTAGCGTTTATCTTTGTAATCTTAAAGGTAGAAAAAGACTAATATAAGATATCTTTGTAGTGCTATGATAAAAGTAAGTATTGAAACTTTTGCTTTGATCTAACTTTTGACTCTACAAATAAATAAATTATAAAGTTAAATACAGAAAGAAAATATATATAAACAAAACTGTAGGACATAGTGACATTGGGAGGCTATTTATTGTGTTTTGGTTATTTTTCTGCCAAAAGCAATCAATAAATCAATCATTACATTGCTCATCAGAAGTGCGACGGAAGTTGTATCAGGACGCATCGTGAAGGATTCCAGATCACGCGAATGGCCACGTCCGATTATGTGGACTAGAGTATATTATTCATATCTATATATTAAGATATGACATGATAGGAAAACCAAAAATCAGACTTTGTATTCTTCATCCTCACTACTGTTGTAACCAAAAAGAGTGAAACTTTAATTTATCTTCTTACCAGCATTATTCCCTGTTCTGAACATCATGAACCTGTTTATGAATTACAGCTCATCACAACATCACTGCGTAGAATGTGAAGTGCTACTGAAAAGCAAACACTCTTGACAAAGCAACCAAAAAAGCATTTATCTATTAAGTTCTTGGATGTTTACTCTGCCTCTGAATTTTTGGTCCCGCTTGCAAAATGAAAGAACCAATGTAGTTCTTCCTCACACATGTCTAGTATTGAAAATTCCACCCAGATCCTCTAAGAGCAAAAAGCCCCAAACACACACCACAAAAAGACAGAAAAACCAAACCAAACCACCAAAAACACCCAAAACTACCACCAAATCCCAGCGGGTAACATTTTCACTTACCAACTCTTCTTATATTTTCTAGCTGAAAAAAATTGAGAGAATAAGACATATCACATCATGCTTTGGGTTATATCAATCCATGACTTCGCCATTGTAGGATGTGTATATTTGGATAAAGGAGGAAAAACACCCACAGAAAGTTCAGACAGCTTCTGCACCATACACAGCAACAGCTCAAGCTGTTGAGACATCCTTGGGAGCGCGCATCTAATGTTTTGAAAGGCTGGGATATCATTATAATTTCAATTAAAATATACGTCTGTCTGAGAAAGCTCTGAATAATCAAGTTTGACCTGATAGCTGACCTGGTTGAGAGGGATTGGACTAAGGATACCTCTTTGATATCCCCTCCAGCTGAAATCTACCCTGAGCATTA
>VKON01000249.1:241592-253240 GCA_009741485.1 Malurus cyaneus samueli | reverse complement strand
AAAAAAAAAACAGATACAAAGCAGAATCTGCTCTGTGAGACTGAGATCTCCTCTACTCTACTCTCCTCTCTTTCCTTTATTTTTCTGGACAATCATGGGTGATCAGCTTCTATTTCAAAACTGAATTTTTCATGCAATTAGAAAGATCCCAATGTTGGCTTTGAGGCAAAGAAAATCACATAAAATATGAAAAGATTTGCTATACTACATTTTGAATTTCTAGGTTCACATAAAAAAAATATGATAAAAAGTTTTAAGAAAAGTAGGGGAAAATATATGGACTTTGTGATGTTCCACTGTTAAAATCCGGCATGTTGCAAAGGGAGAGAGTCCAGTTATCAGAAATGCTTCCTCAGGCAGATATGCTATTTAGTGGAGACACTAAAAGTTTAAAAACATGAGTGACAAACAATTCTTTTTTAATACAACAACAAAGGGATAACTGAAGAGGATGAACTCAGGCAATAAATATGTTGTTTGTGTTATTCGTTCATTTCTGGTTCTCATCCCAAGCTTATCTGAATAGTCTCTTGAACCTCGTATGTGCCTAGGCTTTTTCCCTTGGAATAATTTGTCAGATGACAGCCTTCCAACGCTTGTCCCCTTCCTCAGCACCCTGCCTCGGTAGCCAGGCAGTGATCAGCAGCTGCTCCAGACCCCACAGCCATCACATTTCCCCCAAACAGTCTGGGACCGCACGCCAGAGCACCAGAACAGCCAAGTGGCGAGGTGACAAATAATGCTGCCCCCACTGAAAAGGATAAATTAGCAGAATCCCATTCTTCTGTTTGTGTCAGTTTCCAGGGGTGAAGCCAAGTGACAGCAAGCTTGGCATGTATCTGTCCACAGGAACACATCTGCCTTGGTGCCAAGCTTTGGGGCCATTGTGCCTGCCATCTCCTAGAGGGTGAGAGTGGTGCAGAAACACAGAGCAGGACCTGGGCCAGAGTCTGGTACTGTACGAGGGCAGAGAAGAACCTGAAACATAGGAACCCTCTATGAAAATGAACTTCTTAAAACAGATGTATATTTTAATTTCAGGGCTGCAGAGCACCCTCAAGTAAAGCAATAGAAGATCAGTTCTAGATTTCATCCACCTAATTTTAGGACTTGTTAAAGGAATTAAGAGATATCTGAAGATCTCTGTCTTGGACCCCCTGAATCACACTGCTCCTTTGCCTATGGAACATTAGGGGTTTTCAGCCATTTTTCTGACAGAAAACAACATGTTATCATTACTCTGTTGATTACACAGCCACTTGTAACAGGCAGTTTGCTGCAGTTCACTTGGCATATTTATTAACTTCGATCCTTAACTCTCAATAGTGTTTGGGTAGCTAATTCAACTCATTTCAAGAGGCTTGTCCAAGGTTACCTAGAGACCTGATGGCTAAACTAAAGCCCACTAAAGTGCTGAGTGTTTGCCTATTTGCCTGATCCCCAAATGGTGCTTCCAGTACATTCCTGCCTTACTGAAGTCAAGATAAAGAACATCCAGAAGGATTGCATGTGTCCTGTTCATGTTGCCTGAGATCATCCTCTTCCACAAGGTGTAAATCTTCCTTATTCCAGACTTCTTCTTTGGTTTCAAGAGTCCATGACTACTGAAAGAAAATTTTAGCAGTAAGAAATAAAATGAAGAGGGAATTATAAGTCTCAATCTTTATCATGTGCTTCTTATTCATTTTCTCTGCCCCATTCAGCAATGTGCCTTGTCTTGCCTCACCTTCCTCTTGGAAATGGTGTATCCTTTGTAGCCTTTGTGGCTGTTGTTCACATCCTTTACCATATTTAACTTCAGATGTGCTTTGGCTTTTCTAACCCTATACTTGCACACTCAGACACTATCTCAGTATTTCTCTTGTGTGACTTGACCTTTTCCAACATCTAACTTCTACACTTTCTACTTTACTTTTGAGGTTTATCTTTGTTCATCCACACGGGTCTTTCATACTGACTGGGATGGAGCATTCATAAACTTGGAGAAGTTTACCTTTTAAAAACAAAGATCCCTCCTGGGCCATTTTTCTCCTAAGGGCCATATCCAAATAGATTTATCTAACTCTAAACAATCTCAAGTATACCATTTTGGAGTTGAGGACTGTTATCTCACTGTTTGCCTTGCTACCTCTTGTCAGCATGTTGGAAACAATCATTTTATGGTCACGACAATTAAGTTTGTCCTTGACCTTCACACGCACTCTGAGTTCAACAGATCACCTCCCATCATCATTCCTTAGTCCCCTGTGTGTAAAAGGTGTCATCAATGCACTCCAGAACCTCACAGCACCCTTGTGTCCTCATGTGTTGGGAAGGTTGAAATTCCTCATGAGTACATCTTGCAATCAACAAGATTCTTGTCTGGAGAAGGCCTGAGCTAATTCTTCCTGACCAGGTGTTACAGACATGCACAACATCATCTGTTGGTCTGATGGCTGATCATAACTTACACTCGCTCAGATGTCACCTGTCTGCTCCTGGGCAGTGCTCAGAGCATTCCCACTGCTCCTGCACATCAAGGGCTTTGTGAAATTACTCCCTTGTCACTTCAAACTGTCCTTCCTAAATAGCCTCTGTCCACCCCCTACAGCCCTCCAGGTTAGGGGGTTCCCTCTGCTAATGAGGCTGCAGCCCTGAACCTCATGCAGCCCTCTAAATTCTCCTACTTTAATCCCACACCATGTGCTTTAATGTACAGACATTTCAGAGAGACACCCAGACGTGTTGATTTCCCTGAAAAGACGAGAGGAGGAGCTCTCCCCATAATGTTGTCCTGCTGTCACTTCCCTATTTATGTGCATCCCATTGAGGTACACCATATGCAGCCTTGTTTTGTCCATTATGTGGTATCCTGTCCAAATCACTCACACATTTTCCTAGCCAAGCCAGCCCATCCCTGTTCCTCTTTGATTGAAGGTCATCATTCTCCCTGGTCAGTTTTCCTTAACGTGTCCCTCAGGTGCACCTCCTTCCAAGCTTCGTGGATACGGGAGCATAAGCATGAAAACCTCTAAGAGGTTATAGGAAATAAAAGCCAAGTTGTACAGCAATCATAATTATTCAGAAGTTGGGTTAATTGGGTTAATATTCTCAATGAAAGCAAGTGCTCTTTCTTGAAGATGTGACATCTTCCTATTTCTGTCAGCCACTATTCCCTCACTGAACTCTCTGTGGACTGGCATAGAAATTCAGCTGCCCTTCCATTTACCTGTTAAATGTCTGGCATTTTCCTCTGCTGAACTCCCTACCTGCTGTGTGCCTGGTGCTGTTTCCTGCTGTCTACTCCACCTGTCCACTTTACTCTTTTATTTCCTCCTTAAATGTTAACATGGCACAGATGGGCTCTTACTGCCTGTGACTTTCTGATGGAGTTGTTGAATGTTAATAATACTTTGGAATTTAAAAAGAAAAAGAGATGGACAGCCACTAAAACACCAAAGAAAATAAAGATGTGCTTCCAATGTATCCATCTGTCTGTGGGCAACACAGCGAAATTGCTCACTAGAATGTTTATTGTTGCAATATAGAAGCACTGAGAGTCCTCAGACAACACAAAGAGTTCCCTGTAGACAATGAAAAAAATTGCAAATGATTACTTTATCATATCAGAGAGTGAATATAAATTTGCTATGCACACAAATCCACAGCATAAAAATCAGGGTGAAAAGTAAAGATTCTTCTGGGGTAAAAGAAGCCCGGCTTTTGCTTTGAAGTCCCTAACCCATTTTAGAAGCGAAATAACCAAAGCATTGATGATCAGACATTCCCAAAATTTTGCTCCTTTGGAGGGCCCTGTCATTTTCATGATATCATCCATTCAGAGAGCAGATGCAGCTGCTGGCATACTCGCAGCTGCCTCATCTCTCTTGATGTGTCCCTGTTCTTGCTTAATAAAAAACTTCTGTCTGGTTTGGCACCACCTCCTGTCTCCTTTTCTTTCCTCATCTAAAACTGCCTTATGCCAAAGAGGACAAAGAGACATCCACGAGGATATTTTAGGCAGCTGGGTAGCTGTGGTTGCTCGAGTTCACAACCGTAAGATCCCTGTGAGACAATGCAGCTGCTACCCCAAAAGAGCTGCCACTGGAAGGTCAGTCCTACCCTCCAACGTTGAGCACTACACAAAATTAAAACTCTGGAAAAAAAAAAAAAAACAAACAAAAAAACACTTGTCTTGTTATGCTGAAGTGGTTGAGAAGTCTCACGTCGTGTTTTTAAACCAATATATATCTGAGTATGTGAAAGCAGGCTATCACTTCAACTTTGTTCATAATACCATATGTTTATCTTCACTCTGTTGGGCAAATCCCTGAGCACTTTGGCATGGACAAGATACCTGCACCTTCCTCTCACCTGATGTTTCTGTGCTCTAGATGCAGGCAAGTGGAACACGCTGCCTCTATTTTCATGTTTGGGAGTCAAAAAAGAAGAGAAAGGAGAATGCATTCTATCAGATCGAATTGAAAATCATGGTATTTGAAAATAAAATAAATAAATTCTGGGCTCTTTTATTTGCGACAAGTGATCTTTCTCATCTTTTCATTGTTTCTGTAAAAGCTAATAACAATCCTCCTTCTTCCTCCCAGTCTTCCCCCTTCCCCCTCCTGCTCTTCCTCCATCCTATTCTCTCAGAAAAGTTAAGAATTTTAACAGCCCAGTAGTACCGTGCTAATGCACTTCAGGATTCATCAGTCGCTGCTTGTATTACTTGTATAATATAGTCAAGTGTAGTACGCAATAAATAATAATAATTATATTATATAATATCTGCATTCAATCATTATTATATTAATTCTGGTTTTTCCAGTGTTTATTTGCTTACCTAAAAAATGGAAACAATGCACACAGACAGCCCTATAGAAGTATGTGGAAATTCATAATTCAATAAATACAAGGTAGCTCAACGTTAACCAGAGAGTAAATAATATCTGAAATTACTGTCTAACGCCTTTAAACAGCCATGACATCAGCCTGCTATAACATCTACCACTCACTCTAAAACACTTACCACTGTTTACCAAGAGGTATTCTATAACTTGAAAACTCCGAAATCTCATATCGTTTAATCTAAACTGAATTGAATTTATAAATCCATTTTTATGCTATCTCTTGGCTTGCTTTCTTTAAATTCCATTCTCCTATTTACCACCATTTATCATTGGATATATGGATAAAAATCATATTCACCTCTCAGACTTCATGCAGTAAAGTCAAATTCTTTCAGTGCAAAACTGTCTTTCTTATTTTTGTCAACTTATTTACCCTGTTACTTCTGAACTTTTCTTTAAAGTGACCAGTGTGGGATACCAACATCAAAATGAAATTATTCAAGCACACAGTATTTAAAATTGTTTTCTGGGCATGTAAACCCTAAGATTATATTAATCTCTTTCACAATGTGTCACATACATAGATACTTCATAATCATTTAATGCATTGTCTTACCCCTTTTTTGGTGATTTCTAATTGACAGCCGCCCAGATTAGAGAAGCACAACTGGTTCTGATCACCAACTGCATTTTGTAGACCTAAATTTCACAGTGCTTTCCATTTTTTTCTCTGTATCGCTGACATGTTTTCATCACAGTCCCTTCCTCATGTTGATGGTGCCTGAAAAGGAAAGCAGAGGGACATTCATCCCATTTAACTTGAGTCATTCAAAAATCAACCATGTGTTCCTAGGCACTCTTCCTATTCAGCATTTAGTGATATTAAATTTAGGAAATGCGTGCAACATGGATGAGAAGAAGTCTGAAGCTCGGGAGGGAGGATGACCACCATGAGTGTAAACAGCACTGTTGCTCAGCTCTTCATTGTAATCACACTAATTTTTCAGGTGACTTGAAGAGGTTAAAGGGAGGTGAACTAAAATTTAAGTTCCATTATCCAATGCACAATTTTGAAGCAAAAGTCACATTTACAAATATTTTTGGTATTAGGCAACATAATGATCCTTGAGGAACTGATCCCATACAGATAGTTTATTGTTGCTTTCCTTTGCTTTGTGATTATCTTTTCAGTGATGATTGTGCTATTTTGAATTTCTGTTCAAATTCCTCATTGTCATTTAGCTGCAAACTCAACTGGTTAAATTAGTTTTACCACAAAAAATCTGCAACAAATGTACAGCGCAGACAATTATTTGTTCTTACAAACAAAAATCTTTACATGTTTTATTTGTTTAACACTTAGCCCTAAGTACTACTCTACCTAAAGCCTCTAAATGTCCTAAATATTCCTAATTTAATGCTTTTATTGATTTAAATACACTGCTCATACAGAGTAGATGCAAGAGCTAGAATTGTGGAAGTTCCCTTTCCATAAAGATCTGCAAATCATCCTGGCTGGACTGAAGGATTTGTTGCTGCCATAGTTCAACCTCAAGTAAGAACCATGCAGCTGTTTGCTCACCCCAAACTTCACAGAATCAGCAGGAGGTGTAAAACATGGGTTGGAGTGATGATAATAGCAATGATGATGATGATAATAATAATAATGATGATGATGATAATAATAATAATGATAATAATAATAATAATGACAGTAATAATCTTATCGTTGAAATTAAAAGGGAGACAACAAAGAGAGAGAAATGAAGTGAAGAAAGAAAACAAGAGATGCACAATACAGCTGGTCACCATCTGCTGACTGATGTCCAGCCTGTCCCCAGGCTGTGACAGCCCCTCTCAGCCATCTCCCCCGCAGTGCATGTACTGGCCATGATGTTCTGCGGTATGGAATATCCTCCTGGCCACTTCGTGTCAGCTCCCCTGGCCATGCTGCCATGAAACTTCTTGTGCACCTGCTCACTGGCAGAGCATGGGAAACAGAAAGGAACTTGATTTAGAGTAGGTATGGCTTTGCAACAACTCAAGCACCAGAAAGATATCAACATTATTCACATTTTTAACCCAAAACCACAGCACTGCACCAGCTGCCAGAAAGTAAATTAATTCTATCCCAGTCAAATCCGGGGCAGGTTCTAAACATACTATTTGTTGTAGACAGCAATCCCAATAAATAATTTATTCAAGTGCCTTGTAGGTGCATTTATTTCACCTGTCTTCAGGCAGTTACCTGATGGATGCAACCAAAAAGCGAATATTACTCTATACTCATGAAGTGAAAGATAGGCAACTCTTACAATATTTCAGATCATTTTAAACTTTAATTACTTACTTGGGTACTTACAAGACTCTTCCTGCATCATTAACTTTGGGGATTGCTTAGAGCAATTTGACTTCTAACTTAGGTGCCACTATTAAGTTTCTGAAGTTTTCTAAGGTGAATTAAAGCTTGCACGGAGAGGACAATAACATTCCTATACCATTAGTAATGCAATAAGGGTAATCTGGGGACAAATATGCTCTACCTACCTGGGCAATATCCTTCATGCTTCAAAATGCATATTTCATGCTTAAAATCATTAAGTAGAGAGGGTTGGGACAAAATTTTCACAGGGGAAAGTCTGAGTATGTCTATGGAAGGGTTATTGTACCTTTCTCTGAAACATCTGGCGCTGGCCAATATTAGCAACAGAAGACTGGACTAGATGGACTGCAGGTCTGATCTGGTGTGGCAGTTCCTATGTTCCTGTGTTCTTCCTCCACCTGGTGCAAGGGCAAAACTGTCAGGTATAATGAGGAAATCTTTATTCAGGTCCCCGGGTAAGACTGTGGATTTGGCAATTAAAAAATCATCTTTTGAAAAACTCAGAGGATTTTGCCTCTTTTACTGATAAAATGTACATTATCCATACTGAAATTGTGCCAGTTCTTTCCCTATTTGCAATTGAGCAATAACACTACAGATAGATGAAAAGGACGTTTCCAGAGGACTTGCAGCTGCTCTTATTCTATATTATTTTTATTGCTGTCATGCAGTCATAGAGTTGAATTCATTGTATTTATGCTATGTTAGAGTAAGGAAAAGACATTTTTGTCTCTAAAAACTTAAATCCAGATTAACTTCTTTTAGTCTTAGATCCCTAACAGTAATTCCTGTATGACCTGCTCAATTGTATTGGGATGATGCAGAAAAATGGGGATTTCCAGGTGAAAGTTCAGGTTTCAGAACTGTCCTCTGTTCACCACCCCCAGTGGTAGGACATTAGCCGACAGACATAGTAACACAAAGGATCAGCAAGAAAATATTGTCTATCATTTTCCAGGCAGTGATCTCAGCACTAAACTGTTGTGCAATATTTGGTTTTTAAGAAGTGTATTATAGTTTTAAAAAAGACTGTGGGTTTTTATCCACTGCCCCTTTGTAATTTTAATTGCTTGTAAACTAATTTGGTGAAGAAAGACACAGGAAAATGTGGCATTCTGTATCTAGAAAAACTTTTTTTTTTTTTTCTGAATTACAGGTTAATTTTGCTAAATTAATTGCTTATGAAATGTCTCAAAGTATCTGTTGATGTTCCAATCAGTTCACTGCTCCTGGAGGCGTTTTATCATATCCACCCTGCAGAAGCCCAGAGACCCTGGATCATGACCTTGCAACTCTGCCTAAGGTCCTTTGGAATTTCAATGTTCATTTCAAACTATCTTAGCAAAGCTGTGTCTGCTGCAATTTAAGCGAATTGGTTGCCCATTAAAGGCTTGATGAAGGTATTGGAATTTGTCACTTAACCAAGTTAACTAATTGAGGTATACAGTCTTCCTAGATCCCATTACATTCAGTGATGAGAAAAAAAGGCACCTGCAGATGCTGTGTCAGATCTAAAATAAGCTGAATTGTTTTTTAGAGGCACTATTTCTTCCTCATTGACAGGAGAAAGAACACAGCTGAACAGGAGCCTAAATTTAGTGCTCCCAGGAAGCGAATGGGATATTAGGAAGGATAAATCTGACTATAACAGTTGGATCATAAGGTCAAGTGCTAAAACTCATCATCCTGCTGGAAATGAAATGGATTACACTTCTTCAGTACATTGTTCCCTTCTCTCACCTTCCTCTGCATGAGTCTGTGGTTAATCACTCTTCCTACCTTATGGTTTCCTATCTCAGCTGTTTACATTTCTAGTAGATATTGCTGAAAATAAATAAATTTTAGTGATGGCACTTTAGAATCTTTCATTTGATCTTAAATACCGAAGCTGAAGTGCAGCACTGGTGAAATGGATCATTCATGTATAAAATTAAGCTAAGTTTTGAAATCAACAATGAAACAATAAAAATGCTCCAGACCAAACTCAACTAAAGTCCTAACAATACAATGTCATTGTATTTTTTTGGTTCTGTCTAGACAGAAGGACAAGCAAGCTCAGAATGACACGTGTTCAGTCAGTATCACTGTTTCAAAAGTATACGGTATAGAAATGCAAGACCATTAAAAACCAGAATACTATAATAACTGAATTGTGATTCTTGATCAAAACTGAAGTCTTTTTATTATCACTGCTGCTGTTTCTTTGATTCACAATGTGAATGAGACTTTGTTTTCTGTGTACTAAATTTTAAAAAAAAAAAAAAAAAAGATAAAGAGCTAATAAAATAAGAGGTAACATATGGAGTGTGGCACTGGCTGCATAAAGATTATGGATTTTATTATTTGTTGAAATGGAAATGTCAATGTAATCTCATGGGTTGATGCCATGGAAATTCCATTGGATTTTTCATGTTAGTGATGCATTTATACAAGCCTTTTGGATTATAAATGTGCAACACAATATTAACCCATTAGATTGTCTGTCTGGTGTCTACTGGCTTTCATATCATGCCAAAATTAAATCAGAATGTATGTCTAAAGACCTGGATTACTGACAGGAGAAAAACATGTCTCAAGCCGTCATTCCTTTTATAATTATTTAGTGTTTATAAAAGCCCAGAAGCTTCTCTGAGAGAAGGAGATAGCCCCTGACCCAGCAAGACAGAAAATGTACTTTTACAGTTCTCAGTCTTATTATCAGGGAGACTCAGGCACTCTGCAACTTCTAATAAAACACTTCTAGTTGGGTTTTTTTGGGTTTTTTTGTTTGTTTGCTTGTTTTTTTTGAGGGAAGGTGCATTTCAGCTTACATATTTTTGCAGATATATGTATCCAATCATATTGCATACAAGGTTTATGAAAGAAAATTGCTTACAGATACACGTGAGTGAGTACAGATGGGGGCATATGTTTCCAGGTTGCCTTTAGAGGGAAGAGCTGTGTCAGATGTTGAAGAAAGGGTGTTCTCACATAAGTTCAACATTGCAGAATAAATCCCTTCAGTTTCCCATTCAGGATGCCATCTATCTTTCACAACTTTTATAATATTATTACAGTAAGGTGTTCATTCCCCTTTGATAGTCAATAGAAAAAATTAAAAGCAGCCTTAATGAGATTCAACCTTTAATGCTGGATCCCCATTTTAAACTGACAAAAATCTTCCTGCAGACTCTGGTTTATCCTGTCATTGACCCTAAAGTGACAATTGGTCCTGGCAAGTGATGCTTGGGCATTCCTATAGATTAGCTCCAAAACAGATTATGCCTTTGGTGCAAAACGCACTAAGAGAAATACAACAAAAAACTAAAATAAAAATAAAATTATGTAACCTCATTGCATGTCACTAATGGAATTATTTGCTTTGATGAGTTAGACAGTGGGCACAAGCCACATTATTTATGCCAGACTAAAATGTGTTCAAATGCATTATTTGATTGTCACGTTACAAGAACAGGATAGAACTGAAAAGGAGAGTAGGTGAGGTGAGGTGAGGAAAGGAGAAGACAATTGTAGCACTAATCTGCTAAAATAACATGCACAGTAGAAACGAAGTTAAAACACTGAGCCAAATAATCATTTAAACCTTAAAGGAAATTAAGAAACATGGAGAAAAAAAAAAAAAAAAAACAAAAAAAAAACCAAAAAAAAAAAAAACCAAAAAAACCAAAAGAAAACAAAAAACAAACAAAAAAAAAAAAACCCCAAAAAAACAAAAAAAAAAAAAAAAAAACAGAGGAAAAAAGAGAACTGAATTACCAAGGTGGACTCTATAGTACCTTGAAGATAGAATGTTGTGAAAGTCAGTGTAAATAAAGAGGATGCAGCTAGTTTTATAAGAACAGAGTATCGGTGAGAAAGCAGTGGAATTACTGGGGTGTAATGTATGAGAACAATTTTATCCTCAATTTTAGCCTTTCATGTGACTCATGGAAGCAGCTGTGCAGGCCACAGAGAGGGGAGGGAGTTTCTCGTGGCCAATACCTGGGATGACAAAACACTTTGGTAAGAGGTTTGCACAGGAAAGGGTCTAATTCAAGGTGTTGTAAAACCACAGCAGAAATTGAAAGGGGAGGACCCAGATATTTCATGAAGATTAAAGGCAATAAAACACAAGTACTGCATCATGACAGCATTAAGGTTTCTGGCTTCACAACTTTGCTGCTTCACTACTTCACTCGCCTCTTTTCTCCTGCCATCTGTACAGTCTTAAGGCAAATAGATGAAAGACTGAGGAAGCCTTTTCCACAAAAGGATATATCACTTTTCCCTTGGCCATGTGAAAGAGAGTCAGCTTTTAGCAAACCATGGCTTTTCTGGCTCAAAGGATGCCTGAAACACCCATACTCAAGCTTCCCATCCCCTCAATGCATTAACAACACCTGCCTTTCAAAGTGCTGCATAACCCCTGGCAAGAGCCAAATGTCTTTCAGAGAATT
>VKON01000249.1:173673-222728 GCA_009741485.1 Malurus cyaneus samueli | reverse complement strand
TTTAGCCCTTGAAAAAGAGGTTCTCAAGAACAGCTTCTTTGCTCTGCCGTTTCTTGAAGAGTGGTCCTTCGGGGGTTCTGTCTTCTCTGGATAGTAGTCCGGCAATCCATCCATTCGTATCAGAGTCTCTGTGCTTCGCATACTGCCCTGAAGAGCTGAAACTATTGCTCCTTGTGGTGATTATTACAGAACTTAGAAGAATGTGGGCGGGTTGGTGGAGAGGCTCGAAGCGACTTTATTCGCGTGGCGCTCAGCTATAATGTATATAAGCTATCTCACTTTGCCTGCTTTATGGAATGATACAGAACTGTTTTGCAATAAAAATTGTGGTAATTAAATATCTATTGGCTTTTAATTCTTCTGATGTCTTTATGGAAAGATTGACATAGGCACAATGCAATATTGTATCATTATTTTCTTTAAACAATCTCTAAATTATGAACACTATATGTTTCATTTATTCCACCTATCTTGGCTTGCTGTTCGCTTCACCTACCCAATAAACCCCATTTCTGCTCTTGAACTACCATATTTAGACTTGCTTAAATTTAACTGCACTAATTATTTCTTCATTCTTTCTCTCTGTGTAAAAGCATATAGTTATTTCTACCTTACGAGACGTAAAAAACTTGATTAGTCTATTTATAAACATAATATTGTAGTAGCTGGATCCAGTACACACAAAACAAAAAAAAAAAAAAAAAAAACAAAAAAAAAAAAAACAAAAAATCTGCACAGTAGTAAAAGAAGAGAAAGTACAAGGAAGGAAGGGCAGAGTATGCATATACATATATGCCTGTTTTGCAGTTGAAATAAAATTTATAAGAACATGTAAACAGCCTGAGAGGAAAAACAGCAAGAGAAGTTAATGTTCAGTCTAATATTTTTTAATAGAAATCTGTGACACATATTGTCTTCAGAGCCTAAAATACCCATTATTATTACGGATTTCTGGATGATGAACATCTAAGTGATATATTCACCTACTGCACTTATGATCTTTGAAGGATTTATGGAGATTCTTTCTCCCAATAAAATATTCTGAGACTTTGGGTTCTAGAGAGGCTCTACTACAATATAAAGGCAAAAGCATAAATGTAAAAGCCTTGAAAAGGGCTGTTTTGTTGCTTGTTTCTTTTTCTTAAAGATAAATGGGCCTCCTTTAACAAAATTTCATCAGTCATGCCCAGACTGCCTTGTCCTTATGTGAGATGTTGTCCCTCCTAATGAGTGACTTGTGCAATATTTCAAGAATAGAGAACTGACCCAAAACACACTGAGGCATTTGAAATATTCATATTACTGAAGATTATAAAGTGGAGACTTTGCACAAACCCTTAACCCCACAGAAGGCTGTGTTTCACAGACCAGGCAGTCTCCCTTGCTGATGAATATTGTACTAAACCAGAACAGCCTGAGAAAGACAAATTAAAACATAATATAAGGAATCCTATGTATTATTATATTATTCTGGAAAGAACTAAGTAGATATTTACCATTAATTTTGCTAATAGTATCATAATTATTTCAGTCCCGAACCACACAACTCTGGACACTTTTGGTCCAGCCCAAGGATCTTTGGCCCTGGCTTTTCAGTTCATAAATGTTTTCTCTCCCATCATAGATCTATACACCAATGCTGAACAAAGACAGCGCCAGAATTAAACACTTCCTGTGCAGGTTGTGCCCCAAACGGTCTGAAGACAACCACATTCTGCTTCAGAGAGCTAGAGCGTAAACCAATAAATTTCAATGTAAAAATTTCTGAAACTAATTAAAACTTGTCCTTTTTCCATGCAGATTTCATGGAAAATAATGAAATTTCATGGAAATCTTTTTAGTTGAGGTGGTGTTCTCCCCCATCATCTCATCCATACAGCGAAACAGTTCAAAGAGAGACTGCATTAATTGTTCTTTAGAATCTGAGATATGATACTTGGTGGAAAAAAAAAATGGACATTTTATTAGTTTATTAAAAGAAAAAAATACTTTCCTGCAGCAAATGACTGATTAACTCCACTCAGGTCAACAGATATTCATATAGAGCCAACATATTTTGGTTCTAGATAAGAGTGAGTCATAAATATAAAAATATGAACCATAGACAGAATATTTATTTTAAATAAATTCATCCAGAAAGCCTAAGCTACTTGATATCACAGATCTTAGAACTAGAGTTTCAATCATAAAAAGCCACAATAATGACAAATAGTATGATGGATTTTGGTTTTATTGTTATCATTTTTAGAGCTTGCCTGGAACAAAAGCTTCAGTCAGTTTTTTCCAAACAAAAAAATGGTTTTAACAGAATCTCCCCCCGCCTCCCCAACTAAGAGCTTTGGAAAAAATAGCTGTTCTGCAGAGCTCAGTTATTTCATTTTCTTTTCTAATGAATTCATCACAGTTGTTGCCAGAAATTAAAGCAGATTTAACCTTTCCTTTTCTATTTAATCTTCTTAACTAAGATTTTCTGAAACTGCAGCCCAACATACAGTTCCTTAACACATGTAAAGATGGTAGAGTTATGTTTTTCTAGGAACTCAGTCCTTTTGAACATCAGGCCACTTATTTAGCAATTTTAAGTTTCAGTCTGTTTTGGACGCGTTACGTGTTCCAATTGAAAGTTTCACTGCCTGCCAAAGAGTTAAGACGGGAGAGAAAACCAATGAGCCCCTGTGATTTTAAAGAGAGAAGTTTTTTGTCCAGAATTCTCCACACCCATCTGTCAGAAAACTGAAAATAATTTATTTACTTTATTGCTGAATGACAGCTAAGATCAGAGCAGGATATTTCACTGACTGAAATTTCCATTATCAATGTTATTAAGCATTTGCCAAGAAACCCATGTGAAAGCAACGTGCCAAGGCCAGGTCTCACAGCAGAACCTCCCAGCCCATAGGGGGCTGATATTCCTGGTAAGGACATAATAGACCCTCTGTTGAAGTTATGTGCCAGCAAAACCAGTGGGAGCCTTGCTGAACTTGCCACAGCTGGAATTCACTCTTTCTGCATGGTGCACTCATATTATTCATTAAGTCACTTTCTGTCTCTGCAAAAAACTATACCAGTGCATCTCTAACAGCATTAATTTGTGAAGGGAGAGAAAAGATTCTTAGCCTTGGAAATGCCTTGAAAACAGAAGCAGCAGTGCAAAGAGCACAGCCACACAGCAGACAACCCTTTGATTTCAGACACTGGTACATGAGGGAGATTTGTCTTCTGTTGTTTTATGGTCTTTTAGCAGAGCATCAAACACAAGATGCTGAGAAACTATCAGGCCAATGTTACCCTATTAATATTCAGATCTGGTTCAAACAGAGAGAAAAGAATGTTTCCCTTAACGTGAAATAAAAGGCATTGTTCTTGGAGGATCTGTGTTTCTAAACAAAGGTAAAGTGTGATGGAAGTTTGTTAATTTCTCTTCCCAATTACACAAAAAATATTTTCCCATGATAACAAAACTGGAGAGAAGCTGTTGGTAAAAAAGGTTGCATGCTGTGTGCCATTTTCTGTCACTATTTATGCTGTGCTCTGAACAGGGGATACTTGCCCTTTGGAGGAACAAGATAAAGACAAACACATGGGCCAGGCTTTTTGTTCAGGTCCTAATTTCTCTAAACTCTTTATTATGCGGCCAGATCGGCTAACGTCATTTAGAGGAATGCCAACAGCTCTTATCACTGTTTCTTTATTTTCTGTACCTGAACACACCACAATTAGGAAATAATTCTCAGTTATTCCCATGCTTATCTCTCAAAACCCTTTTCTCCCTCTGCATGCTTGCGTCAACCAGTGAGCTCAGGCCAGGAAGGCATTCTCCACACCACTATCTGTTTTCCTCAAGAAAAACATTTTTGACTCTTTGACTGAACCAGTCTCTGGAAGTATGTATGGTGATGAGTCTTTTCACAGAAACACAGAATATGTTGAGTTGTTGAAGAGGTTCATAATTAAGTCTAGTTCTTGGCCCTGCACAGGAGCACCCCAACAATCCCTCCTATTCCTGAGAGCATTGTCCAAGCATTTATTGAACTCTGTCAGGCTTGGTGCTGTGCCCATTCCCTGGAGAGCCTGTCCCAGTGCCCAAACACCCTCTGGGGGCAGAACCTTTCCCTGCTATCCACCCTAACCCTCCCCTGACCCAGCTCCAGTCCATTTCATGCTGTTTCTGTGACCCAGAGCAGAGCTCAGCCCCTGCCCCTCCTGTGCCCCTCTCAGGGAGCTGTAACTGCACTGAGGGCTCCCCTCAGTCTCCCCTTCTCCATCTGAACAGACCCAGCGCCCTCAGCCCCTCCTCACTCCTTCCCCTCAAAATCTTCCCCATCCTCGTGTCCCTCCTTTGGTCACTCTCTGATGGCTTCATGTCCTTTTTATATTTGACACCACAATCTGCCTTCAGGACTTGAGAATGAGGCTGACCAGTGAGCAGAGGCAGCGCAATCCCTCCTTTATCTTCCTGGTTCTTACCTGTGATATTTCTTGTCCAAGAAACAAAAAAGAAACAAAAAACAAAAACAACAAAAAAAAAAAACAAAAACAACAAAAAAAAAAAAAACAAAAAAAAAACACAAAAAAAACCAGAAACTTTCCTGATGCTTGTGCATTTTGCACCTCTGTGTAAGCAGAATTTGACACCGTCACCCAGAAAGAGTTGGCAGAAGATACACCTTCAACACCCCCATCTGTCAGGGGCTCCCCCCACTCAATTCCCAAGGAGGATAAGTGCTCCAAATCTCTGTGTAAAGATGTTGTGTGATAAAAAGGAATTTTGTCCAACGTGCCACATCCCTTTAGGAGATAAAATCTAGCAAGGAGCCTTACAGAACAGCTGTAAACAAGAATGATGCCTGTCAGTTATTCGTTCACTTCAAATCACAGAATCAAAAAATGGTTTGGGTTGGAAGAGGCCTTAAAGATCACCTAGATACAATTCTCCTCTTGTGGGCCAGGGTACACGTAGGTGAAACAGGATACACTGAGCAGAGAGCTGGGTTGATTCATTAAACTAACCATCATAGCTAAATAGAGACCAGCCAAAAAAAATCTCTGGTTCTGAGACATGGAGTCTATTCCTGATCCTGGAAGTGTTCAAGACAGGCTGGATGGGGAAGATAGAAGGTGGAACGTGAAGTATTCCTGATCATGGCAGGGTGGCTGGAACTCAAATGTCTTTAAAGTCCCATCTAGCCCAACCCAAACCATTCCATTATTATATTTCACATTAGATCTTTCTGAAAAATTTAAAATTAGTATGCCTAAAACATACGCACACATTAACCTTCCATAACAACAGAACATCTCCAAGAACAGTACATTAATCCCACAGAGATTAGGAACTGGTGAAAGGGTTTATAACACGTAGAAAAATAATAGTCCCGTGTGAAACAGCTGCTTTCACCCAGTTTTTCAGCGTTACTCTCCATATTTGCTGAACAGCCTTGGAATCTAAAGGTCCTCTCCAGAGGAAAAGATCGCAGGTGGTAAGATGAGACACTCTATTGGTGCTCAAGCACACATGTTCTTCTGAAGTAGGTGGAGTGCAGATCTTTTTTAGACAGTTGCTTCCAGTGGTGAAGACAAATGAAGAACAGCATCCAATGAGCTGTGACTGGAACCCTACAAAATGTTTTGCTCATAAACTGAATTTTCATGCATGAAAAATAAAAACCTTTAGGGACCAGGACTGCTTGATGGTTATTTTAAAAAGCTGAAAATTTGGAAACCAAATTTCATCTGCATCTTTTTCTCAATCAAGTGTTTCTCAATACATGCGTTACGCTTTCAAACAGTTTTATTTTTATTTTTCAGCCAAATGTCCCATGAGTAGTTACCATATGCAAAAAAAAACAACCCAGGTTTTGCCAGCAGGATAAAAGCAGAGAAGAAGCAAGTTGCTAAATATGAAGCTTCAGTACAGCATCAAATATTGCACAGAAACCAAAGAACAGTTTTCACAAAAGCTGACAAAACTGAATTGAGACCTACTTTTTTATTCAGCATGGGTTTGTTTTGCTTTTTCTTCTTTTTCTTTTACGAAACTCTATATAGACTTTCAGGAAATCCTTTTCTCATTCAGTTTAGCCATTATTTTCATTCATTTTAAAAGTAATCCATAAAAATTGCATTCACATCTAAAAAGTGGTCCTGGATTTTTCATAACTGCAGTAGTGATTAGAATGAAATTAAATAGAGTGACTTGTTCTGCTTATGTTCTTACATCTTTCCTTCAGTATGAAAAAGAAGAGAGCAGTGAAGACAAAAATAATTTTACCCAATTTTTTTATGAAATTAATTCAAAGTTATTTTCAGTTCTCAATGCTACATGTGTAATACGCAGCACTTCTTTCCGTACAAATTCCAGAATTATGTGGTGTTTCCTCATTTTGGAAGTATCCTCTCATTTCTAACACATTGTTTAAGCAAGTTTTAGTCAGCTGGTTTATTTCACACACTCACTGACAATTTTACCTGCTCAGGTAGGTGGCACACTTCATGATCCTTGTCATTTCTGCGCAGTTCCCTGCGGCTGGGTTATATATTGCTCACATATGCCCTTCTAAAGTTGAATTATCAAAACCTCAAAGTTTCAAAAGCTACCACGGGCTCCAGGACAGTGGCAATGAGACACCTCCTGAGACACAGGGTCCAGACACTCCTTTTGCAGGCAAAAGTGGCATATGGGCAACACTGAAAACTATTTTACCATATTTTTATCTTCTGTGACTACATTACCAAGTCAGTTCCTGAGCGTCATCCTGTCCTTAGAAAAATACCTTTTAAAACCTTTATTTACTTTCCAGCTATTATATATGTATTTTCTCTTTTATTGGCATGTCTCTCTCTCTCTTCATAGCTTGTCTTGCTTTCTGATGTTTACCCTCTCAAAAAGAATATTTGCTGCAGTCATATTCTGTCATCTTTCATTTCGCCAGGCTAAAAGCACCCAGCTGCTTTCATCTATACTACTTAGATGGATTCTCAATTCTCTGCTCTGTGTCACAGTCCCTTTCTGTGCTTTCGTCCATTTGATTTTGTTCTTGTAATTATTCCTGGTATTTCTTATCAAGCCGCAGGAGTACATTGCACAAATGACATCTGTTCTTCCCTGTATCCCAAGGATCCTACAACTGGCCAAATTAAACTGATATTAAAAATTGGTGAAAAACAGATGCACCCAAGATCATTATCTTCATTGCTATCAGTCTTGATTCTAAAAGCAAAAATTCTTACTATCTTTCTTGGAGAGAATAGGACAGCAATTCAGTCTGTTAATTTAATTTGGTTTCAATTCCTCCTGTCCTCAAGACCATGCAGTTATTTCTGTATGATATTTTCATATTTCTCTGTAATGATAGAGCTTTCAATAATAAGTTAAACTAGCACATTTCATTTCTAATATGCAGCCTTGGTTTACACAACTTTCTGCCTTTTTCCTATTTGTGGTGAAATCAGGTTTTACCGTGATATCTTTAGTAGCACTGAACTGTGGAAACACTTCAGCTGGTAGAAAGAAATTAGCTGCTAAAGAAAAATTGTGATTTGTATATGTTGAAAATTTGCTTTTTGAGCATATTGGTGTTTCAATATATTAATATGTTTAATCCAGAATTTGCAATAAATTGTGTTTTATCAAGAGATTCTTGACCCACAGTACCCTGAAGAAAAAACAGAAGAAAAACAACCTCCTTCTCTTTTCCTCTTCTTTTTAAAAGAAACAAGTATTTTCTCTTTCACATATGCACACACACAACCGCTCTCTTAGCTATTCATTACTTCCTTAGAAAGGAACTAAAGTTAAACTATCCTCTGAGGATAACAAAATGCAAAATTAACTCTGGACTGAATGAAGTGCATATGGCCATGGAGAAATATTTGTGAGCTATTCCCAGTGAAATGTGCATATCTAATTTGATTCCAATTGTGTTTCGTGAAGAAATAAAGCTTTTAGTGTTGCACATCCCTGTTGCACTTCTTTTCACCAGAACTCAAGAATCAGTTGGTGCAAACAGCACCAAGATTTTCACATTGAACTGTCCATTCATATTCCTTTGTCTTCTATTTCCCACTCACACTTTCAAACTCCATACACCAGGTCTATTCAAGCACACATTATTTAGTTTGAGGTAATCTCTGCATGGCAATCTCACTGTTTGTGTCATGTTTAGGGGTTCAGTATGATTATGTCCTTCTGGACATCAATGTTTGTATTTTCAGGCTCTCTTGAGACCACAAAGATGGGATTTAGGTCATGTATTTCAGACTCATGTTTCCTTATAAGCTGTAAAGTTGGTGAGTAAAGCATCTGACGCTGTCCTGCATGGCATCCTTGTCTCTCAAAAGGACAGGCATGGATTCTATAGATGGATTATCAAATGGATTAGGAATTAACTGGATGGTCAAACTCAAAAGAGTTGTAGTCAGTGGCTTGATGTGGAATCACCTCAGGAGATGTAAGTCGCCTCCTTCTGAAGTCAGAACTTATATCAGAAAGACTGAGGATGCTGACTTTTTTTTTTTCTTTTCTTTTTTTAATCCTGCAAACCAAAAGTGATTTTTGTCAGTTTCCCAGAATTTGAATGAAAACAGAAATTATTGCAGTTGGATCACTTAGCAACCAATGGATGGGTGTTGCAAACCGCAACTGCAGAAATTAAACCCTCTCTTTATTTTCTCTAAGACAGCTTTTAGTTGTATTTTGACCTTATCAGAAGATTTTTTTCCACAAAATAAAGTTGAGAAATTCTATGAAGACAGAAAAACTCTGCAAAAATTGGTTGGTGTTCAACCCCACAAATTAGTGAAAAATAGTGGAAAAAGAATAGGGCTTGATTATGGTGATGTGCAGGAGGTATCATGTTTTTTTCTGAATTTGGATGGAAAAATATAATTTAAGAGGAGAATATGTATTTTAAAATAGTGTTACTTTCAAGGAGCTGTAGCATTTGGTCTGGGGCTACAACCTGTTTTCCCTTCTCCAAGAAATCAAGAACTCAGATGTGAATGCAGCAGACTTATATTTATTCTTTGCGTATTTGTTGAAGAAAATCTAACCAGAATGAATTGAATGTCAAAAGAAGTCTCATGACCACCTTATCCTAATATCAACTGTGAGAATAAACACTATTTTTATTCAGGTAATGATAACCTGTCTAAAGTCACTTCCTCCACCATTTTGTGACTTACTCATTCTTTCTGGAAATATCTTTCAGGGAAGGTATTATTGACAGGGTATATTGTTACATATGTAAATGGATAAGAGGCAACAGCCTAGCAAATGGCACCTCTTATTATGAGGAAATTGAACTGCAAGGTTTTTTCATCTTTAAAATTAACTTTAGAAGAGACTGTCATGTGTTGATCATTTCTCGCTCATGGCAAACAAGTCTGTAATATATCATAAGTGAAAAAATAACCCAATAATGCAGCACAGCAGCAAGACAATCAAACTAAAAGGGTAAGATTCATTTAATCTGCATTGGTTCTGTGTACCTAACATAAGAATCTTGAATTCTTGTATAATCAGCAGCCAGAAACAAGGATTTTTGGGAGCACTGTTTTAGAAATCTACTTTATGATGGCACGATACTCATACAAAAATGCCTCTTTCTCTCCGCCAAATGTAAAGGTAGCTTGGAAGCAGATGTCGGTGCTGGAATAGTTACATTTACTCACATGAACCCTAACACTGATGTTTGGCGGGTGCTTGCTGTCTGCTCTGAGGTGTGTATGAGGCCATTGCCCTTCAGCTTCCTCTTATTGCCTTCAGGCGTTTATGGTTGCTCCAGAGTAAAGATATAACAGGGAGCCATTGGAGCTCTTCCTATCCATTTCAGAGCAAAATCAAATGAGTCTTTAAATCATCTTCAGTGCCAATCACTTTCACAGCTTCAGTCTTCTGGACATGGAATTGGGTGAAGATTTTGAAGATAATTCATGTGGAAACGGCCCACGTACAACAGCCTGTGGAGGGCTGAACAACACAAATGGGCAGGGGGAGAAGAGACTGTGACTACTGCAAAGATGTAAATATCTCATTAGAAGGCAGGCAGGCAAGCAGGCAGGGAGGGCAGGAAGGCAGGAAGGAAAGAAGGAAATCTGTCTCTGGTTCCAAGGCTTAAAAAAACTATTCTCATTCTAATACATTTTTGTGTGACTTTAGAAGTTATTAGACCGTGAGACAATGCCATCCATCACAAAAATATGCTAGTCTGTTTTTATCATTTGGGCTAGTATAAGTGGCCACATGCATGTAATCCTATTGTCCTTGCTGCATGCTCAAATAAGGACAACATTTAACAAATAATTCCAGTAATTGATTAACTTTTATCTAAATATAAAAACTTGAGATTGATCCATACTTGCTTCTGTGCTCCTGGATCCATTTGGTAATTTAGCCTGCATCTAACAGTGAATTTATTCTAGAATGACATAAGATCTCTCCTTAGATATTTATTTGAAATTCAAGCGGCCTTAATTCAGTGTAACTTTGGAAGTGAATAAAAAAAATCAAAGTAAGACTACTTTAATTCTCAGTCAGAGATCCACATGACAGTTTAATGAGATTGAAATAATCCACTTTAATAATTAATGCAGGATAATTCTGCAAGTGTCTCACCTCTATATAGACAAACCCCTAATATTTCCACAATGCTGCAACTCAGAAAAAGTAAGGCCACAAGTTCAGTCTGTATGAAAAAGTACAGAAATTAACTCAAACACTGACTGTGACTGCTCACATAGCTATCACTTAAGAAAATATTTAAGGAAAAGAAAGAAAGAGAAAGAAAGGAAAAGATTAGATAATAGAGAGGGAAGAACACTACTCATTGATCCAGTGGCTGGACTTGATTGTTACAAATTCCATGAGAAATGATGGTCACAGTCTTGACCATCAAAGGTAGGGGAAACCCCCACAACATAAAGTTCAGTGGGTTCATGTTCATTCAGGGTCAGGTGGGAACATGAAGGTACCTCCCCTTGGGGGGCAGTTTTACACTGTTCCATCTATCACTGTGGATCATGCACAGTCCTGCGGTGGAAGGCCCCTGAGATCATTCTGGGGCTGCTTTAGGGATCTTTGATGTGTTTTGACACCTTCTGGGACATGACAGCTGTAGCTGAGTCAGTTATGCTCCATGAGAAGCAGTGAAACCTTCAGGCCTACATGGGAATGTCCTGAACATTCCCCCAAGAAGTCACTTATTACAAATATATGAATCAGTGTTCTGAAAAAGATTTTTTTCTTAACTAATGTACCCCATCTTTGATCAGTGTCCTCTTATAAGTCCACATTTTGAGGCTGGGCTGCTGGCCTTATCATTTGTGAACGATTCTCCTCACATTTTTAGTCAGTCAGTATGCCTTTTTACGCTATTTCTCAAATGGTATAAAACGGTCTTGGAATTCTCATGTCTCTCTTTGCACTGGTTAACAGATAGGTATTCATATATCATTTAATTCTAATCATGATCTCCCTCATTTATCCTTGTTTCGTACGAGCTGTTGAGGATCCTCCAACATCCCCCAACTACTGTAACTCAATCTCAAGTTTTGGAATAGCATTTGCACTGCTACCTGAGAAAAAAGTAAAGGGTGGATTTGTCCAGGCTAAGGTCAATTTGGCAATATTATCCAACAGTCTCCTAGGTCACCAGAAGCCAGTGATGTTCTTACATACAAGTTAACATTTCACGTTATGTGCTCAAAGTTAAAATCCCTTCTGCAGCCAAAAAAAAAAAGAGGGAAAAAAAAAAAAAAAAAAGGTAACTAGATATTCTTCTTTTGTCCTTCTAGGGCTGTAATGAGAACAAATGGAAGTGACCTTACATTGCGGGACACTCCTTTTAGTGTTTTAATACAAATTTCATTACACTGAAAGTCTTGCAAGGTATTCATTAGAACATTCATAAAGTCTTTGTGGAGGGCTTAATAGCTAAAACAAGCTATTGAAATTAGCCAATCATTTTATAATTGAACTCCCTATGAATCTTTTACTGCAGTAAGGTGAAGTAAGTTGCCTGAGGTACTGGATGTATGTTTTAGTGCTTGGTTGCGTGCAAAATAAATGAAACTGATAAAGGTGATGTGTAAGACCTCACAACTATTCTTTGGTTGTTTCTTACAGCTTTGAACATTTGAGTTGAAACCATATTGAATACTAGATTGTAATTTTTTCATTTTTCCTAGACATTTTCATTGTGTCTTCTCTCATATGTCACACAACCAAATCAACCATTTCATACCATGGAAAATGTGGTAATTGTTTTTTTCTACTCTTACCCTTAAGATGAATGTTTCCTTCTCCTAGCTCACAAAAAATTATTCGCCCCTGGAATAATAATATTTACACTAGTACCAATATTTAAGCTGGCTATATAATAAAGAAGCTGTTGCAGCAGGTGCTATCCAAACACACACATATCAAAAACAGAGTGTCTTTCTTAGAGAATTTATAGCTAAATCAAATAAACAACACCAGTTCTTGTAAAATTGTGTGAGTGAATGCCTATACTTTAGTCCCTTGATCTTCAAAAGGAAATTCACGCTAAGCTGTGTTTTGTTATGTGCACTGAGATAATTAGGTATCTCAGAAAGGTGATCTAGGTGCTTAACAGAAATGAGTCTTAAATTCACCAGTAAATAGTTCTCAGACTCCACACCTTCTCTGTAAAGAAGGCATGACTTCTTTACAGAAACTTTATTCCTTTTTTTGGGTAAGTGTACACAGTGAATGTGAGGTAGCAGCCTTGCAGGCATTGATCTCTGCTTTTGTTCTAAAGTGGAACCATTAAATCAGGGATCTGCTGGGACACATCTGCCTTGGCAAGCAGGGGAGATTCACAGGAGTGGAGCTGAGGCACTGCTGAGGACATGGTGTCCATACCATCGATGGGTTTTCCACCTCAAATCCACCCTGGTACGGTCCCGTGGGCTAAATGTCCACTTGTGGCTGGATTGCACTGGGTGTGCTCTAGAAATACATTTTACAGGATAGTTTCATCCTTGGACAATCTAGTTTGTAAATTCCACATTTGAACAAAAGCGTAGCCAGTGAGGAGGAACAGGAAATTTGTTTGACAAAGGCACTTGTGATCCAAATTCAAACAAGCAAATAAACAAACTCTCTCGTTTCCCAAAGTATATCCTTAAAAAATAATAGGAATTAGATGAATCCTATCCACATGGTCATGGATATTTTTGATTGCAATGCACTTTATTTCTTGATGTTAGCAGTCTCTTCTAGACCTTTCCTTACAAATGCAACTCTTCACTGTAGAAATGTTTTGGTAACTCTTTGAAATGTCACTACTGTCACATCTGGATTTTCAGATACATTTTTACTTGTTTTAATAACTTTGGATTTGTGTGTATGGATGCATGTGTGTTTCTGAGTGGGCACATACATATGCAGAACACGTATTTAGTGCACACACATACACACATACATATAAATCTCTATATGAAGAAGAAATATTGTTAGATTCAGAGAAAATATAATTGTCTGTAAGTATAATGAAGAGGAAAGAAAATGGAAGCTCCAAAGAGTACAAAATGGTTCTGGCAGACCATGTTTTGTGTATTTTGCTATCAGAAGAATCAGAGTTGACATTTGTCTCGGTGAGGGATTTGCACCCAAGATTGCTCTGTGAAAAAAGAGGCTCCTCTCCTGGCATGTGTCATCCTACTGCAGCATAAAGGACACCCCCAGAATTTCTTAGAGAGCCTCGAGGCCATCACAATGTCACAAGCTCATCATTTACTCAGTGGAGGAATGAGGTCGGATGTGCCCATTTACAAAACCCGAGAAAGGTGCACTGACTTTTCAAGGGATACAAAATAATGATACCATGCTACATCCTAGCACAAATCACCTTTCACTTAATACTCAGCAAATATTTAACATCTCATTAGAACATCACAATTGGAGAAGGACACCCTTATCCAAACATGTACTCACATGTTTGGCAGCTTTGACTGAAGTTGCTGAGAATAGCCAGCAGTGGATGCCTTGGCCTAGTTAATTAGTCATGCCTTCTCTAGTGTCTTGTCAGTCCTTGGCAATCATAAAAATCTGGACATAGGCTAAGGCGCTGCACAGTGGGAAGGAGGGCTGAAAAAAAAAAAAAAAGGACTTTCCATCACAGGTGAAACGATAATTAGTCAGACGTGTATTTCAAATGGCACCAACATCAGAGCAGATTGTGGACTGCATTCTGTAATTTCCTTTATACTTTTAATTATCTTTTAATTATTAACAGATCTTGTCCACTCCAAATGCATTTGGCTTGCGCCAGCGTCTTTTCTCTCTTTTCCTTTCCATTTTTCCCCTACTTGTTCTAATCTAGCCCCAGTTCCAACTGCTAACGCATCAATGTCAGAAACTGCAGTCAAGCACAGCCTGTCCCAAATCCCAACCTCTATAACACGATGGCTCATAATAACTTAAAAAGGATGATGACACTGATACTATTTATAGGGTCCTGCCAGCCAGGACTGCCAAAGTTAAGGAAATTAACATGGAAAAATTGTCAACTGCAAAACATTAGTGTTTATCAACAGATCAATCAAACTTCAACTACTGTAAATTGTGCTTTTAGCTAAATAAAATGTATCCCCAATGACAATTTATTGAATGCCTTATTTTGTTACTCTTGCGCCCTTGTATCGGTTTCAATGAGAGACGGAGGAAGAAAAAAGAGGGAGACAGAGACTCCTCCACTCCCCTTTCCCCGCTCGCTCCCCGACTCCCCTGACACCTGCCAAACCTCCCACAACTGCTGAGCTCTCAGAAGTCACAGCTACATGTTTCACGATGAGTGGCAAATCAGAACTGCTGAACAAAATTCTCATGAAGTCAATTAAGTGTTAATTAGCTTTGACTGAGGGCACACGAGTCTCCAGCAAGCTGAATAAATGTCAAGGTGACGAGGCTGTGTACTAAGTACTGGGTTTACATGCATGGAGAACTTATGATTTAAGGGCTTATTTCTCTCCCTTCTTCCTCGTTGCCTTCTCTCTCTCTTTTATATCAGAAAGAGCACAGAATGCTGCAGCAAGAGTGAAGTTTTTCTTCAGTTGTTCACAACCGTATTTGCTGCAAATTGCCAGATAGGAAATTTTCTGCAAAGTGTTGCGTAGTCTTGCTGATGGGAGAGAGATTCCTTGTCACAAGAGATGGCTTTGGAGGGAAGTAACTGAGAGAAATCAGGGAGAAGGAGAGAGGTAAGAAAAACATGATGTTCAAAGCTAGCTCTGATCTTAATTCCTTGTTTGCTCTCCTTCTGCTCTGATAGCATAATCAAATAGGTAATAATAACTCACATAAAAAGAACATATAATATAGATATATATTTAGATTATAAATATATAGTGCACACATATATACAAATACATATATATACATGTACACATGGTGATGTAAATTAAAATTAGTCTGCTGAGGCTTGAGAATCCACACAAATGAATTTAAACAAAAAAAAACAAAAAAAAAAACAAACTGAAAAAAAACAATGACAAAAAAAAAAAAAAAACAAAAAAAAAAAAAAAAAGCAAAAAAAAAAAAAAAAAAACACAAACAAACAAAAACAACCAACCTTAGTGAAAACTACAGTGATGTAAAGTCCATTAGGGACCACTGGGGCCAGTGCACTGCGTGTGCGCCTACGAGAACGGGGGAGTCGTAAGAAACACAAAAAAATAAAAAAAAAAACACTCCCCAAAAGACACAAAAACCAAAACAAAAAAGAAAAAAACTATAAACAAATAAAAACTTAAGAAAAGTAAGAGCAAGGAATACCTCTCCCGACAGAATGCTGGGTGTAACATTATACATTTTTACTACCTTCAAGCACTAGGTTGGGTCTGAGGCCGCCAGCCAAGATCAGGCCTAGTCTGGTCGATCCTATTTAAATAAAGGGTTCACAAGTCCTTCTCACCAGGATTTACAATCTACAGCTGTTGATATGACAATTAACTTACAGTAGGTCGCTCCCAACACACAGCCCACGACATGACTGAGGTTTCAAACAGACCTGCGAGAGGAAAGGTGTGAGGAAGGAAACATCATTAGCACATTTTGCAGGTTCAGACAGAAAAATTTAAGTGCCCGTGCCCAGGTCACACCACATATATAATCTGATAATTGAAAAGTTGGGATTCGAGGCTTTAGACTCAGGGTCCAGGCTGCAGTTTGCATCGGAACACTGTCCCCACTGGGAAGATTTCTACCAAGAACTAATGATATCCCAGTGAGGGTGGCAGACAAGGACGCCATCCTGCATAACATTCTGAGAGTTCTTTAAGCAAGGCAGTTAATCCTATCACAAGAGCAGAAAGATGAAAGTTATAGGCATATATAGAAGATCTGGAAAAATAGACTCAGATTTCTGTTTCTTTCTGCTTTGTGAGACTAAAATGAGGAGTGCGAAATGAGAACCTGCATGTCAACTGGGACATGCTTGCCCAGGTCTGGAATTAAAAATTCAAGTTCTTCCCAAGAATATTTGTGTTTTCTGATATTATTCTAAAAAAATTATAATATCACTTCCTGTAAAAACTTGATTAACATCAGAGAGAAATCCTAGTTTCAGCCTAGGGGAAAATGATTCAAATGTCAAACCTAGGTCTGGGATTATTTTGCTTGACCATGAATGGAGTCTTTTTGAGGGAGATCCTTAAGTTGCCCAGCTTTAAAAGCCCTATTTTTTTTTCAAATTTTAATGTCATTTCACTTCACATGGCACTATTCGAGGGTAAAGATATAATGACGAATACCTAACAGTTCCAGAATTTTTGTTCCTAGAACTCACCAGCCTTCGTAAAGCTTTCTACTGAACCTTCCTGAATCAACCTAATCACAATGTCTGGAAATGACGAAAGAAAAAAAAAAAAAACATAAAAAAAGGAAAAAAAGGAGTAGATCACTGTGTCAAGTCCACTGGTTTGTTTCGTGTTGGTATTTGAAGAAATCATAAGGATGTGTAAAAGAGGACATACAGCAAAGAATCATCCTCATTTGTCTGGCAGAGAATATAAACTGCAGAAATGAAGTTAGAATTTCAGTGAATCTGAAGCAACTCATATTAATATAATGAAACATTATTCTAATGGATTGTGGTATTTTATGCAACGGATTCTGAAGCCAAAAGAGACATAAAATATCAAGATGAATTAAAAAGTCTATGGACATGAAGAGAAAATCTCAGTGAAATATCTTGAAAGCACATAACAAGGAGAGAATATTCTGCACCTGTTTTCATCGACCCATCTCAAGAGATATTACTGGACTGAAAACAACACATCTGCTGCAAGGTGGTGGTTGAACATGTTTCTCTGAACTTTCATTCTTTGTATGTTTACACCAGCAGTCAGAAGAAAGTCTTCTTTATCTTATTCTTAAAATATTTCATCAGTTTGGTTTTCTAGTTTGAAAGCCTAAATGTGTTGTAACCGGAGATGTCGCTTTTACTGATTCTGAGAAGTAGATT
This sequence comes from Malurus cyaneus samueli, assembly GCA_009741485.1. Classification (NCBI taxonomy): domain Eukaryota; kingdom Metazoa; phylum Chordata; class Aves; order Passeriformes; family Maluridae; genus Malurus; species Malurus cyaneus. The sequence continues at coordinate 205,242 of VKON01000249.1, read as the reverse complement.
GGTAAGCAAATACGAAAAAACAAAAAAAATATATCAAGTTGCCCAGGCTGTGTCTAATAAAGAACTTGAATGACTCCAGGGGGTGAGTGAAAGTCCCTCCAGCAATAAGCCCTGATCCAAAAGCCTCCTCAGAGTGCTGAGTGGTCAGAGGATGTGTCGTGCTCCATGAGAGCTCTTTGGAAACAAATGTTGTCAAAGTGACACGGTAAGAATCACAGAGATGGCAAAGGTTGGGAGAGATCCAAAAGGTCATTCCATTCCCCTGCCATGGGAGGGAACTTCCTTAGACAGGAAGTATTGTGTATTGTTCACAATTCCACCCAGCCTGGACTCAAATTCTTGCAAAAAAAGGACAACCACAACTTCTCTGAGCAACCTGTGCCAGTGCCTCACCACTCTCCCAGTAACTCCAGCTCAAGTCCACTACTGAATAGAATTATCCATGATTTTGTCTTGGAGCTGATTTTAGTTGTCTGGATGTATTTCTACTTGCATTATCACAGGAACAAATGTAAATGAGGATAAAGTGTTTTCCAGACATTCCAGATGTTGATTTTTATTATCCCCCCAGTTTTCCAAGCTAATCATTGTTGACAATGAGAGGGCTATAATACTTGGATAGGAGTAGGGCATTCTATATAATATTCCTGTCACGATCATCAGAAACAGAGCAGGTTGTCTGTATCTTCTGGATTGTGCACTTGAATACACAAGAAATGCTTCTACAAAAGAGTTCAACATTTAGATTTGAAAGTTTACTAGAGACCTTTCTTCCTAGGATACATCTTTCTGGCAAGCATAGGAGCTCTCAAGTAGGTGTAAATTACATTTATGGCCATGACTGTAAGGATCATTGCACATGGTTAGAAGCAGTTATAGAAGTAGATCTAGTGAAAATGAATAATCAGCGTCCTGAGCTCTAGACAGATGAGGACAAAACAAGTATTGTGTAGCTTTTATGCTACCTTTGCAAAAAGAAGCCACCAGTTTAAAACAAAAATAAAAATAAAAGAATTGTATGCAAAATAATGATCTATTATGAATATAATCCAGACACTGTGACACAAAGAAAAGTAGAATAAACAAACAGAGAAAGGTTAGTGTTCTCTCCTGCATTTGGGTTGACTGATATAATGATAAAAATCAGATAGTAGCTGAGTTCCAGCTTTGACTCAAAAAGGCTCTCCTGTGCAGTGCTGGCTAAATCACTTTCATAACACGTCTCAATCGCCAAGCTTGGGTGCCAGCTATAATATTGAGATGATGCCTTACTTTACTTTAAAACACTTAACCCATGCGATAAAAAGTGTATAGAGGCTTTTGAATATATAGAGAACACTCATCTATTCCATGCCTTCTTAATAAAATATATGCCATTGAACTGTGGACGGATACTTCAATTCTATACAGAAATGTTAGAGAGGATTCTGCATCTCCCTATTTCACCTTGTAAATTAATATATGTGCAATCTTTAGTGTCTTCTGTCTAATAACAGAATATACAGGCAGTATTGCTTCTATTTATGTGGCCTCTGAATGAAGGATATGGCAGTATCCTTCACCCTGCTTCTGTTGAAAAAAAGTGCACTCACTCTATGCCCTGACTACAGTTGGAGGCACTGTAAGCACACACCCAGTTTGGAAGGGCTATATTTTCAATAATACTCAGCATACTTTCAGTAAGAATTCATCCATCCTTAGACTCACTCACGGATTTACTACTGAATCTGGCAACTTGTCTAAGTGACATTTCATTATCTACAGTACATCTCTGGCTTCTAAGAAGTGCTTTTAAGGGGGAAGAAATGCAGTCTTGCTTTGAATGATAGTGGTAGTTTAAACAAGTACAAAATCACGTTATTGTGAAAATGAAACTCAGCACCACTGTAAAAAAAAAAAAAAAAAAAAAAAAAAAAGGAAAAAGTTTAATTAGGTATTATTACGCACTTAATTTGAGACAATGATTGTTTATGGAGTTAAAAATATCTGACTTTTCATCTAGTGTCAACATGCTCACGAGACATGCATTGCTGTAACATGGGGAAAGAAAAGTGCCATTCTCTTGTGTACATATTAATTGACTCACAAATTAATTCAACAAGCTACATCCAGGCCCTGCACTTGAAAGTGCTCACAGCATTTCTTAAATCCCAGTATCCTTATACTCAGCCACCACTCAGCAAACTGAGATGCATCATTCTTACAGAAAATTCATCACCTGGTGGATCCTGGTGACTAAGTTGTGCAGAACAGATTCTGCTGCAGTGCACTGAGGGGGAAAAAAAGAAAAAGAAAGGAGAGCTCATTGGCACTAAGTATTTGTCAGCAGTCACAAAACTTTCCACTTGCTCTTTCCATAGCTGCACAAGGCTTGGTTGATTGCTTCAGCCATTAATTTGATCCCAAGAACCGTCTTTGCTTGTTATTCGACATCCTTCCTGGTTGCTATTTACTGATGTCACTTGTACCAGTTGATGAAATTAGAATGTGATGAAGTCAGGAGTTTCTGATGGTGTAGAAAAATGTTGAACACTAGGAATTATTGTGACAAGCCCATTATGCTTGCAACGGTTTCTAAATCAGCGAACATACTGGTGCTTGGCCAAATTTTTACTGTCTTTCAATTTTGTCAGCGCAAGTGCTCCCTGGTACAAAATGAGAATGCTGAATGATCAGCTGAACAACAGTCTGAAAAAAAAAAAAAAAAAAAAAAAAGCACTCAGTTTAAACATGTGTCACATTCTCTTTCTTCAAATCTACAGACAAGTATTTCCTTGTCCTAGAATTTCTAAGGCCGGGAAATATAAACAATGTTTTTCCTCAGTTCATTACTGAATGCTCTGCTGTGTCTTAACACTTACTGCTTCCAGACAAAGAAAACAAGCTTTGGAGTTAGATATTGCCAGTATGCTTCCATCCAAACTAGTCTGGCAGCCTAGTCTGTGCTGAAGGCTGACAAATGTGCACCTAACACCTAAACTGGCACTAAGCAGTTTATCTACCCCAGTGGAAGGTGCTCTGGTCATTTGCTGTGCATAGCAGAAATTTCAAATTTCACTGTTTCCATACCCTCACCTACAGCAGCTGGTGGTTTAGGCAAGAGCCTCCTTCAGGGTGAGATTACCTGGGCTCTAAACCAGAGTGGAAAATGGGTCCCTGCAAACCACAGGGGTGGGAGGCAGGAGGAAAAGAATGGAAGAGGGAGAACGAGACAGAAGAAGCAGAGACCTGATGCATGCAGAGCTGCTATGCCATGAAACAGAAATATGGCAAATTATGGAATAATATAACAAGTGCAGTGGGAGAAAGGTGTGTGTGAGTGCTGCTGAGGGAGTACTGCACCACTGGTGCTTCCTAAGGGCGTAATTTGATGTTACATTTCTTCCAGTGACACAGCAAGTCAACAGACAGCTTTCCTGTTCCTTTTCATGATCACTTATTTGCTCCTGCCTTTGCACAAAAGGTCAGGATGAGACAAGAGTAAGAACTGTGAAATGAAAGAGAGAGAATTACAAAAAAATATGGCCTTCAACAATCATTTCCTTTTCACTGTGTACAGTAAATCTCTAACCCACAATCTGTATGTTGCCTCACAAATCTGAATAAAGATTGTATATTGATTGAATATAGATATTCATTAGCTTTGCTGGCTGGAGCATGGTGCTAATAACCCTAGGATTGTGGGTTTGATCCCTGTACAGTTCATTCCCTCAAAGGCTGAACACAGTGAACCTTGTGTGTCCCTTCCAACTCAGAATATCCTGTAACTGCTGTGATCTGTGATGTTTTTATATGCTCACATGCATGTACATATCTCTGTGTATACAGCAATTCCTAACGTTCACTGCAGGGAGAGTGGATACATCAAAACCACTTTTCTGCCAGGAAAAACTGCTCAGAAACTCAAGAGTCTTCTATTGTTTCTTTAACCCTAGACCAGGTCTTGCTACCAACCCATGCAAGAGCATATTTTCTTACAGAAATACTGTAAAATGATCTTTTTGCATTAAATGTGTTACACTTACAATTCTGTAAATCTTGCACTATAGACCTTGCTCTGTGCCATGCTGCCTCCATTCTGGATATTTTCCTTCCAGTTCCTCAAGTCCTGGAGCATAAATTTGGTGGGACTTTAGCAATGCATAGATGCAGTAGTTTTTCTGCATTAAAATAAAAAAAAAATTTAAAACAAACAAAAACAAAAAAAAAACAAACAAACAAACAAACAAAAAAAAAAAAAAAACAAAAACCCAACCAAAAAAACCAAAACCAAATAAACCTATACAAAGTCAAAGAAAATTATAGCAGACCAAAAACTTCAATGCCAAAGTATAAATGAGGGAATGGGAAAACAGATTAATTAAGCTTCTGCTCATGTCTCTGTTTCAGCCTATTTCCATGTTTTCAAAAGAAGTTGTCACTTCATTACATTTCTTTAAGCTACTTCTGTAAAATATTCTGGTTTAGAAAACCAGAGCAGCAAAAGCTTAGTTTTGAGGAGAGATTGATACATTTCCTTAAACCAGACCTCATCACAGCACCAGATTAGAGAGCAGGGAAACAGCCAAGCATGGGTCAATACCAGAATAAAGGAACACATTTCTGGGGGAAGGCAGGAGCAGGAAATTCCTCAGCTGGATTTACTGCTGCAATGGGGATGGCACTGAAGGTAAGACTAAGACCAGGTCCTCAATCTAACCTCAAACCCAAATGCATGACACGCTGTATTCCTCTAATTGTGAAAATAAGTGTTCTTGCATGTCCACTTTATAATTGCAGATCACTTTGTTATTATTTAAGATCAGAAAATTCTGTCTGAGTAGAGGGACACTGGCAACCAGGACCAGTACAGCAGAACAAACAAATGGCCCGTTCTATCCAGTAGCTGGTCTCTGGAGTCTGAAGTGGGAGGCATAAAATCCCCATATTGTAACTAATTATGCAGTAATATACCATGGGAGATCGTCCCCAGCTGCCTGTATTACTAACTCATCTGAAACCTGGATGAACAGGAAATCTCAAGAGAAAACTCTATTCTCTCTAGGTTTCCAGTTTTAAGAAGTTTTATGAAGTTCAAAGAAACAGGGAAAAAAAAACATTGACTGCTTTTATTTGCTCCAAAAAAAAAAAAAAAAAAAAAAAACAAAACAAAAACCCTTCAAAAACCCTTCTCCTTGCAAGCTCACACAGTTGATTCTCACAAGATTCATTGGTGGGAGTTGGTTTTCAGGACAGATTTGATTTTTCCTGCAGAATGTGCAGCAGTTATCAGTCACCCTCACAGTTTTGCTCTCTGTGAGCCACTCATTGCACTGAAACTTATTGAAAATTTTGTCAACAATCAGCTTTATAAAAGCTCTGCACATTGTCTGCCTAAAAGCTCTGTTTTGATGAGAAAATTACTATTAATGAGAACATGTTCTTTTCTGGCATCAGACTCAAACAGACACAGGTCATAAATCTCTTTCATCTCCTTGCAAAAAGCTAGAACCAACGAAAGAAGCAAGTTCATTCTTTCCTTCCCTTTTCCTTTTCCCTTTTTATTTTTTTTAAGCTCCTGATTGAAACAATTCCATCTAATAATCAGTAATTTATCATGCCTGCTTCCTCCCACCCTTCTTTCCCTCTCCCTCTGCTTTTGTTTGGTTTTGAGTTTCTCTATTTCAACATAACAGAAAATCTTCCAGTTTGTCCTTTCTATTTATTTCCCCTGGTTTTATAGGGGAAGTCTATAGCAGAAGGGGAGAATTTTTCAAGGGGATGCTGAGGAGAGTGTTGGGGTGATTTTGGTTTGTGATTTCTGGGTTAATTGTTCTGTTTCCTTTCAAAAGTATGTAATGAAAGTGGGGGGAAAGAGCACAAAAAAAGAAACTATAAAAATGAAATGTGAAGAAGAAGAATCCTAATAGTCTAGTTTACTCAATGAACTGCTGCCTTTCATAGATGTGTCAATGCTGCCATCTCTTGCCTCTCCAAAAACCTAGGCATGAAAGTGTAGCTCGATGGAAATTGGAGAATGAACAAGCACACACAGACACACATAAAAGAGCTAAGTTTTCCAAGAGAGGTGAGTGAATTTTCCCGGGTAGGTTTTGTCTTGTTTTAAGAGGGATTTTTTCCTTATTTTTCTCTTTTCTGTTGCTATCTAGCTTCATTTGCACCTTAAATAATACAGCCACGGGAAATGAGATCTCAGCTAGTGATTTAGGATTGCAATGTGAGTTAACTCAAGCCACTCTGAAAAGAAACGAATCTATATTATAATGAAATAATGATCAAAATAAGCTTGCACGTCTCCCCTTCTGTGGTGACAACATGCAGGTACGCAAATACACGTGAAATGCACAGTTGTACATGTTTTTAAATAAATGCCAACTGCAATATGAGCATTTTAGCAGCAAGGCTAAGGGCAGATAAATCTCCCTTCGAAATGATTTCCAGAAATTGCAGACGTGCACTTGTGGTTGGTTATGACAGTGATCTGGTTTGATAGGTCATGAAGCATCATGTCGCATAAATGCAGTGGCCAATACTTTGGACCTTATGACTATGATCTATAGCAGAATTATTGTTCCATGGAGATAAACTCACAAGAACTGCATAGTCATTTGTCAGTGAGCAATGTTGTTTTCTAGGCCAGTGCAAACTACATTTCAAGCTTAAATGTCCAGCTCTTCAATTTTAATACCTTCACAAAAAGGTGGTATTTTATCTTTTTAATTGCAATGCAGTGGTAATAGTTATACCAGAAATATGTACTCCTCTGAAGTGAAAATCAATGAAAGTTTCATACTTAAAGTAAAAATTGATTTCTTAAGTTAGATGGGACAATTTCTGGGTTTAAAAGCATATCACCATGTGGGAGATAAAAAGACAAATTGACACTTGAATTTTTTGCATTATTGAAACTTACTGTTTCTGGTCCCACACCTGGTTTTTGGTTATGCTGTTATAAGTCTTTATGTGCTTACCAAAACATGAGCAGTTGTGCTCCTGTACTGAGATGACAGGTTATTATTCAGGTTTTTTTTCTGAAGCTTAATGTGTGTCCCAGTCAGAGGTGTGACTAAGAAAAGGTATTTGATGATATAGTAAAGCTGTGGGTGCTCTGTTCCAGTCCTCTGGGTTTCTCACAGACACACAAGTTCACAGAGCACACACTGTCCACAAGTGGTGCATTTGCCTCACCCTGTACATTATTGCTATTTTTTTTCTTATCATCGTTTGTTAATTTTTGTAATTTTATCTGAGCCCATCACGATGTGTACACACATGCACACATATGTGAAGTCAGGTGGAAATTAAGGGCCAAAAGCACAAAACCTGGCAGTTGTCGCCATTGCAAAGTAAATGCTTTATCAACAAACCACAGGTGTGCAGCACTAAAGCAGATAAAAACATATAGGACCTGAGATGACAGTTCTCTGTTCAAAATACATTAATCATCCAAGGTAAATTTGTGCATCTGTTATACACTGTAGGTGTTTCACTTGCTTTGTTCCAGAGATATTAAAATAGATGGAAATCTTTTCCCTTTTCCGTGTGGTTTGTCTGGGAAGAACAGGTGGTGTTTTCCTACGTGGTGTGACTCCTCGATCTGCCACACCTGCTCCCGTGTGGTCACACCTCCTGCACAATGTGGGGCAGGAAAAAAGGCTCTGCTGTGCTCCTTAGGGCCAAAGTCCACGGTGCCCAGACCAGGAAAAGTCTCGGTTTCATCAATAAGGTGCGCGGTTCAATTAGCGTGATGGAAACTTTCCCATAATTATGTCTTTTAGTCAATGGACTGTAGTTTCATTTACGGTGTATCAGTAATTTTGAACCCTCAGAGATTAATTGCAAGCAAGATAAGTTTCAGACAGATCTCCAAAGTCAAATAATTCCCACTGAAAATAAAGGTCTTCTGATCCTTGTTGATCAATTTGGGTGAGTGCTGGAGGACAGCTGTATTATATCAGCCACAGAAAACTGAGCTCATATATGAGAATGATGGTATCAGCCGCTGATTTCATCTATTGTGAGAGGAACAACCTTGATTCTGCTGTCTCTGCTCAGCAGATCTTGGCAGCAAAAGAATGCAGGTCACTATTAAGCCAGGTGGTGACATTTGTGCCTCCTGATCAATGGGGAGTTGGTGAATTACCCACCAGACTCATGGACCAAGTTAAGCCTTGTCCATCGACTTAAAGCTCTTTATAGCTAAAAGTACTTTTTGAAGGTTTTAGGTGCAAGATAAATAGTCTAGGAAAGAATTTTCTGTACAGCTTATCATCAGCAATAGGGAATGTTTTATTTCCTCTCTCCAGCACTTTGACCTCATCTATTCTTTTTGGCTCCACTGGCTTAACCATTTCACCTCCAGAAAGACATACATATAAAGAAGTCAAAAGCTCAGGTTTCCATATTATCTTGCCCATCAGCAAAATGCTGCAGCTCCTTAAACACAACCAGGGCGTTTCCCACCTCGAGGTGCATCTTGCTTCAGTGTTTGGAGCTATAATGTCCTTTTCTACAGTAAGCCTTCTCTTCTCTGACCCAGATTTGTTAATTTTCTGGAGTTTTTTTTTTTTTTTTTCCCTCCCTTCTCCACCATTCATGTCCTCTATTGATTTTATGCTAACCAACAATCATGGCAATACTACTGACTTGTATCCTAAACTTACCCCGTATGTCTACATTCATTTCATCATAAATACATAAAAGTGTTCTTGAAAATGTTTATGGAGGAAGATTCAGATAAGACACAGATAGCTCATATGGTCTGGGGCCAGAAATTTTGGGAAACACTTTATTTGGTACAAAATAGATCATCAGAGTCAGTAAAGAACATTTTATTTTAGTTAAGCAAATGTTTCTTCACCCTCATAGGTGCTTCTCTCCAATGTGGAATACCTAAAGCAGCTAAAACAGTTACAAGGAGAGATTAAAGCAGATGGAATGACCTTTTAAAACTCTGCACCGTCTTGTGGATTTCCTCAGAGGTACATCTGCATCTTCTTACAGGATTTAGAGGGCACTTAACCTGCAGAAGTGTTAGGAACAGGGAGTATCTCTTTGAGGTGATTCTTTCAACAGTTTTTAGTGTTGTGAATATCTTTACTGCCAACATGGAAAGCCATATCCCAGACAGAAGCAATCCTTTGCATTTTCTGTGTGTGTGGCTGTGCAAATATATGCACTGCTGCATGTTATGCATTCATAACCTCGGGAGCATAAGGAAATAAATCTTAGATAGTCATTAAAACAATTAAATAGATATATGAAAGAATCCTTTACAACAAGTAATGGACTTAACTCTCTTTCCCGCATTATTGTCTGATCTGCATTATCAGTATTTGGCTTTTTTTTAAAGAAATGTAGATTCAATTCAAGTAATCAATTCATTGAAATTTCACAATTAGGGATGATTCCCTATAAAACTTGAAAAAAGATCTTTAATCTTACCAAACTTCTCCATTTTATCTTCTACCCATAAATTACATTCACATCTGATGCAGGAACAGTAGCATATGTTACGAATTCTTTTTGCAGGTAATTCATTCCTTTCTTTTCAATGTCTTTTTATGATTTTTTTTCAGGAGTCATTAGACTCCTGGCTACCCACTTGAGAAGTGTCTTAACAATTCTTTTAAAGTCAGAAGTTTCAGAGCATATAATGACCAAATTGCTTTTCTTCCTCTCCTTTCTTCTTTTTCATGTTCTTTGGTGGGTATTGCTATTTCACCCCTGAATCTTCCAACATGCCTTTAACTCTCTGAACATTCACCTCAAGTCACACTGGACACCACATCGACTCCAGCACTTTCCACCATCCCTCAAGCCAAATATGATCTTACAGAATAGTCCTGAGCATCTCAACCAGTAACAATGTGCAAATGCACAGGAGATTTATAGCTCTGGAGGATTTGTAAATAAGATTTTGAAAATGTAAAGAGAATTACTTCCTTCTAGTAAATTAGTTTCATTTCCAGTTGCATTTTGCAAGTGTACTAAGTAGTGTCAGATGAGGACTGTATTAATGTGGGCTACTTTTTACAGCAGAGACTAGAAGAAAAAGTTTTGTGGGAAGGAGATTATATTTTATATCTACTTAACACTGAGATTGGCTTTTTTCCTAAATGTAATGGTAAGAAACAGAAGTTTTGACTCAGTTAATAGTTGATTTGTATAAGGTGTAGTGCTCTCTTCCTGCCCTAAATTATCAAGATTTTAAGCAAAGCTCTTCCACATTAGGGAGGAATCAGAGGGTTTTGTAGAAAGAAAGAATAAAGTGTCCTCAAAATGTCACTTGGGCCACATCCACAGGCCCACACAAGCTCATGGGGTTTGTCACACTGGGGATTTCCAAATTAAGATCCTTAGGTAAGATTTAGTGACTGTGCTATCCAGGTTCATCCATATCCATGTTCCCTCATTTTTGTCCACTTTTTTTGCTGATTTATTTTTCTTTCAGACCCAATGTTCAGATCTGCTCCTCTGTGGCACGTGGGGTACAGGGGGCATTCTTGAAATTCCCTTTAGCACACATGAATTACTCACAGCTGTCTACAATATGTTTCTCTTTCACAGGACTTCAGTGGCGTTGTTTTCTCTGTTCCTGTGGCTCATCCCTCATGGCACATTAGTTTAGCACCCATTGTTTGTCATTCAGCTTTTCTTTCCTTTCTGCTTTGCCACAGCTCAAGATATTCTCTCAACTTTGGGGTTTTACTGTTGTTGTTTTTTGGGGTTTTTTTTGGTTTGTTTTTTTTGGTTGTTGTTGTTGTTTTTGGGTTTTCTTTTTTTTTGTCATTAACAAATGTTTTATTTATTTGCTTATATATTGCTCCCACTTCTTTGGGATGGTGGTAGGATTTCTTTGTCTACCTTTCACTGTTTTGTTTGACACAAGAAGCTGCTGAATGAATGAAAGTAAAATAAGAGCTTTTTTCCACTCTAACATGTGTACAAGATGTGACACTGACCCAAACTGACCATTCATATAGGTTCACAAAAAACTCTGCTCTTTCTTACCTTTGTTCTTGAATTCCTATTGATTTAAGGCAACAGGAGGTAACAGCGGAATTCTCAAGAGACAGCTCTGCTCCTGAGACATTTTCAGACCAAAATTTCAGACTCAACAGATTCTATTTGCTCAGGTCAATGCTGAATAAAAATCCTTTGTATGTTTATCAACATTTATCTGACCCAGAAGAATATGAAAGTTCTCTCATCACTTAGCTAACCTTTATGGCATATCAAATCAGCACCCTTACCTTAGCTGGAGAAAGACATTACTCAAAACCCCTTGCTGTATTTAATTTTACTATTGAATAAAATATACAGAATAATATGATACAAAAAGAAAATACATGTTTATGTGAGAAGGAAATATATACAGAGACATTTCCAGAAGAATATTCAAGTAGATGCTACATGTATAAGTAAATATAGGAACCAATAATTTGATTTTTTTTTCAGCTCACCACCATAATAAAAAGAAAATCCTATTCAGGTCCCACAAGAGCTGCTGTTTTGATAACATGACAACCAGCAGGCTGTAATGAAGTGATCTCAGGCTAATAAACAGCAACTCCTACACTCAAACATCAGCTTTTGAATACACCAGCTGCCCACCAATATCAGCAAAATTACTTAACTGCTTTGCATTTATGCTTTGGGACAGTTTAGGACAAAAATAGTTTGGAGACTATTTACCTCCATTTTGTTTCTGCACAGCATTTCTGCAGCTGCTACAGTGAGAAAGACTGTGGCAATAAATCCCTGCATCTTTATGCTAGCAGGGGAGGCTCAACCAAAAGAAAATGAAACCTGTGTCAATTCTCACAGCCTTGCAGAAGGTCATTTGGCAGTCAGTGAAGATGTCCTGTGCATGAGAACCTGGAATGAGGGGTAAATGCTCCACACAGAAAGCCTGAAGGGTCTCTCCCTCTCCCACTAGGTCGACACCAAAATTGTGTGGATGCAGGGGCAAGGAGTCCCTGGGGGTCTTGTGACATCTGTGGTAGGTTATAACCAACCAAAGGTGCCCCATGGATCCCTGAGGAAGAAGGACATCACGGAGATATCTGCTCTTCCAAAACACCCTGTGCATTTCATTTGTACTGCTAATGAGAGAACCGTGTGTTTTGTACCGGCTTGTTTTGCAAAGTGCTTCTTTAATTCAATTTCTATGTGTTCCTGAAAAGATTAATCATAAATTTAAATGCCTGTGAGGCTGGAGTTATGGAAAGGAGTGTAATTAATGTTCCGGACAAAGCGAAATCTCAGGCTTGATGCATTTAACAGGAGATGTTTACTCTGTTAAACAGGGGACAATAATAATAAATTCTGTATGTACCCTAAGCACTTTGAATCCTTGTGCTATCTTTTTGCAGGTAATCCTTAAATAACCCAAATTCAACGTATGAAACCTCAGTATAATATCTGAGTTTCTAGAAAAGTTATTTTGATCAGAGATGTTAACAGATCCTTGTTTTAAGTTAATTTCCATTGCAAAATTTCCCCATTTTGTAGCTATTACCAAAAATTATAATATTCCCAGTATTACATAACCCGAGGATCCTGCATGTCGCTTTGGCTGGAATGGAGCTCTGATCTGACTGCAGCAATAGGGAAGTCAATTCTTCGCTTCTGTTTCTGCCTGAAGTAGTTTGTGCAGAAAGATGGTCACTCTGAGTTCACATTATCCTTTTTATTGTGCCAGCAGCTCTCTCCCAAATCCACAGGGCCAAGGCCTGTGCCTGGAGGTGTTACTGCAGTCATTGCAAAGGGAGGATGCTGACAGGAAGGGGTTTTGTTGATCCCAGAGCAGACTTCTTTTGGACAGAGGATTTTTTTTTTTTCTCTGCAGCTTCCCTGGCCAAGGGGATTGACAAGCCATAAAGTATGGAATCCTTTTCAATGTGAAAGACAAACCACAATATTTAAATGTCATAATACCAAACACAAGAGCAAGTATTCTTCTCTCATTTTGAACATTCCGTGTGCCCAAAGAGTGAATCACTTGATTTGGTCTGGTACCACAGCCCATTAAAACAAAACAAACATACTCTTAAAAAAAAAAAAAAAAAAAAAAAAAAAAAAAAGAAAGAAAAAATACCCCAAAATTGCTTTCTATTCTGTGTCATGTTTAATTAAAGATAGCAGTACCACAATCTACGATATATCTGGAAATTATTAGAAACCCTTTCCAGAGGCAAAAAGGATCAATACCTCTTGTCTCAGTGCATAAAACATCTCTGTGTTGCTTCTTTCCTGCTGGCAAGAGAGAAAGTGGAAAAGTCTAGATGGGAATATAGCAGCACCGAAGGGTAGAGCCATGTGCCAGGTCAAATGAGCGCGCTTTTTCTTTGGTATTTATTTTTTTTTTTTTAAATGACAGAGTGGTTTGCATTATATGATTCCATCTCTGCAGTAAGTTGTGCTCCCTTTGTGTCAGGGGCAGCAGAGTGCAGGTGGAGATACTGAGTCAAGACCTTGAAGAGGTGGAATGGGAGTGAGGGTTGCGTGAGAGGCTGGGGAGTCAAATCCTGGCTTCCCTCCCTGACATCTCCACGGATCTGCCGTGTGACGCTGCTCCATTTCCTCGGAGCTGAGAGGGCGGATGTTTTACACCTGGCACAATGCTGCGTCCTCCAGAGAGGAGGTTTTTTTGTTGGCTGTTGTTGTCTGCACAAACTGACTTTGGCTTTCACCTTGTTGCTTTGCGAAGGGCAGCTGGAAGTGGTGGCGCTCGCAGCTTTTTGTGCCTCCCGTGGCAGAGTTTGCAGCCTCCGTCCCTCTGCATCTCACAACCCAAATGTGCCACACGTGGGGCTCTTCAGGTTCAGCTCATTGTCCCCAGTCAGTGGAGAGGAACAGGCATCTCTTGCTTAACACTGCAAATAAAAGTCCCTGATATTTTTAATCCTTAGGTTCAAAGAAGAAAGAGGGGAAGAGCTCGGATGTCCATCCGCATTGTAAAAGTGTGGTGTTAGACAGAATTAAACTGGACCCCACTTTCCCTGTGTATATAGTGAAATAATGGGACAAAAAATAATTATAACACACCTAATCATCTTGTTGCCACCTTCTTTATATGAAAGGGATGTAGCCTGCCTGGAGAGGAGAGCTCATGTCAACAAACACTTGAAGGGAAATGCTTTCTGCTGCCCCTTTCCTTTCACTGAATCTTCTTGTTTCTGTCTAGGCTGCGAGGCAAAAGGAGATGGGACTGAACCAGCTGCACTCCCTGGAACTGCTCGCTGCAATGTGTGCATTTCTGAACAGACAAGGAATTGAAAATAAATGTTGTTTCAAAAGTCATTAACTTCCACAGAGTCCCCACAACATCCATAAGTGAGTGACTTCAGAAACATCGGGTCATTCATTTCTTTACAGATTTCAAGAGTAAATAGGGCATTTTGTATGTTAAACATAGTGTTCTAAATAAAATTATTTGTCTTCCTTCACATTTGTCCGACTCTTCTTCAACTGAAATATATGATTTCCAAAGAAATCCAACCAGACCCCTAAATTCCTGGCTACAAAACCCCTCACATTATATTGGTGAAGCATTTCTATCATTAATTAACATTTCAATGAAAATTATAAGGCCAAAATATTTTGAAAATATTTAGCAAGAAATTCACGGAAGCAGCTGACCTTTCAGTGGCAAAGTCAGTTACCCTTCTCTCTGAAACACTCCTGGGCCTCAGGGTTTCAGGAAATTTCTCCCCAGCCTCATCTTCCTCTGGAGAATTCCCTCTCATCTGTGGGGTGTAGGATAGGATAATAGCAGCAATCCGGTCCTATTGTCTGTATCCATGGATGAAGACTGCTGCATAAGTGTAAAGTGTTATTATTATTGTAAGGAAATAATAATACTAATAAAATAAAATGAATCGAAGTCTTGTCTTCAGATGGTTATTTTAGCAATCCAGAAATCTAAAGCCCATGAAATAGACAATTAAGAGGGGTTAGATACTTAATATCAGTCGTTGTGTTTGGGTGGAATTTTGCAATAACGCAGCTGCTATAATAATACGGATTTTTATTTCTCCTTCCAGAAAGGAAGCAGTTGTGTTTTCGGAGAAGCCTGGAAGTCCTGCTGCAGAATGCAGAACTTTGTGTGCCTGCCTGAGTGCTCAAACAGCCTCTCATCTCCTGTTCCAACAGCTCCATCTTTGGGAGAGAGAAGGGGAAGCATTCCTTTCCTGTAGCTGCCTTTTCAAACAAAAGAAACCTTGGAAATCCTGTTTTGCCCTGGAATATCTTTTTTTTCCCCTTCCCCTCTTTTCCCCGTGCCTCTCCCCACACCGCTCTTCATCAGTTGGGGAATTGAAAACCCAAAAACAATCCCCTCTTTCTCTCATTTCTGTCATAACTAAGGGCTAGAGACTCATTTAATTAGTCTCTCTTGTGTGGCTTACAGCCCTGTTCAAGGCAAACATTTACCCCTGGGTTTCAGTGCTGCTGCTTAGCCACCGAAATTTTCCTTTTTAATTTTTTTTTGTCAGGAAAATGTGGTATCATGTTAATGGCTATTGGGGATCCTACGGCTAAATCATAATCATAATTGTCTACACTAATCATAATTGTCTAGCTGTTGCAGTGTGCATCCCTCCCCTCTGCCAGCCCGCAGTCTCGTCCTGCTCCCTCTGCTCTCGCAGGCAGTGCTGGCATTTCAGTCATTTCTGTCTGCTCAGTGGAGATCAGGACTCAAAGGCCCTGAAGGAGTGGTCACTCTCTCTGTCCTCTCAATATCTTCACCCCAGAAAGCTCCCATGAGGAAAGCCACTTTTATGTGGCTGGCTACCCCCTTTTCAAGGAGCAGGAGCAAGAGACCCAGATTAAGAGCTTCTCCTATCCACAGGCTTCTTTAATTCTGAATTACATTTGGAACTCCTTTTCCTCACCTCTTGAATCTCCCATGCCCTTCCTTGCAGTGGCACACCTCCAGCAAAAGGGATTACATCTCTCCTTCACAAGGATCTCTTAAACTGGGGTTAAGACACATTCAGGACAACAGGGCTGGAGGGTGCAAAGCCTGTGTTACACAGACCCAGAAGATGTTTTCTCTGTCCTGATGAAGTGTCTCATCACTAGACCAGCCGTCCTGAACATCTGTTTCTGTCCTGGCAGCAGAGATGATGAAAAGGAGACTCCTGATATCAGAGTTTTGTTTTGGGGTTTTTTGGTTTTTGTTTTTTTGGGGGGTTTCTTTGGTTGGTTTTTTTTTTTTGGTTTTTTTTGTTTTTTTTTTTTGTTTTTTTTTTTTTTTTGTGGTGATAGGGTCAGCAGGCAGCTGCCAACCACATGAGCTCTTCCGTGACACGAATATCTGAGTGCCTTAGGTGCTGATTAGGTAAATATATGCATAAATACAACGAATTTCGATCTAGAGGCCTGTAAGAAAGTGCTGAAAATACTTTCAAGCAAGGGAAAAAACAAGGATAGGGTTTGGTATGTTCAGCAGTTAATCACTGGAGTTTAACTAGAAGGAAATGGGGTAAAACTGCAGGTAAATCTAAAACTGCCAAGCCCAGAGTGACTTTCCCCCCTCCCCCAAAAAATAAGAGAGGAGAAAAGAAAGAAAGGGAAAATCTAAACCCCAGCAACTATACAAAGGTATGGATAGAGGTCACAGAGAGAGCCAGAGTATATTCTTTAGGAACTAGACAGAACCCAAGTTAAAAACAAACCAGGAACCCAGAAAAGCCATGGATGCAGATGGAGTCCATAATAACCTCGCAACGAGACTAGAAAGGGTTCAGGCTGATACATAATGAGAGAAAGTGAAATCAGAGCTTTCAGAGGCAAGATCATAAATGACATGAAAAGTTAGCAAAGAAATAAAGAAAAATAGGCACTGAGTAATTTAATACAGCCCCAGAAGTCTGGCACTGACATCCCTTTGTTACATTTTGGCCGCTCAGGGTGACATTAAACTCTGAGTGTCCAACAGGCCAGAGAACTTTCTAACAATTTAATGCCATAATTGATTAAATTTCACTGTTAAGGAAACATTTTTGGCCTTCTTAAACCAAGTGATTTGGATGCCTCCGTTGTGATCTAGACTGAAATCATAAGTCTTTATACCCAGATCTCTTAAAGGCCAAACAAGTGAAGGTTTTTTTTTGGTTTTTTTGGTGCAATTAAAATAATTTGTGCACAGAGTTCAATTCACCACATGGGTTTTTTGTTCAGAGATCCTGGCTTTAATGTCACTGGAACAGAAACACATGTTGTCCTATCCCCACAGCTCTGCTGCCTCCTAAGCACTCCAGCTCCTCCAAATTCATGCTGATAAAACCTCATTACTGCTCTGTAATGTACTTCTGATACACATTCCCATTTTCACTCTCATCTGCAATCCCCAGCATCTGCTGGGATTTGAAAAATAAGTGTAAAAACAGCTGTGTGGAAAGATGACGTTTTCTTAGGGTACTTTAGGCATAATTTAAAACAAAACTTACCAGAAATCCCCCGAGACTGCCTGTTCTAAAGAGAATTAATTGATAAAACTAATTCACAGGTTTATCTTCTCTCATAGTACTGCATGAAATATTAGTTTTTACTTCCCCAGCCCAAGGTTTCTTTTCTCGTCAACTGCTGGGATTGCAGTAAGATTTCAGCATCTGAAAACAGGAAATTTGGGCTTGGTTCCAGCTGTGGAGTCAGGCTGACCAGTAAATCTTAATACCACAACACCAAAACCACCCACAGCGTGTAATCCTGGCAGGCAGGCACTGAATGAACTCCTCAAGACCTACATCTAAACCCTTAAATATTATATAATTATCTAGATAGATAGATAAATGATAGATAGATGATAGATAGATGATAGATAGACACATTCATTGTTAATTGCATTTCCATTGGAAAGCTTCAGCACAAATCCATGGATCTGACAGAAAACCCCAAACAGAACAAGACGAAAGAATGAAAAACAACCCTCCCAAAACTTCACCCTGGGTCTGCAGGAAGGCCTGCATGTGAGCTTTTAGGAAAGTCTGCCTTCTGTGCACATCTGCTTCGGTTAAAGGAGGGCTGAGCACCAGCCAGGGTAAGTTATCCTGCAGTTTGCAGAGCTCCTCCTCCCCTCAGGTATTTTTGCTTACCAATCCCCTTTTGGAAGCAGAGAAGCATGTGTAGAGCCAGCCCACAACCTGGAATATAAGACAAACACAGATTTGAAGTGACACTCCACAAGCAAAACCCTCTGATGTTGCAAGAGGCAGAGCTCTGTGCATGTTCCTTAATACCACAGAAGTGATGGGGAAAGAGGGAGCATGGATGCTGTCTGTTCCTTGGGAGGAAAGGGGTTTTTTGGATGTTTCTAACACACTTAGGGAATTGAGTGACTGAACTAGGTTTGTCCTTTCCCATAGAAAAGGGCCAAAATAGACAAAAGTCTTGTGTTTAAACTGGAATGCAATAATCTGATCACTCCTGTGATCCACAGGAAACCCAGGAAACCTCCTCCAGAATTTGTTGCAAATCCTTCTAAACATGGAGCTAAAAATTAACTTGAAACATTGCTTAGTCCTAAAATAATATCAGACTTCAGCCTCCTCTGCACATTAGTAAGCAAAACCAGACTCATATGTATTTGTAAAGGGCTTTAAGACATAGTTATGAGCCTTGCTCTACAAATTTATAATTTCTTTTTTTCAGCTGAACCCTTTTCCTCTGAGCAAATTGTAATGCACAAGATTGAGTTCCTGTAAAGCACACTTTCCCTTCCCTTTCAGAGGCCTTTCTGGAACTGTAAATACAAAATATGCTTACCTGAATATTGTTTGCATCCATCATTTCCTCATTCTCCACAACGTCCCTGAGAGAAAAGTAGAAAATATAAACTCTGGTCTTGTCATGATAGGGGCCGTCCTCGTTTCAGCCACTGTTTTGCAGTGTCAATATGAGATATAGGTGAAGAAGGGCTAACAAAGTGCTGCCTTGTTGAGAGGTTTAAGATCACCAAGAATGATGGTGTTAGCTGTTAACTTCGCACTGTATCAGCTGAGATCCTGTTAGTGGTTATCAGGCTACATCTGAAGGGAGGCAGCAGCTGGCAGAACATTTTTAACCCCCTGAAATGGGTTTATTTATTTATTATTTGCATCCATTTTGCAGTGAATATGAGGAAAGCTCCAGTTTTCACCCGTGCTCGGTACTGCGGTGTCAAAGTGAGATGTGAGACCCCTGCACCAATCACTCTGTGTCCTCCTTACACCAATATTCATCACCCTTGAATGATGGTCAGCACCCCAAAAAGCAAGATAAGCACTGTTTGGAGTCTCCATTTGACTATTTGTTCCTCTCAGGTGTGCTGTGGACTGGGTGAACTTTTATGCCTGTACAAACTTCATGTTTTCCTTTACATTTCTGACTATTTTGGTCATAAGCCCTTTAAGACAGTGGGCATTCTTCTTTCCCTTCTTTTAAAATGCCAAGAATATTCTTCCTCTGTGCATTTGTTCTGTGGTGCTTTAAATCAAATAATAAATGGAATTAATCCTCACAGGAACAGACAATGGAATAAGAAATACTCTGAAGTCAGATTTTGTTCTAAATATGTTTTCAAATTTATAGCCACTTTTTTGGGGGGGGAGGGAAGGTCTACGTCTGTGAAATACTTAAAATATTTCATTTATAGTCTATTCTACTTCTAAACATAATGATAAAAACAACAAATATATTTCTAAATTAATAATTTCCTAAAACAAATAAACAAACAGCAAAACCTCCAAGGTAAGAAAGAGTTCCATTTGATTACACTTCTTGCTGTTTTTTTTTTGTTTTTTTTTTTTTTTTTAACAAATGAATTTCGTAATTAACACTCTTATGGAAACAAATTCCAGATATCAGTATTTCATAGGGAAAAGATGTCTTCTTGTAATATTTAAATGAATCTTGAAATGCTTTGTCTTCCCATCCATGTTGAACAAGTTCTGCATAAAGGTGCTCTGCCTTTGCAAGTTCCCCCTGGTGTAATTTTGAAATAAATTTGAAGTCAGTGGCTCACTTTATACCTTCTAGAGATACCATTACACCTGGACTTCCAACTTAAGGCCTCTAAAATGCCTCTTCCAAGAGGTGACCAAGAGTTTAAGAACATAAAAGGCTGAGAAAGTATCATCAGCAAAACAATTTGACCGGAGACATGATGGCCCCCTGATGTTCACATTGCCGATTCAGATTGAGGGTGAGAAGGGAGAAGGGAAGTTTCTGATTTTTGGATGGAATGTTTGGTTTATGATTGCTATTCCCCTGGTAGATACCCTACCCTGGCACAAGTTTAATGATCCAAGTCAAGCAAGGACACAAACGGATTTGCAGAGAAATCTGGTCCTGTCTTCTCTGCTACCTGTTCTCTACTTGGCCCTGCCTTTTACACCCACTTTGCTGCACAGTGAGAGTTCAGGTAGGTTTATTACTAGGGGCCTCAGCTGACGGTGTAGATAACCTTCAGAGCGCCTTAGGATGGGAGTGAAACAAGGAGGATAAAGGAGAGAGAAAATGAACCTCTTCCCCAAGTCCAGATGGAAAGCGATGAGCTACTAACAATCCTCTTCAGGGCATCCTCGGCAAGGTAGCAGGTAGTGACAATGATCAGGTTGAAAATGAAAAAAAAAAAAAAAAAAAACAAAAAAAAACCAAAAAGTTCTTCTCTTCCTGTTTTCTCTCAGTACAATAACATTTCTCATTAACACTTGCTCAAATCTCCCCATTGGTAGTTACTGTTTATGTCACTGCTGGTGCTGGTTGGAGCATGCCTGATTAGGTGCAGGTGTTGCACACTAATTGGCCATTAAGTTTTGGTGTGTATATTCTTGATAACATTTTCTGCATTTTGAAATTAGTATCGTTCATTTTCTCCTAAGCTCTGTTTGTTTTAATGTGAAGCTGCAAACTAAAACCTACAGAGTGAAGAGTAGATGGATCTGCACACATGGGCAGAGATCAGTAGCTACAATGTGAAATGTGGAGAGACAGAGTAAGAACAAAATTATTTAAGCATCAAAAATATTGGGTTTTAAGTAGAAGCACTGGTCAGAATCCTGCAGTGTCATGGAAAAGGGTACTTGGGGTTTTAAAATTTGGGGTTGTGGCAGTGAGAAAGAAGCCTTGGGTAGTTGGATAAAAGGCTACTGCATGGCAAATGAAAAGTGGGCTACAGGAGGAACATCCTAAGCATTGCAAGGCTCAGAGCTGAGAGGGTTCTGGGTGCCAAAATGTTTCTTCAGGTCAAGAGACACTATGGAGACACACAACCATGAGGAGGATAAGGGTTCTGAGGGAAATGAGTCAGTGGGCATGACATGGTTTACATGCTGGGCAGCATGGAAAAATACAAGTGTCCTTCATTTTCCTGAAGGCAAAAAGATAAAAGACAAGGGGATGTTTAATATTGTAGAAATTAGGGTCAGTGTGCCTGAATTGGGCTGGAGGAAATAGACATTATCCACAGAATTTCAGCAGGTTCCTGTAGAGCATTCAGTAAGTAGGGTCTTAGAAGGATTGAATTATTTCTGTGTCTCTACTATCTATAATAGTCACTAAACTTCTACATTTGGCATTGCAATTAAATGTCTAAATTATTTTGGGACAATCCCAGGCATTTTAAAACAGAACCTGCATGGAAACAAGTGGGAACAAGAGCATCACAATCTAGCTTGTTAGACCAGGAGATGTGATCTGAAACCTCTCATATTTTATGATACACAGAATATGCAGAACAGAACTTCCACCGTCTTTGCCGATCCCCACATTTGGTGTGGTGGATTCTAGATCAGGATCCTAGACAAAGAAAATCTAAGCTTTTGCAAAACTCATATCTGGGTTTTTTCCCCCATTTTTTAAATTTTCATTTGGCATATATACCCACACACTAGCTTTGATAAATTAAACCCAAGACACATATGGAAAATAATATCTGTTTCTTTGCTGTTCATAACTTAAAAGTTAAAGGAAGACTTTTTTCATAAAGACTAAGTTCAGTGTGAAGCACAGAATATCCTTATAAGAAAGGACATCTTGTAAAATATAGCTTTTTAGCGCTGACCTTTCGTCTACCTTCCTCTCATGCTTCCTTTTTCTGAGAACCAAGTTTAATCCTTTTTGACTGTTTTTGGTTTCTGTATACTTTCGTTTTATTCCTAGTCTCTTTCTCCTACATCCTCCTCACAGATATCTTTCACTGTTGCAAGGAAAATCCTCAGAACTATAATACAAATGTCCAGATCCAACCAGGAAGTTCAGCACACGTCTCTTTTATTCTCTCTTTTTACTGTCCTAACTTGCAGGAAAGCTTTTTCTCCTGTGAGAGACAATGTGTGCTCAGAACTGAATATTGTCTTAATAACCAAGAAAAACTTGTGTTGCACAAAACCCTGAGTTACAGGGCTGTGTTCTGTCACTAGTCCCCTCATGTTCACTGTCACCTGCTGTTAGAGAACATGGCTATTTAATACAGCTATTTCTTGAAGGTGCTGGTTGATCTTATGAGGAAAAATCTGCAACCTGAAAGTTGTGGAGCTCGATGAGATGCGAAGGAGATCCTGGAAAAGCAGCATCCCTCCTCTGATGAGGTTTCTTTTAGTGTGAGGCTCATTCAGGCTGCCCTGATCAGGGAGCTGAGGTGGGCTCTGCAAAGATCTGTCAGCTGGTTATGCCATCCCTGTTCTCCATCAAAAATACAGGGAAGCCAGAAAGGCAGAGGAGGGGCAGGGGCTGAGCTCTGCTCTGTGTGACAATGACAGGAATGAGGGAATGGCCTGGAGTTGGGTCAGGGGATTTAGGGTGGAATCAGGGAAAGGTTCTGCCCCCAGAGGTGTTTGGGCACTGAGCAAGCTCCCAAGGGAATGGGCACAGCATCAGCCTGGCATGGTTCCAGGAGTGTTTGGACATCACTCTCTGGTACAGGTGGATTCTGGATGTCATGTCGGAATAGAGGCTGGCTTGAATGATCCTTGTAGTTCCCTTCCAATTCAGCTTATCCCATGATTGTGTGATTTGGAGACTTCTCAGGTATGTACATGCTGTGTCTAGGTGGTCTAGCCTTTTATTTCTTTTTTTTTTTTTTTCCCTACAAAAATAGTTTTCTGCAGCTTAAATTCACTTACTGAAATAAGATGTTCGGCTAACCCGCTCCTCGGCCAACTGGCAGTGGATCCAAGCTTCCTTTCCCTTCCATCTCACATTACCACGTCTGCTGTGGCACAGTGTGAGCAAAGTGTTATCTCTCCAATTTGACAGCGCTGTCCTCATTGCACCCTGGATGTCCATTGCAGGATCAGGGCCCGCATTAGCTCCTTTCTCAGTTGGAATCTGCGCACTTCTGCACAGCTTTGGGGAGCACTGCGGGGCCGTTTGTGAAATGACAGTGCTTTCTGCCGGCGAGATCATTACAGGCAGACCGCATTCCAATGTGCAAATTACAGTTCTGCTTATAGGGAATTTGTTCTGCTTAAAACAAAGGCTTTGCCAAAAAAAAAAAAATAAAAATAAAAAATAAAAAAAAAAAAAGAAGGGCTCGCACACTTTTGCTGATTTGGAGCGGCAAGGCTAACTTCCATGCTGTGCAGGAATGCACAAGGAGGGTTAAGTCAGTTTCAAGAGCATCAGTAGGGTGAAAATGCATTTGACCTTCACAGGGTTCTTGAGTCATTCTTCAGCTTGAGTGGCTGAGTGAGAGTAGTGTCATTCTGTCATATAAAAAAAATAAAATGAAAAAAAAAGGAAGAGAAAAAAATTAAATCGATCCTGTCTGCTCCTGAAAGCCTTAGATTTCATTGGTATCTAAATGACATAAATAATATTTGCTTGGGTTTTCATTGCTATTTTTATTTAAATGTTCTCAGGTATGCCAGCTAGCAGCAAGGTCCATTTTTATAGCACAGTGAATTCCCACAGTTCTGGTAAATATAATCAGATAAGGGGAATTTGAACTAACCCTTTGTTCCAATAAAAGTTAAACTTCATAACCCAAGACTATATCTCTATTTATAATTGCTAATTATAGAAATCTATTCAAGGACACTCTAAAAACAGGGTTATAAATCCATCTAATAAAAAAACCCAAAAACAGAAGAACACAGGCAGAAAAAGGACAAATTCAGGAAGAACTAAGATAGAAAAAGAAACAGAATACAAAGCAACTTATTTGCTTAAGCTTTTTACAAAACAAAATATTCCTCAAATACATTCCTATTTTCCTTTAGTGTTTTCATTGTCATTGTGGCAGGGATCTTGTATTTATGTAGAAGTTTGTTAACCAAATAGATCTGGGTACAATTGTACAGATCATGTTTGGAAGCACAAACTTGTCCAAAGAAAAATGTATAGGAGAAAAGTTATGCGTTCTCTGCATTTAAGGTTCAAATTAAAGAACCTGTGTCTCTTTTACCAGATTTGGTCTGGCAAGTTATGAAGAAGGTGCAGATTCTGCCAAATGATGGACATTCAAATTAAATTCCCAATTTGGTGTGAGATAAAATCCATGAGAGAGCAGTTCAGGTGAGAAACTGAAAATTTGTGTCATGATTCACACTATGGATTAAATTGTTTAAATGTTTTCAGGAAATCAACATCCTAACGGAGGCATCAGAGATAGACACTTTGGATCAGTGACATTAATAACTCCTGCTTCTTTCTTTAGTTTCTGCTTTTTTTAAACATATTTTTTAATATAAATTGGTGGCAGGAAAAATTTTCACATGTTCAGGTGGAATCAACTCCAGCACTGGGCATCAACATTTCCCAACAAAAGAGGCACTTCTTATGTTCTTGTGTTTTCTGCATTGTGACCTTTGCCCATACCTTTAAAGGATCAAGATGAGATTTTCCTGGTGATGTGGCCTCAGAGCAGAACATGGGATATCATCAACAGTGCAACCAGCAGGACCAGGGCAGTGACCACCTCTCTGTGTTCTGCATTGGTGAGGCTGCACCTTAATCCCACGTCATTGAGGGGCTGGAGCGTGTCCAGGGCAGGGAACGGAGCTGGGGAAGGGTCTGGAGCCCCTGGAGTGGCTGAGGGAGCTGGGAAAGGGGCTCAGCCTGGAGCAAAGGAGGCTCCGGGGGAATGTTTCACTCTCCACAATTCTCTGACAGGAGGGGGACCTGGGTGAGGATCAGGCTCTGCTGCAGAGAACAGGGACAAGATGGGAGGAAATGGCCTCAAGTTCTACCAGAAGATATATAGATTCGATAAAAGGAGAAATTTATCCTCTGTGAGGATTAACAAGGCATAACAGAGGCTGCCAAAAGCAGTGGTGGTGCCCCCATCAGTGGAGGAACTTAAAAGATGTGTGGATGTGGCACTTGGGGACATGGTTTAGTGGTGGGATTGACAGCACTGGATTAAAGCCAGATTCCATGATCTCAGAGGTCTTTTCTAACCTAAAAAATTCAGTGATTCTTTATCTAGATAACTGCACACTAAAGATGCAAATAATTTAACTGATCACTAATAAGAGTCTTCTAAAGAAGTTGGAGTATGAACAATCCTCCTTACATGCATTTGAAAATGAGTTCATCTTTTACCAAAATATAGCAAAATATGGAAATCCTTCAAATGGTCTTCAAAAAAAAGTGTATTTTGTCCCTGTGGCACCAGTCAGTGTGTACAGACCATTATCCCTTTTTACGCTGGGAATCATAGAGTCATGGGATAGTTTGGATTAGAAGGGATGTTCACAGATCAACCAATTCAAAAACTCTTGCTGTGGGCACGGATTTCTGCCCTCCACGGCTTGACCATGCATCTAGGCTTCCCATCACAGCCCTGCTGAGGTCCACGAGGGCCCTGAGAGATGCTGGGATAACAGCTGGAGGTGCAGTGACCACGATCTGCATCACTTGTTGGGGAGACACAGAGTGGGTCTGTCTGGATTTAGGGTACGGGGTTTCGGATCAGATTTTCACCACACTTTTATATAAAAGTTCTTTTTTCTATATATAGCTTTTATATACCTTATGTATACCTAGATAAGTTCCCTTTATATACTTTATAAGTATATAAACCACACCACCACACTTTTATATAAAAGTTCCCTTTTTACATCTGCCCTCAGTACAAGTAATGTCTCTAAGGGGACTGGAAGCCACGACATATTATGCACCCTTTGTAATTAATCAATGCTCTTGTGACATCAAAGGAACAAATGTACAATATTTGTGGTCTTCCTTTCTAAATTCACACCTTAATGATTTTTAGGGCAGTCAGACTGAAACACCATAATGTTTGTGAAGAGAATATATTCGGACTCTATTGACTGAAAGAAAAGGGAAGGATCCAGATAATGGGAGAACAAAGAAAATAGCTACATAAAATCAGAATCACTCATCCTATGCTTAAGATCACTGTTGGAATGTTGCTTTTTTTCCATCTTTTTAATGAATATGAGGGTTTTGAGAAAAATTTTCAGAAAAAAGAAAAGAAAGAAGCAAGCAAAGTATATTTAAGACCTCCTTGAAGACATCCAGAGTTAATAATGATATACACTGCAGAAAGAACAACTGTGTGATGGGTGCAAAATGCCACAAACCCAGCTAATTAAAAATGAGGTTATTAGTTTTTAGTTACACTGCAGTTAGAGATAATGCTACAGAGAGCCTGAGTGAAAGCACATTTTATAGTGTAGTAGGAATTGCATTTTATGTGGCATTTTATTTTATTTTAAGGGGTGCTTCTGTTTAGAGAGAGGAAGATTTCAATTATGAGTTAAAATGGACTCACTGTGGCTTTTCTGTTTCTAAGGGGGAAGGGAATGGGATAAGAAAGGTACAAACTTTCTTCCAAACTTGGCATTCCACCAAAAACAGCAGTAAAAATTTGTGCCTCACCATAAAAGACAGCTGCTTAGATTTCCAAGATATGTGGGAATGCCTGACATCTATGGATTTTATTTTTCAGGGTGATCAATAGAAATTATTCACTATTTTTGAAAGTGTAGCTCCAAATATCAGTGCAATTCCGACTCTTTTCTGGTAGATTTATGGCTGAATTTCAGAACAACTCAAGTCCTACACACAGAGAAAAAAAAAAGTTCCCTCTTTAAAAGCATTTTACATGTTAATGTTTTTAGAAATACAGCTGTTGTTTAAATAGATTCTTAATATTTAAACAGATTCTTAATATTTAAATAGATGCTGAGACTTTTGAACATGTTTTTTATAAAACCAATCCATGAGTGTCTACACCTAAAACCCATTGCAGAAGAAGGTTTTGGGACCAAGTCTAAGAATCACCAGTGAAATTTTCCTGCCACTCAAGTCACTGATGGAATCATGGAATCACAGGAAAATTTGGATTAGAAGGGTCCTCTAATACCACTAAGTCCCTGCAATTAGCAGGGATTCCTTCAACTAGATCATGTTGAAATCTTCTTTGGTGTTTCTGGAGTTACTCTAAGCAGTTTTTTTTTGTTTCTACACCAATTATCCTGTATTACCTATAATAAGACAACATAAGTAATTTTTTTAATGTGTTTTTAAATATCTTCAGTTGAAAACAGTTTTCACTAGCTGAGTGAAGACTTCTATTATATTTAACAGGAGATTAAAAATAATTAGTGTCCTACCTCCTAAAAACTATTCAAAAGGAAAAAAATCTATAATATGCATTTTTTTTCCTCTCCATTTGTCTATTTATTTGTTTGTATCTGGGTGGAGCTACAGTAATGTCATTTTCTCTGTTCCTACCACAAGATGAAAACTAAAATATGTCCTAATGCAAAGAATAATCTACTTACCAAAACATTTTTTTTCTTGATATATGAAACCAAGGGTAAAGTGGCTTTGCCTGTGCTTAGAATCACTCGAAAAGAATCTTAATACAGCTGTATATAAGAAGTCACAAATTCACAGCTGCCTTTGACTTGTATTTTTCTATATAGTCTTCTCCTCCCAAACCAAAAGCTTCATTTACCGAGGAACATGTAAAAGACACATGCAGGATAATTTTCCTATCACCTGGAGCTGTCAGCCAAGAGAGCAAATACAGTCTTTAGGCTAATCTGAGGATAAAGCCAGAGACATATTCCTCAGAGTGTCACACAATAAGACCTGCTTCTTCTTTTGATTTCTGACCAAACTAAGAGCAGCACAGTCCAAAGGATTTAATGATTGTGCTTATACTCCTAAGCTAATCAGAGCCAGAAAATATTCCTGTGCTCTGGAATATAACTGCCTATGAAGTTAAATTGTTAAACTTGTCCCTAGCACAATTTTGACATCTAGCAATGTCACAATTTAGCCAGCATTCCCCAAGACATTTTCTGGGAACAGTTCAGGAGACAACATGGGCCAAGGATGACTCTCAACAGGCATTTTGGATGTGGCCACCCAGAAGAACTGCCCGGTAAGGAGCTGGACCAACCCATGCCAGCTGGCTTCTGCATCCAAAATCAGTTCTGAGCATGTATAATTTACCAGCAGACATGTGGCTTTGTTTTCACATTTTCTGTTGCATAACATCGCAGAGCACAACACTGGATTGTGGATGCCTGGAATGGTTTGGGTTGGAAGGGGCATCTCAGAAAGTCCATGTTTTCCAAACCAACCGCCAGCATGGGCAGGGACACCTTCCCCATCCAGCCTGTCCTAAACATTTGTGCAGATTGGGCAGCCACGACCTTTTTTTGGACAATCTGCTCCAACGTTTCTCTATCCTCCAAGTAAAGAATTTCTCCCACATATCTTAATCTAAATCCATCCTTTTTCACTTTGAAATCTTGTTCAATCACCACATTTTCCATGCAGGATTTCTGGTATTTTTGCCTGACTTTCTCTCCATTGGGGTGCATCACTCTTGAGCTTCAACAAGGCAATCCTTAATTTTTAGCCAGGTTTCTTGGACGTCTCTTCCCTCCAGGACCATATCCCACAGCACTCTATCAAGCAGCTCCTTGAAGAGGCCAAAGTCTCTTTTCCTGAAGCCCAGGGCAGGAAATGTGTCCTTGTTTTCACATTCCCCATCAGGCCCTGCTTGTGTCCCTTGGAGTACAAGGTCCAGCACAGCCACCCTCATTGGTCTTCTATCACTTGCAGAAGGAAGTTATCTTCAGCACATTCCAGAAACTTCCTGGGTTGCCTCTGCCCTGCTATGTTGCTCCTCCAGCCAGCATTCAGATGGTTAAAGTTCATACTGTACAAAAAAAGTAACTTGAAATATGAATGAAATTCTCAATTAAACCAAGAAAATTTCTTTCAGGATTTGCTTGGTAACAGATTTAAGGGGGAAGCATTGCCTACTTGTGTCCATTTTGGCTTGGGAAATATTTCAAAATTAAGAACTTAACTGTGAATTGCAAAATGCAGCACCATCCCAGTTCTAATTAGTAGAGACTCGGCGAGTTTAGGAAAAAAAATTGCAGCATCTGTCAGCTGCCCCGCACACAACACACTCACACGCACATACACACTTAATTCAATGAAAATAAACAATGCCTAACGCTTTGAAAAGGTCACTTAGTCTTTCTGGTGCAGATACTTTGCTCCCTTTGTGACCAGTTTCACAAAGAGCATTCTTTCTAACTTCAGCTGTTTGAAAAGCCAACCTTCATGCTTTAGATTCCCCTCATCTCTATTGACTCATCACTCTCTTGGAATTAACGTGGTGGTGCGGCAAGGACTGCGCGAGCGCATGAGTCTCCGGCCGTGTTGCTCTAAAGAATTAAGGCGTATTACTACCTTAGACACACACTGAAAGATTGGATAACTAGCGCGATGAATAATATAAGTGAAGAGCACACTCCGTTGATCCTGAATACATTTCCAAACTGCAAAGATAGACCCTGGCAAAGATCTTGGCTAGGCAGGAGACGAAACCCCACCAGGGTGATGCAGTAGTTCCACAGAGAAAAAACAAGTCGGTGGCATACATTGGTCCGGCAAGGATCAGGGATTTGGGAGCCCCACCACAGAGCTCACGGTGGGCCCATTCATATGGGCAGTACTTTGGTCGGTTTCTTTGGGTGGAGAAAAGACCCTGATATTGATCAAGCACATACATACAGACGAAGCACACACAAAAAAAACAGCCAAAAAAAAAAACCAAAACAACCCACCAAGAACAAACCAAAAACAAAACAAAAACAAACAACAACAAAAAACCCCAAAAAACTCCCCAAAAACAGAAAAAGCATAAAAACAACCAAAGGAAACTACACACACATACACACACATCAAAAAAAAAAAGAAAAATAGAAAAAAACAAAACAAAAAAGAGGACCAAGAAGCTCTTTTCCAGCTTCTTTATTTATGCTCGAGCAGTCTGGGAGGAAGTGGCTCAGTTTGATCCCGCTATCATAAGGCACTGTTTCCAGCACTGTGAGCATATGTGGGAGTCGTGGTAGTAGTGCGCGCCACAAGTTGAGACATTGCCAAATGGGATAATGGGGAACAAGTCAACCATAGCATTTGCGGGAGATTTTCACATGACACACGAACGGTCCTTTGAAACCAACCTGTTCACTCCAAGTCCCCTGTTTGAGCACTGACTCATCCCAAACCTGCTTAGCTGATGAAATCTGACAGCATCACAGCTTGAGTTGGCCCAACCTGTTTATCTTATGAGATCTGACAGGATCGCAGCTGGAAGTGCCCCAGGAGATCTGATGGGATCACAGCTTGAGGCTTAGCTATGGAAACAGCATATATACATTGATCCAAAGTTTGCATAAACCTTCAGACACATCCCCAAAATGGATCTTTCTCAGCTTTAAGAAAAAAATAAATACAAAAAACATAATTAAAAACTGTTATTTATACATATTATTCAACTTTATTTATTTTCTTTTTTTGCTGTCCGTGTGCATCTCATAAGACATAAAAATCAATCTGACAACAGATTAAAAAATTCTCGTGAAGATTACTATCCAAGCCACCCAAGACCATGAAGAAGTTTGAAGGTTACTGGCAGTCTATCCAGCTGCCAGAATTTCTTCATCTTTTGTATAGTTCGCATTTGTAGGATGTGAGATCAAATCATCCCTTTAGGCACAACTCAGATAATCTTCACCTCAGCTCATCCTGCTAGAAGTTATCAAAATCACTGTTTTTTGTCTTAACAGTTATTCTCTCTCTTTTTATTAGTATTGTTGTTTTATTGATGCCAAAAAGTTTTATGGTGCAATGAAATATAACCAGCATATTTACCTTTTTTTCTTATACCTTCCATAGACCAACTTTGTGGTAATAACTTTGATTTGCTTCTCAGAACATAATCGTGAGGATCTGAAAGGTGAGCTTTCGAATGTGAATATCACATGACTCCACATTTTTATTTTGGAGTCAATAAACTCAGCATTCCCCCTTATTTTATGCTTTCTCATGTTTTAAAGAAAGTTGACAAGAGATTTGAGTATTTAAAATGTTAGTGGGTCGAGCAGTGGAATATAGCTGGGAGGATTTCCAAATAGTGGGGAAAAAAAACAACAAAAAAAAAAAAAAAAAACAAACCAAAAAACTAACAAACAAAGCAAAATCAAACAAAGACCAAACAAAACAACATTAAACAAACAAATGAAGAAAACTAAGAGGACATAGACGTGTTAATTGTGACCAAGATGAAAAGGT
>VKON01000249.1:119862-142054 GCA_009741485.1 Malurus cyaneus samueli | reverse complement strand
CCCACAAAGCCAGTTCCCCTGTGAGACTTGAATATGGACTTCAGAAATGGCTTCAGAAATCTTTCTGGTCTCTGGTTCTGGGCTTCCAGCATGAGATTTCTTGCGGCAACAGCAACTGCTTTCTAGAATTCCAAGGAGAGTCTCCCTATGAGACTGGCAATGAGCTCAGTTTTCATGTGCCCATGTAAACAGATTTACATGAGCCAAAAAACAAACCCAGAAAAACAAAACAACACAAGGGCAATCAAACAAAAACCACAAAAACCCACTAACAGACAAACAAATACAAACACCCAAAATTAGCGCGCGAAAAAACAAAGATCCCACACAAACAAATTACCAAAACAAAAAAAAAAATTACCAATCAAAACCAAACCAAAGCAACAAAAAAAGGAAATAAAACAGAGAATAAGCAAAAACAGTGTAAACAAACAAAAATAAAACAAAACCAATACAACCAAACAAAAAAAAAAAAATAAAAAAACAAGCAAAAAAATTTAACAAAAAAAATTCAAGAGAAGTATGGGAATTGGAGAGAGATCTTTGAAAAGGCTTCTCTGTCTGTAAAAAACACAAGGAAAAAGTTTTGCACACACACATAAAGCTGTGTGGTGGAAACAGCGTGGGTGGGCATCCGAATACAAGTTAGCTATGTCTCCATTTAGATGGCATTTCAAATGAAACTACATTTCAAATGCAGTTTATAGTTTATATAGTTTGCAAATAGCCTTGCATTATTTGCAAACTTTTTGTGTATATTAAACACTGTTTTCCAGTTAGGAAGCTCACTTCGAAAACTAAGTGGAAACTACTTGGAAACACTTGCCTTAGATTTTACAGTGTGTTAGGCTAGACTTGAAATCTAGTCTGGGAAGACAAAGCCTTCTCCTGTGCTTCCACAAAGGATTAACACGGGGCACGAGGAAGAGAAGTGCAAGCAGAATATCTCAGTACTGCCTGGACCTGTTACAACCACACCCTTGTGTCCGTGAGGAGAAAAAAAAAAACAAAACAGCAACTTGGAAATAATTTACTGTAAATAAAAGACACTGTAGCTGTTTTCAAACCATGTGACTTAGATAATGCACCAATTCTCCTGTCACAGCATTTTTAACAGGATGGAGAAGCAATCTTGTTTAAACGGAGTGTTAAATTTTTCCGACTCCGCCTTCTCCACGAGAGCTGCCTAACTTAAAAATGTCCATCCTTTTTTTTCTGGGGGTGCTGCCATCCTGAACAAATGAGGCAGAAGGAAATAACTGGCTTGATCATGTCAGGCAGTGAGTAATGCTGATGTCAGACACCAGCTCTGAAAGATGCTGAAATTGTAAGTCTCGGTGATTTTGTGGTTTGAAATGCTGAGTAGAGGGATAGTGGATTATGTAGCTGAAGAATTGCTGAGAACGAGTTGTCTTGGTTGTGTCAAAATCTCCCCTATGATGAGCCTGGAAACCTCATCACGAGTCTCAAGAAAGCCATTTCTTTTGCTAATTATTTCCCTCAACTCTGCATCCAATTTAATGTGTCATTTGAGATTCAGATCCTCCACACATACACAAGATTTGAATAACTGATCAAATGTAAATGCCAGGTCGTACAGACCAGGTCTTCAGGAAAAAAATAATTTTTGACCATTTTGTGAAATCACCATGAAAGAAAATGGTGCACCACTGCCAATACAACAAGAAGTACCTGAAACTCCAAATACCTCAAAATCTTGGTCAGAACCACCTTTCAGCATTGAGGTGCATCTCAGACAGCCCATACAATGGTTTTCCTCTCCGTCAGTGGTTGCCTTGACTGAGGAAAAGGTACAACATTTAACCTGAAGCTGTCTTTTTCAACTCACCTTGAAACAATTAAAGTTTGTGTTAACTTATAAGAGCAAATCTTATCAACCTTCTCCACTTTCATGTTTTTCATTCTTCTATTATCTTTCATCTCAAAGAGATCAGGCTCCAATGAAAAGAATGATGTTTTCCTAAAACTGATGTTTTCCTAACAAATTTTTTTTCTGACTAAAAAACCAAAAAAAAACAATTAACCAACGAAAGCCTAGAACCATCCTCCAGAAAAATCAGGAATCTTTCATTTAGTTATCACATTGAAAATTCAGAATAATTTTTTTTTTAGTCAAGCGACTGCCCCGTTTTTTTGCCAACACAGTTGCAGTGATGAATATTGATCTGAGTCATCCTGTCCACACATCCCTTTTCCCTCGCTTGTCAAGAGCATGATAATGATCTCTTCTCCACAGTTAAAAGCTACAAGAATGTCTGCACTGCAGATTTCACAATCCTGTAAAGGTCTCTGAATTAGCATATAACAGAAATTAAACCAGAAACCATGTCTGCACAGTAATCCACGCTTCCCCTGCAGACTGCCTTCACACAGTAGGGCACGCTGGCCCTCCGAGCCTGCACAGCACACACAACCTGTTAACTTTGCTCACTTTCCAGCAGATCCCGTTCACTCTGTGCCTTTTTCTCTTATCTAGTGAAAGGGGAAGATAATGGGGCAATCTCCCTAAGGCAACTCTAAATAAACAGGCTTTCCATGCAAGATATTTGAATGCAAAATAGCATTTTAGCAGCAGGTGTTGACTGAAGCCTGGGTTAGTGCTGTCCAGGTTTAAGAGGAGTCTCCAGAAACAGAGGAGCTTTCTAGAAATAGAAATTTGTTTCATCCTTAGTTCAGGTCCGTACAACCCATTTTAGGGCAATGTGTGTGTGCATATTTTAAATAGATTCAGCTTTGCATGGAACCAATTAAGCAGCAAAAATTGCTGTGCCATAAGCAATGAAGAACATGTGTTTGGATCAGAACTGCTGCTCAGAGATGCAAGGGTGAACCATGATCTGTGTTCACCATGTAGGAATTGATTCTGCCTCCTTTATGGGTGGGTTTCAGTGCCTTCCACTGACCTTTGCCTTTACCCAAATTTGGGGATGCTGCAAGGGTGAACCCACTGGCTCCTGGAAAGGCTCACATGAATTAACAACATGAGTTACACAGCAATTTAAGTTAAGTAAGTTTAACAAACAAAAACGAAAGTAAAAATGTAGAGACAACCAGCTGACAGCGCCTGCTGATTTTGAGCCAGCGGTTACTTTTTTTTTCTCAAAAGCAAGCCCTCCAATTCGAGGAAACATTCTGTTTATGACAGAGCAGTGCAGTGGTGGCAAGCAAGCCACTTTCGAGCTTAGTTGCTGTTGAAACTGGATAAACATTTCATTCAGATCGATTTATTCAAAAGTGTTTAAGGCTCAGCCAAGTTTACTGCTGGCGTGGTCATGGGACACTTTATGGTTTATCATAATGTTTGATCAGTTGCAGAGGGACATGAAAAGAGGGGAAATGCAAAGGAGGCGGAAAAAATCTGTTGGGTGTTTTTTCTGTTGTCGATATTTCCATTTGTGGAGCCATTTTTGTGGTTGACAAGAGATAGAGGAGGTTGGGGCAGTCTGGGATGCAAGGCAGAATTAACTGTCGAACATCTCTTCTATTCTCCAGTGGAGGGTTAAAGTTTATGAAAGATTTTAAATCTTTCTTTTCCTTCTGAATTTTGAGTCTTCCTTTTAGTGCTTTTTTTTCTTTTCTTTTCTTTTTTTTTTCTTTTTTTACTTTTTGCCCAGCCCTGTCTCCAAAGAAAGCAATAAGCCTGTCAAAGAAGGAATTAATTAAGCAAATCAATCAGTCAGTTTTATTAAGGAATTACAAAGCCCATGTGCAGCATTAATTATTCAGATAATGGGACATCTCTAAGCCTTTCTTCTTAATTATTGATAAGCCCCTATCTATCATTCTGACTGTTTTAGTACTGATTTAGTTGTGAATGAAGCCAGGTCATTCAGCCATAGCATATGCCAGTTATGTGAGTTGCTAGATGACTGGGGGCAGAAGAGAGAGAAAGATGAGAAGTATCGTTTATTTCCATCCACAGTGATTGTGCATATTAAATATTTCAGGGTGCGCGTCTTCTTCTGAGCTTCAGATGAAAGGGAAGCTGCCCTTCCTCGCTGATATCATCTGGGTGATCACCTTTGTTCAATGAGCCAATGCATGCCCATTTTTCCCCACTGCAATACCCATGCAACTTTTTTCTTGTTGTTGTTGTTGGATTTATGCAAGATTCCTCATTAGTTCATAAGGCCTGGAAAAATGAGAGGCCTTTCCTCTGTCACAGGAAAAAGTTATCTTTTCGCATCTGCTGATCAAGGCAACTGTTCTCATTTTTCTCTTTACCAGGAATTTCATGACAACTGCTTTAATAGAGAGCCCTTCTGCAGCCCTAGGCATATTTTTCATGCTCACCTCATTAGATATAATACACAGGGAAGTGTTCTCCTACCTGCTTTCATAAGTGGGGAGCAAAGGCATTGACCTCATAATGTTGAAATGCAAGCAATCAAACAACAAGTTCTTCATCACTGGGGAAAAGCAAGTACATATAAATAGTTACTGATGGGAAAAAGAATTCATAATAAATGAAAACCTGAATCTCAATAAAATTATCTCATAATTGTGAAAACTCACATTCCACTTGGAAACAAGTGCAGAAGGCAGAATTTTTAAGAAAAAAATATGTTGACTTTTGTGTAGTACATAAAGACAACAAGCTTCATTTATTACTGCCGTTCAAGTTATGTAACTATTTTAAGCTATTTTCTATTTTTTCTGAACAGTCTGGAAGGCTGCTCACTATAGACCAGCCAGTAAAAAGGGAAGGGTGTAGAGGGCATAGATCTGGCTCACAGGAAGGTTGTATCACCTTGGCTTTTACTATTTTTTCAGGCAAATCTGATTCTCTGTGATTTGGTCTCTGGCAGATGGACTATGGGCTTAGTGCTTTGAGAATGTTCCAAGAGTCCAGAAAAATATTCACACTGTCCAGCTACACTGTCACAGAGGAGGGGGGGATGTTCCTTCCTTCCCACACACCAGCAGCTGCACTTTCTTCCACGGTGCTTGAAGGTAAATAGAAGTGAGTCAGATCCAGGTGCTGTTTCTGCCCACACTGAGGTGCAGCCTCTGTGTCCATCTCAAAAACACACACCTCCAGCTTTAAAACTCACTGTTCCTGTCTTCTCTGCATTGACAAGAAGACAGACATTCTCCAAAGCATGAACATATATCCAGTTGTGGTCAGGAGGAAATTTATTGAACTAAATAACCGTCTTGTTTAAATTGACTTTGTGCCATCCTGTGAGCACGCAGCTCTGGAACTGGCATGATAGCACGCAGGATTAGAAATGCTAATGTCCCCCTCGCAGAGCAAAGTCTGCTCATTAAACACTGTGTGTTCTCACAGTGCTTCTACCTTTCCACCTGCAGGATCAACATCAAAATTTGAAGCACTGTAGCATTTGCAGGAGGTGAAGCTCAGTGCCATCCCTTCACTGTTTCCACGAATTTGACACAGAGATGAGACGAAATGAGAATTCATTTCTATCTAGCTATGCAGATTATTTTGTCTCAGCTCTCAGCTAAAAGCCATGAATAAGATATATTAAGAAAATTAATAGTTAAGAGTGAGACCTCTTTCTCACTTCAAAAAGTTCCATTTTGGCATAGAACCTTGTGACCTTGAATATGAAGATTCCATCCAAACTTGGACCTTATTTTCAGTGAAAAAAACTAAAAGTGCAGTTAGTAGCCTAAAGAAATGTTTCTAAAGACAGTTATAAATTCAGTTTTACTAATAAGAATCAATTAGGGTTTGGAAAAGAATTGGATGAAACCTGTGAATTAAAAACCAGGGGTCTAGGGAACAAAACTTCACAGTTCCTGGCCATTTTTATTTGTTACTATATGCAAGAAATGTGCCACTTCTTGTAACTGTGTGGGCTTTCTGTCTTCCAGTGGTATCTATTACTTGTCCACTGACAGCTGCTTTCTGGCTGTAGCCTTAGGCTCAGCACATACTGCTCTCACTTCGCCTCAGCAATGCTGTCCTGCTTTGACTTTTGCCAAATTGCGTGTCATATATGCTAAAAAATCTCTGCAGCTGAGGAAGAAGAAGAAAAAGAAAAAAAAATCCCAAAAAATGCAAATAACTGTTCATTATGGTAATGTAGAAATAGCAATAACTTTAACATATACAGGTGGACATATGTATATATAACCTCTGCATAATATTATAGCTGACACCAACTGCAGCTCAGTCCGGAGCCAAGCCCAGCATAGCTCAGAGAGCAACACAGAAATGTCTTTGGCAGCTACAAAAACTCTGCATCATTTCACAAGGACACACATTGTCACAAGGCTGTCACCCTTCAGGGCTCATCTCTGAGTGACCAAGTGGGGTTTTTTTTTTGTATGTTTCTACTTTTTTTTAAGAGAAGGAACAGAAAAGAGCATCCTTCTCTTTGGGTTATGTGCCTGACAGCTGGGGAGTAAGAAACATGTTCTTGGCATGGGTCAGGAGACAAACAAGTACCCATTCAATCCCTTTTTCTAATTGTGTCCCTGCCCATTGACAACAGAGAAGTTCCCAGTTCTGTGGTTTGAGAAGTGGAACTCAGGACACACCTTGAGCACAAAAGAATATCTGGATCCATAGTCCAGCCTTTCCTTGGAAAAGTAGAGAGATCTTTGTGCCCACCTGAAATTGTGCATTCTGCTGTGAATGTACTCTGCCTTCTGAAGGATGTGCTGGGAAATGGATAAATCGTCTCCGTCATGGAGGGAGCTCCACCAACATTAAGTCCTAAAAGCTGATGATGCTGAATCGCTCCTTTCCCCAGCAATTCAGGTGCAGTGTGAGCAGCAATAAAAAGCCTGTGTGCAACCAAAACTTATTCTACAGCCATGCCACCTGTACAACACCGCAGAAAGAATATTTCCTGAAGTGGTCAAATTAAAAGGGCTGATGTTTCAAATTGTTGCAAGAGAAGTGCTATTAACTGTCTAAAACCGAGAGCTCAAAGCTTTGTCTAATCCCAAAGATTTTAATTCCCATGTCAGAGTGCTATCTAGCTCTGTGCTGGGGTTTGACTCAGCAGTCAGTCAGATAAGAATAACCTCATCACTTTTCTGCATTGCTCATGGTTTAACTGTAGTTCTGAGCTGGTGAAATTCCTGCCTAGTGCAATGAATCCTGTTCTTTGTACATAGGCTGAATTTGGCTTGGTTTAGGTGCAGATTTTAATTAACAAGCATAATTCTTCACACTCCTTATTATGATAAAAACTTCCAGTGCTATAGTCAGTGCAGAAAAAAAATATTTTCTCTGCTGTGATTTGTAACACTCTGATTTTCAGCAAGATAAAGGAAATGGTGAATGAATTGAATATTTATAGCTGCATCCCCCAGGTGGATCTGCCCTGATTATCTAGTCTCAGGATTGAAAACTCTGAGGAAGATCACTGCTTCCCTCAGTTTACTCACTAATCAAAGGTGTCCAAGCAGTAACTTCAGTCGTGAAAAACCTCAGTCAGTTTTACCTCCATTCCTTTAGGAGAGTTTTATGGTTTCCATGATCAGACACTGTGTTCATGTCTGTGAACTTCATATCAAGCTGTATCAAGTTTATCCAGTACTGATAGAAAGCCTGATTTAAACAATTTCAACATTTCTCAGATGTACATTATTATTTCTTTTACTGAAAGACTAGGGCACCTTAATTACAGAACCCCGTTTTGGTGGCAGGTACTTAACAGGCATAGAATATAAAAATGGTCCCTGCTCCTGAAATATTGGGCAACAGAAAGGCGAAACTTAAAGAGCCCCTTAGGAATAGTGGGAAAAACAGAACACTACTGGTTATTGCTGTTGATAATGTATTGACAAGCATTCTGTAAAGGTGTTACAGCAAGCAAGAGCTTTAAGGAGGAATTTGAAGGGGACTTCAGAGATGTTACGGTTCTTCTTTACAGGAAGAGCCAGTGAAAACCCATGGGGATAAGCACAGTGGAAATCACAAAATGATTGAAAAAATCAGAAGCTGATAATGCCAAGTGGAGGTCAGAATTAACCTCTTGACAGCAGCAAGAAATTATGTACAGGAACAATCCTGAGCTATGACCATCTTGTGCAGTTCTTCAAAACAGAGAGAGAGTGAAGACATGAAGGAAAAAGAGAAGCAATCCCAGGTAATGCTTCAAGAGAAAAGTCTGCAGCGTTCACACCCAGATAAAAGGGATATGACAGAAACTGAGACACAAGGTGTTGAGAGGAGAGGTGAGAGTTTTTCTGTGTGGATGGATGTGAAAAGCCCACACTCTGCACATGATCTGAAGAGTCAGTCACAGTGTGGGTACCGAGGGCCTGGGTGGATTTCTGCACCACGGATGCCTCACAAGGCTGGGCTAGATGAAAATGAGCAGAATAATGGATACCCAGAATCTGGCTTTGTGGAGCAGGGAGGGGAAGGAGGGCTCAGCACAAATCCCCACTTCAGATCCAGCCCAGGGCAGAGAGACACAGGGAAAAATAACGTGCAGCTTTTATTTGCGTTTCTAATTAAAATATACAGTCGGACTTTTGGCTATTCAATTTATCCTCACTGTAGCTGAAACAGTAGATTAAAGTCTTCTATATTGCTAGCTAACTTGTCAGTATTTGAGCCTTCATAACGTTGTTGGATTATTTCTTCACAGAGCTTTTTTGTTTGTTTGTTTCCTTTTTTTAAATTTTTTAAGGGTTATAGGCATATTGGTAAATCAGAACTACTTTATTACCTTCAGTTTTCCTCTGAACGATGCCTTCAATATATTCAGGGTTTTTGATCTGATGCATTTCCCCTGCCCCCAATGTAACTAGCTCTCATTTTATCTATTTATGCAATACCCTCTTCCAACTGCCTTGTCCAGATGATTCACTAACAACTGGACTAATGGCCCTCTCACTCTTTAGCAGCTGAGAGGGTGAGAGAATGAAGGGGTCAGGCCATCAGCTGCTGCAAATTGGTGCTGCACCATTGGTTTAATTGAAACGGTGCCAATTTACACCAGCCGAGGATCTGAGCCTGGGGCTCTGCTCAACCCGAGCCTGAGGAAGGCACATCTCCAATCTGTTCATCCACCTCAAGTTTGTTACCTCAAGTGTGTTAAAACTCAAACTGGCCACCCATTGGCTCTCCAGGTGCTGTTAAGGGAAAAAGAAAAGCAGCAGCATCCGACCATTTACTCCCTTTGTCATGAATCCCTCAGAGACACCGGTGTTTTCACGCTTCAGATATGCACGTTTGGTTTTGAGGAAAAAAAGCATCAAATAAACGGTAAGATCTAGGACACTGCCACAGCTCCTCTGACTTAGTTTAACAGTGTCTCTTTTGCACTTCAGTTTGCTGATGGTAACACTGTTTTTGGTTCATAGCC
This sequence comes from Malurus cyaneus samueli, assembly GCA_009741485.1. Classification (NCBI taxonomy): domain Eukaryota; kingdom Metazoa; phylum Chordata; class Aves; order Passeriformes; family Maluridae; genus Malurus; species Malurus cyaneus. The sequence goes on along the minus strand of VKON01000249.1, from coordinate 132,734 downwards.
CACATATTTCACATTAGTGCTTCACCAGACTAAGGAATAAATTTTAGCTGCGAACGTGTAGCAGCTCTCATAACCCTGCAGGGAGTTTTACACCCAAGTATTTAGAACAACAGGCTTGAACTTCCTCTTCCCCCATTAACTGCTGGAAGGAGCAGAGATAATTTCTGATCTGAACGGTTTGGTCTAGCCCTTCCCTTTCAGTTTCTGTTGAAGTGTGACCATTTTGCAAAATATGTGTTGAAAACACAGTGTATTGCTGCTGTTTGCTGTAGGGAATTATACTGCCAGGTTATCTTGCTCTGTGGTACACATTCTGTTTATTCCCATGTTTTTTACACAGAATGTGTAAAAAAAAAATACCCCAATCTAAATGTCCCACACTCATGATTATTTTAGTTTATTTACTAACAAAAGTACCAAAAGTCACACATTCAAGCAGGCTCATCTTTTGAGCATTGTCAGATTGGCCATGGATAGCAAGATGACAAACACACTGGATTTTGATATCTACATTGATAAAGTAGAGACGATATTACAAATCACAGGGAAGGAGAAAAGAGAACAACAACTGAAAAAAAAAATAACAAACCAAAAAAAACACCCAAAACCCAAAAACCTGAGGCCTGCTTCCTCTTCTTCTTTTTTTTTTTCTTTTCTGGCAAAACCTGCTACAGAAACAAATGTAGATGAGGGGGGCACTGAGCCATATAGAAGTGAGTAATTATCACTGTTACAGGCTATTACTCTCCAAATGTTTGCTAAAAATTCTATTGGGCAACCATCTGGACGCTGAGCTTTAACGCTGGATACAGAGTGGATTGTTGCTTTAACTTTTAGATGGGAAAATTTCTTTCTTTAATTCTTTCCTGTCATCCTGTGTTAAATAATTTAGTTGAATGTCTCCTAGATAGCTTTCTGAGTCCTCAGTGCATTCTAGATGATATCACCACATAAAATATTCTTTGAAAGTTTATATATATAGGATTTTTTTACCACTAGAGGATCTGAGGACACTTTGCCATCTGTTGTAAGGGTTTGCTAATGCACCTATTTCCTCTTCTATCCCTAACATTCTCTTTTTAAATTACTAGGCTTAATAATTTGCCTAATTGGTAGCCTCCCCCCATATCTGAAATTATATACGACGCATATTGCTTCAACATCCTCTCTGTGCATGAAACCTAGCAGCTCTCCTCTAAGAATTTCCATTGTTACTATATTGCTGTAGTTTTCAACAGCAAATATAATTTCCTTCATTCAGGCTGTGATAAATAATTCAATAACATATCATCAATAACTATAGATCAGTTGCTTAGCTTGAAACGTGTCTCTAGTTTGGTGTGAAGGTCATTGCTATCAATTATGCACCTATCTTCCATGGAATGTTTCAATTTAGTATTATAATCATAACAATAAATGATCTTTGTTCTTATGAAGGATATTTCATTGACATAGGTTTTCAGCTGTTTTGTTTTTGGGGTTTTTTTGGGTTTTTTTTTTTTCCCTCCACATATTCCAGATAGGCACTGCAAGACATCCATCTAACTGCTTGACAAAGTCACAATACGCACAAAACAGCAGAACCAGAAATATATCAGTCACCTGATGTTTGCACTTGCCTTTGGAATTTTCAGAGAAGGAGTGATGAAGCCGCGAGGCCTCCCGTGACACCGATCCATATTGCCTCGTCCCCACCAAGTGATGGCTTTCAACTCTCCCCAGTTTCAAGCTGCACAGGGAACTTGTAATGGGATTGCATCACATTTGAATTTACCTTTTGAAATGCAGCCCTCGGGCAGTCTCTGCATTCCTCTAGCTGAGCAGAGATATGGGTGAAACAAGTTCTTGATTTAGCTGCCAATAAGTGTCTAAAGCACTTCATGACTGACAGTCTGCAGAGGAGCAGTGGTATCCCACCGGAGCTAACAAGAGGATGCAGTTAAATCAGCCTCCCAACCGAGGGTAGGATTGTTCCAGATGCAAAGAAAAGAGAGCAACGTGTCTAAGTCCTTGCTGTGCCCCTGATTTCCACCCCATCCTTATCCCAGCTGGGGAGAGGTCAGTGTGCCCTGCACAAGGTGCAGGATCCTCCTCCACCCCCACCCCAACCCCTCAGGCACCCACTGGAACCTCCCATCTCTCTCCCCGCTGAGGGCATGGAAATCAGAAAAAGGTAGCACACGTGTTTCTTCTCCTCTAGTCGAGTTCATTTATTATAAATGAGGAATAACAATAGTCTATAATAATGCATTTCCTACTCCCCCTTGTTGCATTTTTTCTACCTATTGTATTTCCACTTTTTGGGGGGTTTTTTGTTATGTTTTTTTTTTTTTTTTTTTTAATCCACCTCTTGTTCTGTCCAGTCAGGCTGAATCTTCTGGTGTAATTAATTATTTCTTGGAATTGGTTGCTATTATACCATGTTTCCCTTTGCGGCTTCAATATTTCATAAGCTTGGATTAATCTAGCTTATCTGAGATCTTTTGCTCACAATATGTAAATAAAAATAACATTTCAGGAAAAGGTTAATATTTCCAAACAGGCTTTTGCTTTTGCTAATCATGTTTAGGATCAGATCTTTGAAGTTATAGAACATCTCTCACTAACTTTATTAGAAGTAGACGGATGTTTGGGAGTACAGAAAAACACAGTTCAGAAACAGTTTTTAAAATCTTGACCTGAAACCTCCAAAAGAGGAAGTACAATTCTTGGAGGAGGGAGGAAGAGAAATGTTCTAAGGGATGCAATACAATCATCATTGTAAAATACGTACAAGACTGGGGGTTGTGGGATAAATTCACCTGAATGGTAAATAATCCTGAATGGGAATAGAAACAGATAACATAACCCCATAGCTTTTAATTCACATACTTCTAGGTCTCACTTGAAACTCTTGCATGAGGAAAACGAGTGATTTTGTATTTCAAATCATCCTCAACACAGTCTTGGACATCACCAGCAGGATCTCAAAGCAGCAGTCTGCAAGAGGGCTGATCTTTCACCAGTGTCAATGACATGAACGGGAATGAACGGGGATGGTTTGTGCTGGCACTCACTGATGGCCTCTCAGAGTATGCAAACACATTATTATAAACAGCAGCTGCAGAGAGAAAAATGGGAAAAAGTGTCATTGTACCAGCTGAAAGGTTTTCTGCAATACCTACTGTAGCAGATTAAAATTTTGATCCATTTGTCCCCGTGTTATCATTCCAGCCATGACCAGGACAGTTCAGCTTGGGAAAGCACAAATGTTACTTTAATTCTAAGACCACTTTAGACCAAACTGTTTACAACTCTCACAGACTTTTTCTTCCCTCCAAACAACTTTCCCTCCCCTCCTCTCCCCCTGACTCCATGGGGTCACCTGGTAGAAAGTCCCAGTGACTGACAGAAGAAAGTTGGGAGTGTAGAGGATCTTACTCAGCTCTCTTCCAGGGCACATATGTGTACATTTGTGAGAATATTTCAAGAGTTCATATAGCAGGAATGACAGACCAACACCAGTGGGCAGCCAGGGACATGGAACCAGCCACATGGCCACATATGTTTGCAGAGAAACATGAACTCCAGACACTCCTAGTGGCAAATAATTTGCCTTAAAATAAGTGATATCAGTTAAGCATAATCTCTCTCCAAACTCATCATCATGTGCTTGGGATTTTCTGGTGGCATGCTTGTCTATTTCAATGCTATCTTGCTATTGGAAAAAAATTATTAGTAATGTTCTTATCACAAGGAGAGATTTGGAGCCATGACTAACTGCAAACCCAGAGTCCATCCACTGATTTGTCCATTTTTTCCTCTGTCCCCCACTCTCATCTCCCAGTATTCAATGTCCCTACAGAAATGCAGATAAGGGCTGCCCAAGGCATGAGCACAAAGGACGTACAGGCTGGATGAGGGAAGCTCAGCACATTTTTAAATTAAAAAGAACATCTGCAGTTTTGCTGTCTGGGATAAAAATTACAAGAGCTGTGTATTCTCATGCTTCAGGGCATAAACTGATCAGTACCTAGGGTCAGGTACACCCCAATCTGTCACAATTAGGAACATACACAGAGTTTTAAACTTTCTCTGGAAACAGCTGTTTTTGGCTGCTGTTGCTGACAAACACAGTGGATTGAGGGGTCCACTGGCTGGATAAGGAACAGGAAGTGCTGATGGTCTGTTACAATGCATTTTATAAAGGAAAATTAAGGCAGCTTGAAAATTCTCTTGTAAAGGATATTTTCCTACTTCTACCTTTTATATTTAAGAAACATGACCCCTCTCATCTTTTCTGTGATCTAGCAGGATGTTTTAATCAGGAAGTCCTCTCCCTAAAAGCCTTTCTCTCACCTCCTTGAAGCAGTTTACCAGACATCTTTCCGTTCCATTTATCCAGCTGCAGATTTTTTTTTTTGTTTGCTTTCAATCCTAAAAACTGAACCAGAAATATGATGTCCCTTTGTCCCTTTAGATGCTGCGAACTGCAGACAGAAGGAGAGGAGTGGTGATGTGAGAGTTCACTTTGCCTGCCATTTCTAGACATGAGAGGACAGCCTCTCCAGGTAGCTGCTCTCATAAGTGATGCTGGCTGGACAGGCTAAATGATGGCATGTTGAAATTTCATATGAAGCGGAATGATTTCCATATCTGCAGATCCTCTTCAGTGGCATTAGTTATGCTAATAAAGTGGTGCGACTTTTCTGGCAGTGCTCGAGGCAGCTGCCAGGCTGTGACTGAAGACTCTATCTGGGGAAATAACTCAGCAAGTGAAATTCAGATGGCCGACAACCTGCTCGGGCTCCCGCTCCTCATCCAGGGCTGCGCACGAGCTCTATTGTTGAGTGCATAATAAACTGTGCCTAACTCAGACACAACCCCGCTGGCATCTCAGACATTACTTTGCAAAGCTCTTCAGGACACCCCCAGTGTTTGCTTAATTTATGTGCTGATAGGCATTTCTGTGACATCCATCGCCAGCGTGCAGAAAAGGCTGGCAAAGTTATTAGGGGAAGCAAGAGGGAAACAAAAGAGAGAGTCAGATCGCACATTGCACCAGATGAGCCCACCAGCTGCTGGAGGAAGAGGCATGTGCCACTCCAACAGCTAAAGGAGGCAGGGTGAATGCAAGATGAAGCTGGAAGTGAGACTGCACCCTTTCTTTGCACGGCCTCGGGGTCCAAGCTGGGTGGGAGGATGGGAATGAGCTGCAGAATTCAAATAGTTCCCCTTGCCCATAAAGAGAGCCCCTGGAAATGTGCACTGCCCTGAAAAGCAGAGGGCTGGGTCTTGTGCACATGAGAAATTCCTCTCTGCAGGAATGAGCTACATCACGAGTCTCCACAGGGTGCATTGTGCTTTTTCAGGGACTCAATTTTACTGATCATCTTTTACAGTTTTCCACTTGCTTAAATCCAGAGTTTAAAATAAAATAGGGAAGTCTAGGGAAGGAATCGTGTTCTGTCAGCTCTGCTGTTGGTTCTTCTAAAGATTTTATTCATAATACGTGGTGAGAGTGTTCTCTGTCACTAGTCTTTCATAAGAAGCAGTCACAGAAAGATTGGCTGTGGAGTTTGCATTTGTTTAGGGAGTGCTATTCTTTCATTCATGTTGTTACAACAATCATTGTTCTTCTGTTCAAAACCTATTTAGCAAATGATGCTCTCACATGTTCAAGATGAGTCTTTTTCCCCTTGGGTGATTTGAAACTACACAGGTGAGAGAGTCTTGTCACATCCTGCTGAGTGCCCTCTTCTTTGGGCATCCTGTTCTTATTTCCTCTTGGCTTTCTGGGCTTTGTGGCTTTGTACCTTGCTCAGGTAAAGAAGGAAGTAATTTTTATTATATCACTTTCTTCAATTCTGACATGTACCTTTTGAGAAGAAAGTCACCACTTCATTTTCTCTAGGCCTGCAGTGGCGGAGATGCAAAGTCCCCGCAGACCTCTAAATGGACCAGCCTAACAGACTCACCTCTAATGCCCAGATATTCAAGTCACTGAGATATCAGATAAATCCATAATTTGTCCATTCGAGAGAGTTTGAGTATGAACTAAAGAAGCAGAAGTACCTGTGACCCCAAAAATAGTCAGGGACTCCATGAATTATAAGCATTTCTGGAACAATGTTCACATATAAACCTTTCTTCTACAGGAATAAAATAAACCACGGCAACCAAAATCTCCTGAAAGCAAAACTTTCCCCCAAAAATCACACTATCCGTGCAAGATTGTCCTGCTCTTTTCCTTTCCCAGCTGGTGGAATTAACTTGTAACCCCATAGACCTGTAATACCATATTGCCAGTACTGCTAGCAGGTTGTCAGTTTTGTGTTGAGTTTTCAAGGCCTCAGATCTGTCTTTATTCTGTCTGAACTTTTCTTGACCTCCCCTGCAGCTTTGTTTTACTTGGTTTAGCTGCAACTGCAATTTTTCTAATGACCAGATGGCTATGGCTAATTTGTTTTATTTCTGTTTATCTTTTTATGCTACCACCATGGTTTTATAACTCTAACTCAAAGTAATACAGAGAAAGGCAGTCCTGATAAGGCAAGAGAGGCCTTAAGAAGTGGGGATGTGGAGTGTGGAGGTGTGGGGTGATAAGAGGTGGGACTGGCACTGGAGACTGCTTGGCTATAAACAACTTACTCATGGTACAAAAATACAGACCTGGAGCTGGATGAAATCAGGTTTAGGGGCACAAGAGGAAATAGTGTCTAAGACATGTGGAAGGTATGCAACTGGTAGGTTTGGATGCAGAGTTGCAGCCCAATAAAAAAAAGAACAAGGTGCACAATTGTGCTAAGAAGCACCTGGGAGTGGCCACAAGGGGATCCCAAAGTCAAGAAGAACCCGTCATCACCATTTCCTTGTTGCAAAAGCTCCAGACACTGACATAACCCTGACACCACCAGGATGAAAACCATGACCTTCAGACCCAGCAGAGAGGGAGATGTGTAAGCATAACATCAGGAGAAGGGACAGAAACTCAGGTGTGTGTATGACAGCCTGAACCGCAGAATTATTAGTGCTGAAACTTTCCCTGCATAGAGGCATTCTCTCTTTTTCCACACTAATTAGATGAGGGCTGATAATGATTAAGCAACTAAGATTTTATTATGCTAACGATAAACTCCTGGCTTTATATTTAAGACATGTTTACTGTTCGCCCATAAAAATTATCCTGAGAGTAACGCACTTTCACAACCAACATTTGCTATAATCTATCAATGTCTGAAAGAGGCACTTCATAACCAGTTTAAGCTGATGAGAGACAATAAAAAGGATGGTCCCAGTCCCCTTTGCCTTGTACTCATGGCTGGATATTGCTACTTTTTTTGTAGAGCTGTGGTCTCTGATAGAGCTGGAAATGCCTCTGGTCTAAATCTAATCGCACTGACACAAGGAGTAGCACCTTGCATTAAAATTTCCACTGAAAACAGCAGTAATAACAGGATAGCCATGGCAGTGCCTATTTCAGGGCTACAGGGTTACAGCTGCCTCAGATCCCTGTGCTGAGAGCCACTATTGCCAGCATTAGTCCCAAAATGCTGCTGTTGAAGCCTTTTGGATGCAGGTGCAATTAACACGCACACGTTTGGAATTGAGTGGTGACAAAATTAGTCGCAAACATTATATATTTTAGTGGCTGAAGAAGGATGAAGACAGGAGGCAGGATTTGAGGAGGGAATGAACCTTATAAATCAGCTTTGCCACCCAAAAAGGTGTGCCACTGCGCCGCAGACTTGCTGTTTGCAGCTCATTATGTGTAATTCCCCTCTTCCAGGGAGTTCAGTTTTCCACTGGGAGTGCAGCGAGATGCAGTTTTTCAGTCACCCCATCAGGGAGCACAGGATTTCAGGGGCACAGCACAGCTTATGGGAGAACAGAGGATGAGCAGATGAAGTGAATAATTCACAAACTATCCACAGGCTGCGATTTGTTTGTATAAACTATTTGGTAAATACTTATGCACAACTAAGATATTCAGAGTATTCAGGAACCGTTTGGGAACAAAGGCCAAACCTCCTGCATAATTTATTCCCCAGGAATTATTCAGATGGCTCTAGTGTATCCTCTGGAGCCTCTCCTCATGGCACATTACTAAAGGTGATGTGCATTAAGTGGAAGTTGGCAGTGCCCCAAGCAGGACGGAGTGTGAGGGTTTGAGGTACAACCTGCATATCTGAAGAAACTAGAAAAATCATTCCTCCAAAACTGGCTCCAGCCAAGACACAGATTGTGCCAGTCTCCAGTATTTCAAACTGTGTCACACAACCACACAACAAAAAAAAAAACCAAAACAAAAAACCCAAAAACAAAACACAACAAACAAAAAAAAAACAACAACCCCCCCAAAAAAACCAAAAATACCCCCAAACATAAGCAAAAATAACAACCAGAAATCTCTCAAACAAAATCAAGCAAATAAAATACAAACAAACAACAGAACAAAATAAAAAAAAAAAAAAAAAAAAAAAAAAAAAAAAAAAAAGTCAACAAAAAACAGCCAAACATTCACAGAAATTTGGAGAAAACACAATTTGAAAAACAATAAAATTCTTCTGATCGATATTGTGAAGTATAGCTGAGTATTTTGTTTTATTCGTTCCCCTTATACTATTTTAAAGTTGTCTGTTTTCAGAGAGCTGGTTAATTTACTTCCGTTCATATTAACATTTGAGATCGTATCTTCCCCACTTTCCATGAGGATTCCTACAAATGGTGAGAGAACAACAGCAATCGAATTTTTAACTCTCAGGCACTGAAAACAAGATTGTTAGATTTTGCGTGAACATCGTGAAATGTTGATCTCATTTTTAAAGTTGGGGTGCCTTTAATGCTATAATTTATTTACCAGACTACATTCAAGCATGTGCATAGAAACACAGAGAAATTCTCTTTTTCTTCAAGTTTAGTATTAAGGCAATAAATTTCTTTCAGTTTCCACTGACCAAGGACATTTTGGGTAAGTATCTTCTTGATTGCAGCTGCTAGCAGAAGAGCTATTCCCTCTTCATTAGAACTGGGGCAGTTTTATCATTAATTTAAATGTATTGATTTTCATTTTATTGTACAGCAGAGGCTTAATTTTGGTCAGATTTTTTCAGATTTTGAATGCCACCAAGGAAATGATAATAAAGTTTCCCTCTTGCTGATGGTTTCTTTAGGGAGTATTTTCTCCCTGCCTATTACAACAAAGGGTTATTTTTCTTCCTCACCGAAATTTTCCCGAGTAAAAAGCCATCCTGGCTACCAACCAAAAAAAAAAAATCACAACTAAGAAACATTTCCTCGCAATCAGCCTATTGAAACACACCTTGCACCCTCACAAAAGGGGAGCTTCTGAACCATGATGAATAGGCCTTGATTTTACAGGTCTAAGTGATATTGGAGCCACAGTCATTCCTAACTTGCTTGGTTTTTGTTGGGGTTGTAACTATCCACATTCTTCTGAAACAGATGAACTGCAAGCCAAGAAAAGGTTTGCACAAGTTGAGTCATTAGAATATTTAAATTTTAGACATAAGAAGAGAAAACCAACAGAGAATTTGGGGGAGTGTTCAAGGCCAGACTGGATGGGACGTGTTCCCATGGAAAATGTCCCTGTCAATTTGAATGAGATGAGCTTTAAGGTCCCTTCTAGCCCAACCTGTTCTGTAAATGTATGATTTTGAGTCAAACTATGCATTTAATGTATAATTTGATTTGGTTTAGTTTACCAAAGTATTCACTATTGTCTTCATTCTGAATGTGCTTGGGAATGTAGTTCGGGGATTGGGGTTTGTTTGAAGATTTTTTTTTCTTTTTTTGGTTTGTCTGTGTGTTCTTTTGCATGTTACCCTGCTTGTTTTCTTTGCAAAGTGATAATGCAGCCATGTTTCAGCATAAATTGTTATTTTGAAACAGAACAATGCATTTCAGTGCTTTAAGATAAAAAATGTGGATTGTTGTGGTTCAGGGAAACTCCTCGGTCTCTTTCAGGAGAGCTTGAAGCAACGAGCTGATGTTTGCCAAAATCACAAATTAAATTGTTTGCCTGAAATTGTCTGCCTGATTGTTTTAAGCCTGAGTTTCTTTGAAAATCCATCTAGTTTAAGGTGTTGACCCTGACTGTGTTCAGAGAAATAAGGAATCATGGGAGTTTAAAAAAAAAAAAAAAAAAAAGGAGGGAACAGTGATGGTTAGGATGGGAAGTGAAGCACTTTGAAGACAGTCCTTGATCAACAAAATGATAAATAGAAGATAGGTCAGGGAGAAGCGCCCTGGAACCACTAATTTGCAAGAGCCTCCTATATCATTAAGCATCCACTTTTCTGAGCTGGCAAAAAATTAAAATTGTGACTAGTTTTAGAGACATAACTCTACATCAGTAAAACTCCATCTTGCTGACCACAGCCATATGCAGCTATTGCTGAACTAAACACTTTGAAAACAGTGGAAGGCTGATTTACCTGTCAGAAAGTGTTAAAACTCTTGGCAGAGTCAAAATTAGAAGTTAAAATGCCCTATTTTACTCTACCTTCTGCAGTAGTGTACCTTTAATTTTCATAATCTCTGCAGCTTTAAATTCAACATTTATTTTTAACACATATATTTTATGAAACATGAAATATTAAAACGAAAACTCCAGTCTGCCTCCTATGAGCATGGAGAGAAATCCTAATTACCTGTTTCAAAAGTGTGAAGCTCTTTCTAATTTTCCAGCAGCCAGGTTCCTTAGACAGCACTCAGTATTATAACTATTTATGCCAATTGTGCTATTTCATGCATAAAATTACCGCATTATTGTTGGAATAGATGCTGGAGAGATATCTAAGCAGGGTGTAATCACTTCACTTTCTATCAAATTGTGCTTCTGAAAGGTATCATAAATTTTATTAGAAGGCAAGAGGCTAATGGAAGCCAATCAGTGTTAATGCTGATAAAATTGCTTGTATTTTACATTATAAAACAGGGAGATATTTTTATCGTAAGGTTCCCTTTTGTTTTATTAAGAGTGTATCATGGAAACCAGGGTACAATAGTACAACAGAGGGCTGTCAGGAAGCCTCTCCTGTTTCTGCTCCTGGCTTACCTTACAAAAAAGTTTGCATCTCAAGATGTTTTCAGATCTTTGATGGTGTAAAGGGAGTGCAAAATAGGTTCCACAAACACTCAGGTCTGCTGACTTGCACAAGTTTTCACAATGAGGAGGTGCATCTCTGATGAAAATATTTATGTCCCAAATGTTATTTGGTGTTTTTATTGTTCAAGCTAATTGTTTTCTATTAGGCTGCCTATAGAATCTGGAGAGGGGATAGTTTTTATGACTCCCCAGCTTATTTTTAAAGCACCACAGTAGAAGAATTAGAGTGGATTTTGATGTGGGAAGGATGAGGATCCAGAAATGGGGATGAAAAAAAGGAGTTATACCCATCAAGAAGTAATTGAATGCGATTTAAAGAAATTGGTCTACTTTGATGGTAAATTAAAAGTTCTTTTTTTCTACCTGTTAATAAAATTTTGTAGTTAACAGAGCCACATTCGTGCAGTCATTTGCAAACAGCTGGTTCAACATTAGGTCTCTTTTTTTTTTTTTTTTTCCAACTGATCAGTTAAGCGGTATCACTCATGGTGTCTGTTTCTGACCTATGGTTTGAGACACCAAGACATCAAAAGGTGATGAGCCAAGATCCCAGAGGGGGAATTTGTGGTAGATCTTATACTGGAAAGGAGGCAGCGATTCACAGGTGAACGCAGTGGGTATTTACAAATTGTGTGTAAATAATACACATGGTTTGTCATGCCCTGGTGCTGCAGGGACAGCACCTTCCCAGGCTCTGGAAATCCCAGTTCAAACACCTGTTTTGCCTGACACGAATGCTTATCTCCATCCTCGACATATGCCCTGTCCCTGCGCACAAAGCAAATATTTACACCGCCACCTTTCCGGCCATTATTTGTGGTGTTATTAATGTTATTGGCACTATTTGCACTGCAGTCACAAAGGCCCCTCCAGGACGGGGCGTTTTGTGTCACTCATTGTACAAACACATGGCAAAGGACAGTCCCAGCACTGTTGGATTAACAATCCAAATAGCTACGGCAAACAGGACAAACCCTGGGTACCCCGAGCAGCCAGGATTTCCTGTGTTTGAGAAGGCAGATGACAGGTACCTGAGCCAGGATCAGCTCACAACTTTGCCACCGATTTTCTGTGTAATGCATTACTTAATCACTCCACAATTCCTCCGATTTCCACAGGAGTAATGCCACCAATTTATTCCAACTTTCCTTCAGGTCTAAAATTGCTGGTGCCTAGACCAAACTCCAGCTAATGAAAAAGAGTCATTGACAGGATTTGGCCCATTACTGAATTCATATTCCTGCCTCAGGTAGTCATGCATATTCCTGTCAAAGCCCACATAGTGTAACACTTGGTGTTAATGGAGTCACAGTAAGGATGGATTTGTTCTCATCCAACTACATGTTTTAATTCAAAGACCACATTACTGTTCTGGTGATAGATTAGATAAGAGCAAAACATGGTTTTGTTCTTTTAATTCCAATTATGTTTTAAAATTTGGTTTCTGGTTGGCTGTTATTTATTTGCAGGGCTTTTTATTATTATTTTATTATTACACTGGCTCAGTGTAACTTTTTTTTTCTAATTTAATCCTCCATTTTTAAATACAATTTTCTTCTTCACCCACCAATAACTGCATGACTGATTTTACTGAATGAAATTTATAACAGTGACAGAACAAAAGGGAATTTAGTCTGAATCCAAACTAAAGTCGTGTTAACAATATATTCAATTTTATAGCTTCAATTTCAATGGGGCGCCCAAGTCTTTCTGAAGTCAACAGTCTATTCTCATATCCCAAAACCTGCGTATGCTTTTGTAT
>VKON01000249.1:104183-116032 GCA_009741485.1 Malurus cyaneus samueli | reverse complement strand
AGACACTGAGCTCCTTTCATGTGCCGGATGGTGCCCTGCTGGTCCAGCAGGAAGAGATTGCTTTTTGAAAGGACAAGGGTTGCATCTTTGCACTTGCATTTCCCATCAGATGGTGATGCCCCTTCGAGTCATAGAATATCTGGAGTTGGTGGGGACTCACAAGGATCATCAGGTCCAACTCCTGGCCCTGCCCAGGATATCCCAAGACTACAATTTGTGCTAAGAGCATTGTCCAAGCTTTTCCTGAACTCTGCCTGGTTTGGCACTGTGACCACAGCCCTGGGGAGCCTGTTCAGTGCCTGACCACCCTCCTTCTCATCTGCCTTTTCATTTGATGAGGGTTTGATGTTCTTTTTCCTCTTGCATGTTAATAACCAGATCCTTTCCTCAAGCATTACTTTTGTTACGACAAAATCCAATGAAACCCAAAGATGAAAAAAACTATTTAGACATCTTCAGCCCATCTTCCTGTATAGAGACTGTAACTGAAGAGAGCTACAGCTGAGAGAGTGTTTGCAGTGATCTTCATTAATCATTTGATGATTAAAACACATCTTATGAACAACCTGGACTCTGAATCTGCTATTGTGATTGGGAACCCTCCAGCACAGAAATAGCCTTAGCAATTCATAGTCAGAGCACAGATTACCCCATGTACAGGTCTAATTTGGGGCTTCATTCATAGCCTAGGAATGTTAAAGTTCCTCCTTTCCTTGGAAGTTACAAGACTTTTGTGTTTCAGGGAAAAAAGTAAAAGTAAAGCTGATCAGGTTTTGTGTTGTTTCAATGCTCCAGGAGCATCTAAATTTCCTTCAATCTCCATATGAATAAACACCATCCTTATGATAATGGCTTTCAAATACAAGCATCAAATAATTATGCTGACAAAGCACTAGACTCCAAACATTCTCAGACTGATGATGGAAAACACGAATTATCAGACACAAATATTCTATATTTTCATCCACATTCTGTTAACATTGCTGCTCTGCAATCTCCCCGAGATGGATCTCAGCAGAAGTACTCAATTGATTTACAACCTTGTAATTCATTTGTCGTCATTTATTTTCCTTTGTACAAAACAAGATGTTACTGCACAAATGCTGGAATCCTAAAGTGTTGGATTAAGAGCATTCTGGCTTGTCAATGTCCTTTTACAAAGGAGAAACAAAGGGAGCTTATGCAAGGCAATACAAAAATATTCTGGCTAACCATATGAAACAGTTTATAATAATATTCCTTTTTCTTTAATAGGGAAAGAGGGTTTGCCACATTCTGTCCTTGAGTGTTCCAATTCTGCCTGTGCCTTTTCAATTCAGATCTTGAAGAACACAGAGCACTGCCAAACAGAAAATAGATATTCAGATATATGAAGCCATATTAGAAAACTCTTAATATATGTTGGACTATGGAAAGACATGTTAGACTATGCAAATTTCTTTTTTTTTTTTAATTTTAACACCTTACTGTTATTAATTTTACTCCTTTTGCATAAGTCCTCTGTGATGCTTGAGCAATGAATTCACATCACAGTATCAAATTAGCATTATTGTTGTCTGTCGACCCCCATGAAATACAGAACCACCCCAAATTTGGGGAAGCTGATAAGGCTTAATCAATATCAGCATGCAAGCAATAAATATTGCCTCTGATTTCTGTGCCAAGTTATGATCATCTGGTAAAGAGCGTAGATAAGAAAAATGCTCAAGTTGCATTAGTGACAATGTGATATATCCAATATGCAAAATCAGAATTCTGCTGTATAATGCCACAGAGACTGACTGAGTGGAATAGATTGACTTTATTTTCTCTTCAAAAAAGTTCAGCTTGAGCTGTATATCAAATCTAGAGTTACAGGCTTTGCACAGGAGATGACAGTTTTGTGTTGGAGACATCAGAATTCTGGATAAAAAGATTCCAGTTCAGCACTCAGCCACACTTCCTTGGGCAGGCTGCTTGTTTTCAAACTCTCATTTATTATGTAAGGATAATATTTTCTTTTTCCATTCATCTGGCTTGTTTATACTATAAGCTCTTTGCAGTATTATTTATCTCCAATGATGTATAAGTTCGGCCTGTGCAGAATAGACCTATATATTTTAATAAATCAATACAAAGATCTAGGCAAGAAACAGCTTTTTGCCCTAAAGACATTTTCAACATTTTAACAGGAAATACAGCTGGTGCTTGAAGCTTTTTTTTTTATTATTTTTTTTTAATATTATTTTTTTTTTATTGTGGTAGAGAAAATACAAACCACAGCATGTGAGTAGCTTACATATCTCAAATTCTCACTAACCCTGCAGTTAGCTGAAATGTGGGCAATGGAAATTCAGGATCTGGACTTGAACCAGACTAAATGGGTACTTGAACCAAAACTGCCAACATTAGTGGTATGTGCATTTTTATAGCTGTGTTACACCATGGTTGGTCAGTGCTGCCTCGTATGAGAAAGAACTTCTGTCTAACTGGATAAAAGAGAAGGGTAAAGCTGGAAAAAAACTCATTGTGAGCCTTGAAGCTTAATTTTGAAACCCATATCTTCTTACAAAAAGGCTTCAGGTTTATACACAGCTATGTATGTTTTGAGTAAAAAAATTATAAGCCTGTCAATGTTCTGTTCTTTTTGCCCCTTTTGTTGTCTTTAAATACTTAATTTTCAGAACATGTTTAGTATTTTTCCAAGTTTCTTGCAAAAAAAATTGTTGCAGATGTTCTGCTTCATAATATTTATATATACTAAAACTAAAATGCAAAACTCAGCCTGTTTTCTATTATTTATGTTGGAAAGTAATGTGGCAATAACTGTCTACGACTGAAAAAAGTATGTTTTTCTCTCACTCACTTATTTTGTAAAGCTGCCTGATAGTATTTATTTTAAAATCATCACTGCAGAGCAACATCCTAAAAATACCACATCTCAAAACCAGACTTGTAAACCAATGACAGCAAGTAGGGAATAGCATCTCTCTGCTTTAACAATAAGAGAATATAATAAATATCACATTTAGAGTACATATAGCTCCATTTGCTGACTCTATATGCATATATACAAAGAGTTTTCCCTGTAATAGACAGATTTTACCAGATCATTTTCCCATATAAATGACAGAACAGAGTTTTTCATTTTAGACTTAGCATACACATAAATAAACGCTATGTTTGCTCATGTAAGAGAGTATTCATTAAAAAAGATGAAAGAAAAGAATTCTTAGCAATATCTTAGCATATATACTTAGTTGTCTCATCTAAATATAAATTTCACTCAAACATTAATATTGTTTTCAGATGCACTGTACTATTATCTGTTTTTTCTGGCCAACACTGCAATGAATTGCTGTATTAATTATTCTGTCTGGACTATTTGTCAGGTAAACCAATCAAGTAAACACTGCTGCATTGAAAAAAAAATCAGGAAAAAAAAAAAATGCTTTCTCTTTTCTTTTTTGGGGTTTTTTTTTTTCAATTTTTTTTTGACAGTTCCCAAATGCACAAGTCGTAATGTCATTATCAGGAAAAGCAAATATTTAAGACCACGAAGGTCTTCCTACTCAGTCCACCAGGCTTTAAAGAATGCAGTCACAGGTTAACCTGATCACTTTTGGTATTTCTAGACTCAAATAACAAAGACAGACACTTCAGAAGACATTTATCCCCAAAATTAGCAACAGATTCACATCCACTTTTTTTTGGAGCCCATATGGTCTCATAGTGGGGGGAATGGGGGCCAGAGTGACACGAAACCCAAACCAGCACACAGAGGGGAACCAGCATCGAGTCTCCACAGTCTCCAGAGTGCTCAGCTCTGTCTTCACAACTCTTGAGATGGTCACAGAAATGTCCACCCCTTTACAGGTGCTCACAGCGGTAGCAGCGCTGTGTTTTCTCTCAAATCACAACTGAACACTCCTCCCTAACTCTGGATGGGGCAGACCATTATTCTGGGTCCATTAAGGTGTGTTCTGAATGCAGACATGCCACGAAAATTCTACCAAAAAACCTTCCTAAGGAAGTGTCAAGGACTTGTGCAAAGCTTTCTGTGGAAGGCAAAAGCATTTGCTCTGGGAACTAGATGAGGATGCTATTGAAGGATGCTATCAATACTGTCACAGGATGTTATTAGCATTATTAGGAGGTTAACAACTGGCAGTGCTCATTTAGGAGCATTTGATGTCATAATGGAATTCAACACGAACACACAGAACATCTGTACATTCAAGGGCTTTCCTGGAAAACAAAAGAAAATCCTGAAGGGTATAAGGATTTTAACACTAAAGGAAAAAAAGTTGCTGCTTTGATCAATGCCCTCAGGATTTGCAAAATGGCAGCAAAGTGAGGAACGTGCCAAAATATTTTTGGCTTTGGCCCTAACTTGTAAGTCTGTCAAGGGCTTCTCTTGCCAATTGGTGGAAAATGGATTACTGTCATTTTTCAAGGGACTGCACATCATTTTCCATTGATTGGCATGCCAAATCCTTCACAAAGTAATGGGTCAGGCATGATGCAAATCATCATTGCACTGTCACTTTGATTGCATAGCCCTCTATCAATGTGATTAAACTGGTGCGGCATCCAAAAGGTAATGAATGACTCTGCTTGGCTTCCATGGTGCAAAAGAAAATTTTAGTGCTAGGTAGAGGAAACAGGAAACAAACAAAATGGTGAGAGACATCAGTCAGTACCTGTTGCCATGCCTGTGAGTAATTTTTTAGCTGAAATGGTAAAACACTGATCATGGTTCATGATGAAATGAGATTAACCTGGAAAATTTGCCGTTACCATCATATGTGTTCTCTTGTCTGTCACAGCCATTTTAATGCCCTTAACAAAACTGCATCTGGAGATAAGATGCAAATCCCCTTCTTAATTAACCATTCATAATAAAAAGGTACTTGTTACTCACAAGACAATAGATATGGATTGTGTTACATCTGTAAGTGTCTTGTATTTCATTTTCACAGCAAAATCCTAATTAAACACCCAAATATTGTGAAATGCTGAACATTTGCAAATATCAGGAAACTTGCAACATCAAACCATGAAGACCTCATCTTCAAACTACTTTTGGTGTCAGAGTGTCTCTGACATACTGTGAACTTATTTATTTGTTTTTGGATTAAAGGATTAATGCATATTCTAGATGCAACCACATTTATTTAAGATGTATATTCATCTTCTCTCTATGAGAGAAATCTCTCATTTTGGAAGGGTTTAAGAGCTCTGTATTCTTACCTGTGCTGAGGAAATTAATATTTTTCTGCTCCTTTTTCGACCAACAATTTTCATTAAAGTTTTCAAACTTTTTGATAAAAATGACTAATTGGTTCCAAAATTGGGAACAGTCTGACAGCTACAGGTATGCATCTGAACATAGGTAAAAATAACTGTGGCCATATAGTCAGCACAATTTCATAACCTGGTTAGAAAGGAAAATAAAGCCATGCTAGATCAGCCTGATAAGGAACTAGTTCTTTAACATTTATTTTTATAGCCAAGAATTACATCTGGCTGGTTTATTTGATTTTTTGGGGAGCAAATGGCGATTTAGTTGTCTGCCTGTGAGCATACTTCTCACAAATTTCTGACAGAGCTGAAAGTAGGTTAGCATTCAGCTCTCCCACAACCGAACATCTCTGGTTATCCTAATGGGCTTTTCCTGCCCTACAATGCTCCTCAGTAAATGGTAAGATAAATTAACGTTCACAATTTGTTACTAAAGGGATTCCCTATTTTCAGACAGTAATGCTCTGTTTATGGTAGTTGAGGGCTTTTTGCTTAATTTTACTTAAATGATTTGGAGATTCATCTTTGTGTTAAGATCACTAGAATTCTGGGAACATGCTTCAAATCAAAAGTTTCTTACAGAGATTTTAGAGTATTTCTCCAATAAAATCAAGCCTCTACATTATCTCCCTTCTAGACAGAAGAGATTTTATTTAATGTCACTTTACTTTTTTTACTTTATTTTTTTTGTTTTATTTATTTTTAATCTTATCCATTTTATGCTTTTTATATATTTTCTTATACGCTCAGCCAGAGCTGCAAAGTTAACAAAAAAAGAAGATGAAAATAGTGAACAAGTAATTAATCTCACAAAACATTAATTTTATCTTGTTCATCCTGTGAATTATACATGGTTATTCTCTAACTTTTTATTGTCTTTTCTTGTATTATAATGATCATAGGTAGTTAGAAAGGGTCATTTTTAAGTGTCAGTTTCCATAAACAAGAATTACTAAAAAAAAAGGAAAAGGCAATAAAAAACCTTTCTGAAATATATTTGTAAGCGAAAGATCCAAAAGGTGCAAGTCACACATACTCACAACTTGTGGACTACATTGTACATACTTGTTCTAGATATACTAGTCGGGTTGTAGCAGCTAAAGTGATTTGAGTTGTTCTCTAGCTCAATTAAAACCAAAGCAAAAGACAAACAAACAAAATGAAGAAGAAAAGCAACACCACAGTTGGGTGGTTAAATTTAAATTTAATCAGCACAATTAAAAAAAATGCATCTTTAAACAGATTGAGTCTTGTGATAATCTGCATCCTGAAGATTTACAGATAGACAAAGACTTGGAAAATCCATCAGTTTTAGATAACTTGTCAAAATAAAATTCCTCATTTTTTTCATTAAGTTCTATCAATATGAAATACAAAATAATTTATATAGTTTTATGTTTACTCTACCAGCTTATTTTTCAGAGTAAATTTTAATTGGATAATTTTGCCATTAATTTGTTGCCTATGGAAAGAAAACACTTCTATTCTTTGTGTGACTGCTGCTTTCATCTGTGCTCACCACAGCTGAAGCCCTCTCCCTGCCTCCTGGTGCCAGCCCAGGCCACATTTTTCTTTTTTAGCTATAAACTATGCTCATAGCCAGGTGCCTACAGTAAAGGCTGTTCAAAGGTAGAGGTCTGAGAACAAATGTCATGCAGTGCTTTTTTTCTGACTGAGCTTTGGTCTTCATCAAGGTCTGACAAATATTGGCATTATATGTCACTAAGAAGTAAAAGAGCATGCTCTGACCTTCAAGAATCCTCACAATATGTACATTATGTTGATGTGCCCTTTGTTTTGTCTCTCTTAGTTTGCTTTGGCGGCTTCAGCGATTTGGTCTAATGCAGGGTTGTTTTACCAAGTTTTATCTGCCTCTTTTAACCATGAACTGGACAACTGACTCCATCTGACACTGTTTTCTTACCAGCACTCCCACGGTAATCAAGGCAATCACAGAAGACTGGGCACAAGCACATTGTTCACAGTGATGAGCACCCTCAGGAGTTCTGCGATTGCTTTTGGAGGAAGAATCGCCCTGTCTGATCACGTTTCTCAGTATCTTTCTGTCTTGCGTCAATTGCTCTGAAGAGACATTGGGTCGAACACTTAAAGAAATGAATCCTCCCAGACTGCTCTGGTTAAGTGTTGGGGCTCAACTACCCAGAAATGAAAACTTGTGCAGTCCACAGGACTTTGGAGAATATCTCAGGATTTTTTCGGTTTCCAGGGATAAAACAGCCTTTGTAATATTATTTTGTGACACATTGGTTTTAATCAGATATGGGCTTTTGTACCAAGAAGGTCTGAAATAATGGCACAATACCATTTGAAAAGGATGGAAAATAGCTATTCTGAAATGTAGTATAATACAAAACACTGCATCATCCTGCAGGAAATGGTTTGAGCTTATAGCCAGAAGCATATTTTTGTTGCTAATATTTATATGTTTTCATATGTTTTAAGGCAGGCTTTAAGTTGTTCAGGTGACCACAATCATTTTGGCGTCTGGAATCATTAACTGATCTTAAATGTTGTAAAAACAGTGATTTTGATCATCGAACCATAGAATGGACTGGGCTGGAAAGAACCATAAAGGTCATCTGGTTCCAGCTCCCAAACTTGATACTGAGTAGTTAGAAGACAAACTTGTATGCATCAGCTGAAGGTATCTGAAAATACATACAAATACATAAACTTTTTTATTTTAACATATGTATTAGGAAGTATCAAAGTCTATCTTCACCATATCGACCTGCTTTTGAGATATAGTCATGTCCAGGAAATCTTAGTAGTTCTTTAAATATTTGATCATGTTTTGTTCAGGCAATATTTATCAAGTATTGTCACTTGATAGTCTGGGCTATTTGGTATGTCAGGAATACGCTACAGCCCAGCAACTCTTCATGGCTTTTGCTTTTCAATTTTTTGAAAGAAATTTCTAAAGAAAAAAACAAAGAAAGAAAGGGAAAAATACGTGTGACAAAGGATATGCTGGTCTTAAAAATGTTCGTGCACCAGGAGTTCATGCACACTTAAGTGACTTCAGAAACAACTGATTAAGAGTATGATTTTTAGAAGGTCTTATCCTCAGTCTTTCTTAGCATCTCTTGAAGTCAGTGATAAGACTTCCTGAGCTTTAGAAAAGGACCAGGAGGCAAGTACAGATGTACTTGCTCAGAGTGGAAAAGTAGAGAAACTTAGTTACAATGCATCATTTCCCCCTAACAATGATTTACTTTTCATAGATTCATTTTTCCTTAATGAGTCATCAAAGCAGCTGGTCTGACCTCCCATGCATCATAAGCCATTGCATTTTATTCCATTATTATTGTATTGAACTCAATCACTATTTGTAACTGAAATATATTTCAGACAAGCATTCAAAAGCAAAATGAAGATTTACAGGTGCTGCATCCACACACTCCCACAGTCTCACTCATGAGTTCTTTACTATTGATTTTGGGGTCCTCAGTTTTTGTAAAATTGTGTTTGCTTTGATGGCATTGTCCTAAGATCAATATTCATGCACTTTTACCCATTTTAGTCATCAGCCCAGTACCAGTAGCTGGTCAGAGTGAAGTGGAGTCTCACTGCAGGAAAGGGCTCTCACTTAGAAACATTTTCATACCTGGCTTCATCTTTCTTCCAAAGTGACAACAGAGTCCTTCAAGACTCTGTTCTTCCTTCTGCTCCCTGACTCATGCTATGGAGCAACATTTTCCTTGTGACTCCTTGCATCATGTTGGATGAGGTGTAATATTAGGATGGGTGAATATGGTCATCAGCCTCTCACCCATAAATTGCAATATCAAGGTGTTCCAATGACATTGCAAGGACAAAAAGCCATCATTTGTAGTTAATGGGTAACTTCAAAAGCTCTTTCAAGTGGTCTGACAGGGCAATCTGATCCATGTTGTGACAGGATAAAGGGGAACAGCTTCAAAATGAGATAAATTAGTATTTAGAAAAAATATAGATTTAATGGATATTGGGAGAAATTCTTAACCCTGTGAAGTTGGTGAGGCCCTGCAGCAGGGCTGCCAAGCAGAGAGTTGTCGTAGCCCCAACCTCCTGGAAGTGTTCAAGGGCACATTCAATGGGTTGGGAGCAGCCTGGTCAAGTGGACGGTGTCCCTGCACATGGAGAGGAGCTGGAATGAGATGGTCTTTAAGGTCCCTTCCAAATCCAAAACCTTCCATAATTCTATGAGCTCTGTGTTTTCCAGGAACACCTGCAACAAAATTCTGCATATGTTTATATCTGCATTTGTACCTTGCTACAGCTATAGCCATACTCTTTAAAATATAAGAATGCCTGTTTGTATGTAGGTATGTATGTATGTTTATATATTTATTTTATTATTATTATATATATTATTAAATTAATAATAATAATAATAAATAATAATATATAATAATAATAATAAAATAACTATAAACATAATAATTTATTATTCATATATGCAATAGATCATACCCAACAGTAAGAGGGAAGAGAAATGCATAACCAAGGACCTAGTCCCTCTAGATTGGCCTCTTCTTATGTGGAATTTTCTTAAGGAATTTTCTAAAACATGGAGTTGTAAACCTGAAGATGAACAGATTTTAATATCCTGCTCTCACACTTGTTAATAGCTGTTCCTTATACTTAATTAAGGAAAAATGTCGCTTCTTAGACTGTTGGGTTTGGTTGGTTGGTTGATTGGTTTTAATAAAATTGGCTGTGGACATTCTACCTTCTGCTGAAATCAGTGCCTTCCTGTGAGCATATGATTGAGTCATTCAGCCAGGAAAAAGGTAGATTTGCCTAAAATCCAGGATCTGAATGAATTTAGGCTCCTAAAATACTTGCTCCACTCAAAATGCTGATACCACTTGGCATGTACTGTGGACCAACCCCAGGTGCTGGTGACTTCTTTAGAGTTTTTACCAGTGAATACAGGTTATGTATTTTGCCATTTGAAAGCAGGTTAAACCTAGGTTCTTAAATGCCACTTTTCTGAGATGATCATTAGCATTCAGGTATGAGACCTAGGGGTTATGATAGAAAGTTTTATGAAAATGTCAGCTCTGTGTTCAGCAGTGGTCAAAAGAAAGCAAATGCAATGCCAGAAATCATTAGGAAATAATGGAGAATAAACCAGAAAGTTGGTTTAGACATTTGGAATCAGAGATGGCTTAACCATACATGTATAATTGTGTGTGCTTATACATTTACTGTTTTCATAATAATGATGGGGGAAACTGGTTAAAAGATCAGTAAAATTATAACGTTGTTATAATACATTTTCCACTGCTATTTTTCACTTTGTGAAAGAGTTGATTTAGAGGTGCATGACAGAACCCTACAGAACCATGGAAGTTTTGGTGATGAGAGATAAGTTATTCATTGTTCATCCACTCTTGCACAAAACCCCACAAAAGTAACGGAATCAAAGTGAGCTTGCAAGACCAGGATTCAAATCATCCACCAGGAGTTCTGCATCCACTTTATTAAAACAGCAGCTGTGAGAAGATCTCTATAACTCTTGCCAAGGAGGTTATGGATGATAAAAGTTCCAATATGTTCAAGGGACAATATTCAAGAACATGGAAGAAAAATCTACTGATAGCTCCTAAATGCACAGGAACCATGTTCAGGTAAGGAAGTCTCAATGCCAAAAGAAGCTGGATTTAGAAGAGTTCTGAGGCAAAACCTTCTTCTTCTTCCCTGAAGAACTTGGTTTGATAACAAGATAAAAACAGTCTGCCTATTCTCATTTTCATCATCTTATTAGAAAGCCTTGGGGATCTGAGGTCTCAGAAACATCCCAGACTTTAAGGACTTAGCCTCTTTTCTGCAGTGACTTTTCTCTAAAATTTAGTTTCCCCTTTAGAATGAAGTGACAGAATCTGATCTTTGTTAATAAATTGCATCTCTGTTCTCTGTGGCCTTGAGAGCCTGAAATACAGGGTGCAACTTAATCAGCTAGAACAGTGCTGTGCTTGCTGTACTGAACGCACTCCAAAGGCTTCCATGGTGTAACGAATGGTCAGATGGTGCGTGGACTGACTCACTTCTCCCCATGAACATGGTGTTTTTGCCAACATCTGCATTATATTGTGTCAACAATTACGAGTATACAGACTTGCTGTTTCTTTTTGCCTCCTGAATTCATCCATTTAACTGTTCCTGCATCATAACATTTATAGCATGGTGCAGCTATTTCTAGTAGCCTGATGTTATCCAGGCATTTTTTTGCAGACCCATCCTCAGTTGTTCTGGAAGGTTAAAAAATTATAATTCTTCTGTTAAATAAGTTATTCTGAGGGTTTAAAATGCACCCCTTTGAAAAACAGCAGCTTCTCCACTTGGCTACAGCAGTATAACTCACCAGGCCAGAACCAACAACACCTCTTTCAGTGGTTGAAAGGCTGCACATTCCTCCATTTCTCTCCAAGAGAAAACTGCTGGGACACACACATTCTTCACAAAGATGCTCATTATATTATTATTTTATTATTATTATACTATTATCTATCTTATAAGTAATATATATTAGTATTAATTATATTATACTTTTAGTA
>VKON01000249.1:90199-101416 GCA_009741485.1 Malurus cyaneus samueli | reverse complement strand
TGATGTACCTTGCTAAATCTATAGCATACCCTTTACACCTATATAAGAATGCCTGTATAGTATGTATGTATGTAGTATATGTTATTATTATTATTATTATTATTATTAATAATATATAATTAATAATAAAATAATAATAATAATAATTAATAATAATAATAATAATAATATATTATATTCATATATGCATAGATCATACCCAACAGTAAGAGGAAGAGAAATGCATAACCAAGGACCTATTCCTCTAGATTGCCTCTTCTTATGTGGAATTTCTAAGGAATTTTCTAAAACATGGAGTTGTAAACCTGAGATGAACAGATTTATATCCTGCTCTCACACTTGTTAATAGCTGTTCCTTATACTTAATTAAGGAAAAATGTCGCTTCTTAGACTGTTTTTGTTGGGTTGGTTGATTGGTTTAATAAAATTGGCTGTGGACATTCTACCTTCTGCTGAAATCAGTGCCTTCCTGTGAGCATATGAATTGAGTCATTCAGCCAGGAAAAACGTAGATTGCCTAAAATCCAGGATCTGAATGAATTTAGGCCCTAAATACTTGCTCCACTCAAAATGCTGATACCACTTGGCATGTACTGTGGACCAACCCCAGGTCTGGTGATTCTTTAGAGTTTTAACCAGTGAATACAGGTTATGTATTTTGCCATTTGAAAGCAGGTAAACCTAGGTTCTTAAATCCACTTTTTCTGAGATGATCATTAGCATTCAGTATGAGACCTAGGGTTATGATATGAAAGTTTATAGAAAATGTCAGCTCTGTGTCAGCAGTGGTCAAAAGAAAGCAAATGCAATGCCAGAAATCATAGAAATAATGGAGAATAAACCAGAAAGTTGGTTTAGACATTTGGAATCAGAGATGGCTTAACCATACATGTATAATGTGTGTGCTTATACATTTACTGTTTTCATAATAAATGATGAACTGGTTAAAAGATCAGTAAAAATTATAACGTTTTTAATACATTTTCCACTGCTATTTTTCACTTGTTAAAGAGTTGATTTAGAGGTGCATGACAGAACCCTACAGAACCATGAAGTTTTGGTGATGAGAGATAAGTTATTCATTGTTCATCCACTCTTGCACAAACCCCACAAAAGTAACGGAATCAAAGTGAGCTTGCAAGACCAGGATTCAAATCATCCACCAGGATTCTGCATCACTTTATTAAAACAGCAGCTGTGAGAAGATCTCTATAATCTTGCCAAGGAGGTTATGGATGATAAAAGTTCCAAATGTTCAAGGGACAATATTCAAGAACATGAAGAAAAATCTACTGATAGCTCCTAATGCACGGAACCATGTTCAGGTAGAAGTTCTCAATGCAAAAGAAGCTGGATTTAGAAGAGTTCTGAGCGCAAAACCTCTTCTTCTTCCTGAAGAACTTGTGTTGATAAACAAGATAAAAAAGTCTGCCTATTCTCATTTCATCATCTTATTAGAAAGCCTTGGGGATCTGAGTCTCAGAAACATCCCAGACTTAAGATAATTAAAAAAAAAAAAAAAAAAAAAAAAAAAAAAAAAAAATAAAAAAAAAAAAAATTAAAAAAAAAAAAAGGAGGCTGAGCCGTCTTTTCTGCAGTGCTTTTCTCTAAAATTAGTTCCCCTTAGAATGAGTGACAAAAATTAACTTAGTGAAGGACTTCTAGACACACTGACTCCATGGCATCTGTGATTATGTGAGTATCGCCAAGAAATTCCATAAACTGGCTCTCTTCTTGTCGTTAAAAGAACTACATAAAATTCTCTTGGGACAATTCCTGCAGGCATTGTTTTGATAAAGTATTACAATAATGCACCACTGAAGCAGTAGCAGTCCTGATATTACAAAAACTGTCAAAAGAGTAAGCTGCTCTTCAGTGTGCTGAAATGCATCACTAGAGCAACAGATGCAGAGAAAAAGGGCTGTTAGAGGCCACACGCTTTAGAGGTTCAGAGAACACCATGAATGATGTTATTATTATTTATTTGTTGGAGTTTTTTTTATTATTGTACGGTTACCACAGAATGGCTCTGTACAAATCTGTATTGAAAAAGAGTATTTGTAAGTTATTTTAAAAGAAAGTCTTTGCAGTAAGGTGGGAACAGAACAAATGGGAAGATTATGGCAAGGGTGTATATAAAATTTTGGATTGTAAAGTTAGCCTGCTGCATCTGGAGGGCCTGGGGATGTTTTTGGGAGAGATGCAATTACACAGTGGGGCCATTCCATGTGTTTTCAGAAAGTCTGATATCTGCACTGTGCAGAACTTCAAACAGAACCCTCAGTTTGGTGGAAGAGGGGCTGTGTTGGGTGGGTCATACTTTGCACTGGAGGCCAGATGCCAAAGCAGAAAATCCCTGCAGTCACATGTCATGGAATGAGAGAATGGCTGCACAGGGAGGGACCTGAAAAGGTTGTGTGGATCAAGCACCCTGCAATGAACAGGGACTCCTTCCACCATCCCAGGCTGCTCTAAGTCCCTTCCAACCTGATCTTGACCAAGGACGAGGCAGCCAGAGCTTCTCTGGGTAACCTCTTCCCTCGTTACAGCCAAACCACACAGCCAAAAATTTCTTCCTAATACCTATTTTAAACCTACCCTCCTTCAGCTTAAAACTACTCCTCCATGTCATATCACTCCAGGTTCTTGTGAAAAGTTCCTCTCCAGAGATCCTGATCCCCTTTAGATACTGGAAGGTGCTCTAAGGTCTTCCTGGAGCTTTCTCTTCCCCAGGATGATCAAACCCAACTCTCTCAGCCAATTTCCTAGCAGAAGTTCTCCAGCACATTGAACATTTTGGGTCTTGCTCCAACAGGTCCATATATTTCCTGTTCTGGAGTCCTAAAGCTGGGTGCAGCACTGCAGCTGGGTCTCAGAGCAGAGAGGGGCAGAATTCCTGGCTTTGACCTGCTGTCCATGCTCTGGGATCAGCCCAGGACAGTGAAGAGGCTTTCTGGGCTGCAAGTGCACACTGCAGGGTTATACTGAACTCCTAATTCACCAACACAATCAATCCCTTCTCCCCAGGGCTGCCCTCAACCCATTCGCCACAGGAACAATTTATTTCGGTGTAAAAGAAATTGCGCTGTCCTACCGTGTGCGAGGCACCATTAAAACACAGAAATGCTCTCTCCACTTCCAGAACTTGAGAAAGAGACCACACAAAGGCCATTGCAAGCAAAATAGATATGATAAACACGGAACAATTAAAAAAATAATTGCTGTTCTAATTTCTGGGGTTGTAAAACTAAAGGGCAAAGAATTTAAAACACGACGTGACTAGGTATAGTTGAGTCCTCAGTAATACAAATAATAAAAGGGTGGTATGAGGAATCTGCGGCAGAGCTGGCAATTAAACCTGTATTTTCTAAGTCCCAGGGTGAGAATGATTGCCCCAGACCATCTTTCTTTTCAACTTAATATTTCCTCTGACACAGCACATGTTGAAAAAATCGCGTTTTCATTATTAAGTGCAGCTCGTATTCATAATCAGGGACTAATGATTATTTTGTTAATAAGAATTAAGGTAATTTTCCAAAATCACAACCAGGCATCATTCCTTAACAATTTGTTTTGTTTCATGGTTGTTTCTCCCTTCCCATTTACATACTTGTAGTCAACATTTTGTTGTTTGAATTCAGATGTTTGAAGCTCGATTCATTATTTATAGAGATGGTTTGCACCATGTGAGCTGTCCTGAGAAACCTGCCTGACCATCAGCCACCTCCTCAAAAAGTGTTTTGCAAAGTTTGTTGCCATGTCTGTCACACACAGTTGGGAGAATGTTTCAGATAGTCCAGGATTTCTCAAACAGCACAAGATGCCTATGCTGAAATTAATTAATTCAGTCCAGAATCTCAAAGGTCAGACTGTAAAGTGCTGGGATTCAGTTTGTAGGTTAGAATAGCCAATTTTAGGTGGTGTTAGTGCAGGAGTCTCCTTACATGCACTCTGTTTCTCCAAAGTCTTCATAGGCTTGAAGATGCAGACAATGCAGTCAGCAGGGTCTGGGTAGTAATTCAGTTTATCCCAGAGCAGAATGTACATTATCTGGCATTTAAATACCTCATTAGATCTCCATAATGGCAGCTGAAATTTAGACAACACCTATACACTAGTATGTCAGATGTCATCCAAGAGATCCTTGTGTGTGTCTGTTCGTGATACCTTGAAACACCCAAAATATTTAAATATACCCTAAACTTAAGCTGAACACAGTTGCATCACCATATGGAACCAATTTATAGTGTATTGGCCTCCAGGTGCTCATCTAAATCAGGCAAACTCTTCCACATTTTGGTTGGTGAGAGCTGGTGTTGATCTGCAATTGGCTGTTTTCCATTGTCTGTTTCATCCATTGTTTATCATTCCTCTGAACCACTGAAAAGTCTAGTGGAAGTTGGAAATAAGGAAAGGAGAAAAATCACACTTGGTATGGTTTTGCTCTAACCACAGGAAACTGAGTTGAAAAACAAAGAGGAAAACAAAGGGGAAGACCCAGAATATTAAATATTGTGGACTTTCCTAATTTTTTTTTTTTTTCACATATAAAGAAGGTTTAGCAATATATATGTAAATTATAATCTTAGAAAAAAAAGGCATTCTGTGAAATTGAGAAGGACAAATGTAAGATTTTTTTTTCATGTGTTTGTGTATATTGTTTGCAATCTCCTATTCTGAAAAAACAGCTAATTAATGACCTTCCTCTTGTACCATCCTAACTTTCCTTTCTGGTCACTGCAGATTTATTCAGTGGAATTTTACCCATTATGGACTTTTTCTCTCCTTTCTATCTTAAATTTTTTATTTTAAGTCTGTGCTTGCTCCATGCCTGCTTCCTAGGCTGACTCAAGTACTCTTTATATTCTCCTCCAGACCTCATTTTTCTTTCAAAGACTCTTTCTTCCATATACTGAGTAGAGATTCTACATGCAGTGCCTACATGCAGTCCTTCCCATCTCATCTGGTCCATTTTTCCAGAATGTTCTTCTCACATGAACCAGTCCTGAACTCTCTCTCTCTTTCAATGGAGCCAACTCACTGAGCTGCAATTTCCTTCTCCAAAGGACCCCTTTAATACAGAATTGTCACTTTCCTTTGCAAGCCTGCACAAGATTTTCTTTCATTTTTCTCTTGCTGACACCAAAACTCCAGCCCATCTCAAGAAACTTTCTCGATGGACACAGATCCAATGCAGCACAGGAGAGGTCAGAGCCGCACGAACAACCAAACACCCAAGAATCACCAAAGTTAATGACAGTTCGTGGAGCTGAGATGTCTGGAAGCAAGTGAGCTCTCAAAAAAACTTTGAATGGGTTCAGACAACAGAGAATCTCTAAGTATTTTCCCTGCCATTTGAATTTTAATCTATGGGGAACTAACCTCTTCAGATTAGATGCAAAACATAGTCCTTTCTGAGAAACCAACACACAAATACACACACACACATACACACAAAACCCTGAAGAACTGAGCTGAGATCAAAACACTTGCTACTTTGAGATTCCTCTGGTGAACTTGAATCCTAGTCTTGAAGGTGAAATCCATCTCCTGAGTCCACAGAGCTTTCTGTTCCCCTGGAACTTCTTACAATGTCTATAAAGATTTCTGCTCTTAACCTTTCTTGTGTTATAAAAAGCACAGCCACATTCCTCGTAACTATTTGATGTCTTATATAAAACCCCTTTTAAAAAATCCCAAGATAGCATCAAAAGAAAAAGTTGCCCACAGTTTTCTTTAAATGCCATGCTTATTTAATACCGACATGAATATAGAGTCATTGCTCTCTGAGTCTCGGAATCCCAGACTAGCAATGGAGGTGCACAACCTAAAATCTGCCAGTTGTTTTAAAAATAATAATAAAAAATTTGACTCCATGGGGAAAATGTGTCAAGAGTAAAAGGCAGTGAGGGTGAATTTTGGACAGAATCCAAATGCAAGTGTAGGAAAGAAGCTTTCTCTTTTTTTTCTTTTTTTTTTAACTTTTTTTTCTTTCCCAACGCCTCCTGACATGCTTTCTTCAGTTTTGCCACAAAAGTTGAAGCCTTTCCTCAGGAGGAATATGTGTGTGTGCATGTGTGTGTTCATGTGAGCTGTGGTAGACCCAGAAATTTTAGACACAGGAACCTAGACACGAAAGGAAGAGGGGAAATGTAGGACCTGCCTTGTCAAAAAATGAGATATTTCAAATAGTTTACCTTTGAAATATGTCAACCACCAGCTCCTTGCAATTCTAATTTTGTTTTGTTTTATTGTTCCCAGCACACACACATACCCACAGGTGCTCATGTGTAGTCAATGTATAATGTGTATGTATATTCTAAGGAATAATTTATTTTGATTTGCCATAGTCAATGTATGATTATGTGACAGGTCTGATCTCCGAGATGAATCATTTCTTCCTTTGTGATATGATGAGTGTGTCACAACACATTAACATCCTACTGACAGCTGCAAAATATAGAGAGAATCAAAGGACCAGACCAGGAGGGTAAGATAAAATAACAAGAAAAATTGTAATAGCCATCAGGTACTGGTTTGTCTCAGTTCCCATTGACTTCAGTAGAGCCTGGGATTGTACAAAGCAAAGATTTGTTCATGCTTATCTCTACCATAAAGAAACAAAGAAAACTTTATTTTGACACTCCACTGAAGTAAAAATGTATTTATTTGTTCACAAGTACATATTTTTTTGATAGCAGCACTAAGCAATCTATTTGCCTGGTTTTATATGTGTCTTAAGAAGTAGCTTGGGAGGCTGACTGTAAAGAGGTTTTGCCACCCTTCCCTCTTTTTGCATGCACACAATTTCTTTTTGGTAGCAGAAATATCATTCCTGGGTGGTGGGATTAGCACCCAGGAATTTCTGTTCATTTATGTCTGGAGGGCTGAATCAGGACTGGAGCTAAATCATGTACTCTTCAAATTCATGAGTCCTCAGGGAACTTGACATCTAATTAGGAATGATATTTGCATAGCAAATGACCTTAGCATTAAAAAAATAATCTTATTGATTATTTTTTTCTTCTTTTTCTTATGTAGTGGGGAACAGAATGAAATGCATTGATAAAAAAAAATACAAGACAAACAAAAGGGAAGGAAGGATGGGAAATCTGAAAAAAAAAAAGAACAATTAGGGTATAAAACTTTGGAGACAGGGATATGAGAGAGAGGTAGGAAAAAGATAAGTCTAGAAACATAAAGAAACAAGATTTTTGATCTAAATATGAAATCCCTGGAAAACGTCTTCCCAACAGAAATGTATTTTTTGTTTCTTTTCTTTGTTCACACTGTGTCCATGAATAAGTCAGAGGAAACAGTTGGGCCTTTGAACTGCTCCAGTCTGAGCTGGTGATGCTCCTCACTGTGTGCTGAGTGTCTTCTGCAGATGAAGATCCTGGTGCCTCCCTGTTCCTCTCAGTAAGACCCAGTTAAGAAAATACCACTGTAATTCCATGTTCAGTGTCTATTAAATGCTGCTGTAAATCAAAGTCGTTTTGTCCCCAGATTTTTCTGTAGCTCTCACCTTAAGGAATTAGCAACTTCATTCTATAAGAAACCATGTTTTTTTCTCCTTTTTCCCTTCTACTTTTCTTGTCCTTGGTTCCATTATTTGCCATGGTTGTCACAGCCCTGTTTATGTTACTTTGCAGTATTTTAATCACCACTAGAATATCATATAGACCTTTTATTTTAAAGGCAATGGGCAGTTTGCATACAAGCCTGCATGTAATCTTTCAGAAAGCTTCTTTATTGACTAACATTTACCTAGCTCAGAGGTCTGTGTTCAAAAATACTACATCAAATATTCACAGTGCTAATGAGAAAATCCATCTCTCTTGTAGCTGGTGAACTTTCACCCATTCTTAAGAAGTGGAATTCGTTTAAAGAGCAAAAATGTTTAAATAAGCTTAATTTTACTTGCTAAAATCTTCTTCCTGTCCCCTGAGGAGAATTAAAACAGCAACTGAATATTTGTCAAAATTCAAAATTTCTGTAGCTGTGTTTATAAGGAGAAATACAAAATGAGATAGAATACATGTAGACTTTAAAATGGAAAAGAGCAGGGTAAAATTTCCACCTCAAATTAAACATATTTTGTTTTCACAGTCTGTTGACTCTACAGCAATAAGATCACATAAAAGTCTCCATATTGCAAATAATGTCAATTCCATGTTTGTATAGCATGTCCTCTGCTGGAATTGTTTTTTGTAAAAAAAAGAGGAATTAGTGTTTTGGTGTGGATTTTAGGTCCTACTGTCAACCTTTGTGATGAAAATGTCACAGAAAAAGTGCCACACAAACTTTTGGGGGTGGGGCTTGGTTTTGCATTCAACTTCAGGATTCTGAGTTTCATCTTTTCTCTTTTGCACTTTGCTCACCTCTTGCAATGAGATCCTTGTGCAAATGACAACAGCTGGCTAGCTCAGCTTGTGCTTCTTGATTCTCAAGGGCCATCAAACTTTGACAGAGGAGTCACACTACTTTATAGAATCTGTGGACAGGATTACAAACTGGAGACAGTAATATCACTCCCAACTATAAGAAAAGATCAGCTGGCAGCAGTGCACAAAGGTGAAATCTGGAATATTGTCAGAGTCCTCTTTGATTCCAAGCAATTATTAACCTCTTTACTGCCACAAGAAATAACTAATGCTGACATTGGCAGTGTTTGCAATGTGTCCATGAGAACATCTTCACCTCAGGAAAATCCATGTAACACAGACCAACGCATACACGAATCTCTGATGTCCCAGAAAAGGACAGGGTACCACCACATTAGCCCATCATCTGTGCAAATTACCTACACTAACAATCACGTTATATCAACCAGCCAAGCTGCTTTGATCCTACTGGATTTCTACTGCCCAGTTTTTGTCATTTATCTTGTTCAACCCCAGATCCTTTCATACAAGTCCCATCAGAACTGTGCAAGGTCTGGATGAGTTTCATTTAAGGACAGGTGCCATGGCTGACCCTGTTTCTGAATCAAGGTTGTGATGCAAGAGACACCCTCTTTGTGGTTTACACACTGATAATCTTCAAGCTTCAAATCTAAACACAATTTTTTTGGTTTTTTAAGTGACAGCTGGGAACAAATCCATGATTTTCAATTAAAATTTTAAACTTTACAGGGGAAAATCCTTCATTTTTGCATAAGGATCAACAGTTTTCTTGAAAAAAGTGGTCAGCCCAACCCCAAACCCCTTATTTCTACTGGAAATGGGCTTCTTTCTTTCATTTTTTTCTTTTTCTTTTTTTTCTTTTTCTTTTTCTTTTTCTTTTTCTTTTTCTTTTTCTTTTCTTTTTTCTTTTTCTTTTTCTTTCTTTTCCTCTTTTTCTTTTCTTTTTCTTCCTTGTTCTTTTGCTTGTTCTGGTATTCTTTCTTTTCTTTCTTTTCTTTCTTTTTTCTTTCTTTCTTTCTTTTTCTTTTCTTTCTTTTCTCTTTCTTTCTTTCTCTCTTTCCTCCCCACATGTGAACAAAGAAAAAACAAAAAATACATTTCTGTTGGGAAGACGTTTTCCAGGGATTTCATATTTAGATCAAAAATCTTGTTTCTTTATGTTTCTAGACTTATCTTTTTCCTACCTCTCTCTCATATCCCTGTCTCCAAAGTTTTATACCCTAATTGTTCTTTTTTTTTTTTCAGATTTCCCATCCTTCCTTCCCTTTTGTTTGTCTTGTATTTTTTTTTATCAATGCATTTCATTCTGTTCCCACTACATAAGAAAAAGAAGAAAAAATAATCAATAAGATATTTTTTTAATGCTAAGTCATTTGCTATGCAAATATCATTCCTAATTAGATGTCAAGTTCCCTGAGGACTCATGAATTGAAGAGTACATGATTTAGCTCCAGTCCTGATTCAGCCTCCAGACATAAATGAACAGAAATCCTGGGTGCTAATCCCACCACCCAGGAATGATATTCTGCTACCAAAAAGAAATTGTGTGCATGCAAAAAGAGGGAAGGGTGGCAAAACCTCTTTACAGTCAGCTCCCAAGCTACTTCTTAAGACACATATAAAACCAGGCAAATAGATGCTTAGTGCTGCTATCAAAAAAATATGTACTTGTGAACAAATAAATACATTTTTACTTCAGTGGAGTGTCAAAATAAAGTTTTCTTTGTTCTTTATGGTAGAGATAAGCATGACAAATCTTTGCTTTGTACAATCCCAGGCTCTACTGAAGTCAATGGAACTGAGACAAACCAGTACCTGATGGCTATTACAATTTTTCCTTGTATTTTATCTTACCCTCCTGGTCTGGTCTTTGATTCTCTCTATATTTGCAGCTGTCAGTAGGATTTAATGTGTTGTGACACAACTCATCATATCACAAAGGAAGAAATGATTCATCTCGGAGATCAGACCTGTCACATAATCATACATTGACTATGGCAAATCAAAATAAATTATTCCTAGAATATACATACACATTATACATTGACTACAACATGAGCACCTGTGGTATGTGTGTGTGCTGGAACAATAAAACAAAACAAAATTAGAAATGCAAGGAGCTGGTGGTTGACATATTTCAAAGGTAAACTATTGAAATATCTCATTTTTGACAAGGCAGGTCCTACATTTCCCCTCTTCCTTTCGTGTCAGGTTTCCTGTGTCTAAAATTTCTGGGTCTCCACAGCTCACATGACACACACATGCACACACACATATTCCTCCTGAGGAAAGGCTTCAACTTTTGTGCAAAACGAAGAAAGCATGTCAGGAAGGCGGTTGGGAAAGAAAAAAAGTAAAAAAAAAAAAGAAAAAAAAGAAGAAAGCTCTTCCTACACTTGCATTTGGATTCTGTCCAAAATCACCCTCACTGCCTTTTACTCTTGACACATTTCCCCATGGAGTCAAATTTTTTTATTATATTTTAAACAACTGGCAGATTTAGGTTGTGCACCTCCATTGCTAGTCTGGGATTCCGAGACTCAGAGAGCAATGACTCTATATTCATGTCGGTATTAAATAAGCATGGCATTAAAGAAAACTGTGGGCAACTTTTTCTTTTGATGCTATCTTGGGATTTTTTAAAAAGGGTTATAAGACATCAAATAGTTACGAGGAATGTGGCTGTGCTTTTTATAAACACAAGAAAAGGTTAAGAGCAGAAAAATTTTTCTTTTTTAATAAGGGGGGGGACCATTTGTAAAAAAAACAAGGGGGGAAAAAAAAAAAAGGTTTTTTTTTTTTTCCCCCCCCC
>VKON01000249.1:79009-90174 GCA_009741485.1 Malurus cyaneus samueli | reverse complement strand
TGTTCCATGAATAAGTCAGAGAAACAGTTGGGCCTTTGAACTGCTCCAGTTGAGCTGGTGATGCTCCCTCACTGGTGTGCTGAGTGTCTTGCTGCAGATGAAGATCTGGTGCTCCCTGTTCCTCTCAGTAAGACCCAGTTAAGAAAAAGCACTGGTAATCCTGTTCAGTGTCTATTAAATGCTGCGTAAATCAAAGTCGTTTGTCCCCAGATTTCTGTAGCCTCCTTAAGGAATTAGCAACTCATCTATAAGAAGACCATGTTTTTTCTCCTTTTTCCTCTACTTTTGTCCTTGGTTCCATTATTTCATGGTTGTCACAGCCTGTTTATGTTACTTTGCAGTATTTTAATCACAACTAGAATCATATAGACCTTTATTTAAAGGCAAGGGATTTGCATACAAGCCTGCATGTAATTTCAGAAGCTCTTTATTGACTAACATTTACCTAGCTCAGGAGTCTGTGTTCAAAATACTACATCATAATATTAACAGTGCTAATGAGAACATCTCTCTGTAGCTGGTGAACTTTCACCATTTCTTAAGAAGTGGATTCGTTTAAAGAGCAAAAATGTTTAAATAAGCTT
Source organism: Malurus cyaneus samueli (assembly GCA_009741485.1). Classification (NCBI taxonomy): domain Eukaryota; kingdom Metazoa; phylum Chordata; class Aves; order Passeriformes; family Maluridae; genus Malurus; species Malurus cyaneus. Next base: position 89,590 of record VKON01000249.1, on the reverse strand, counting down.
AATTTTACTTGCTAAAATCTTCTTCGTCCCTGAGGAGAATTAAACAGCACATGAATTTGTCAAATTCAAAATTCTGTAGCGTGTTTATAGGAGAATAACAAAATGAGATAGAATACATGTAGACTTTAAAATGGAAAAGAGCAGGGTAAAATTCCACTCAAATTAACAATATTTGTTTTACAGTCTGTTGACTCTACAGCAATAGATCACATAAAAGTCTCCATATTGCAAATAATGTCAATTCCATGTTTGTATAGCATGTCTCCTAATTGTTTTTTTGTAAAAAAAAGAGAATTAGTGTTTTGGTGTGGATTTAGGTCCTACTGTCAACTTTGTGATGAATGTCACAGAAAAAGTGCCACAACTTTGGGGTGGGCTTGGTTTGCATTCAACTTCAGGATTCGTTTCATTTTTTTTTCTCTTTGCACTTTGCTCACTCTCTTGCAATGAGATCTTGTCAAATGACAACAGCTGGCTAGCTCAGCTTGTGTTCTTGATTCTCAGGGCCATCAAACTTGACAGAGGATCATACTTTATAGAATCTGTGGACAGGTTACAAACTGGAGACAGTAAATCACTCCCAACTAAGAAATCAGCTGGCAGCAGTGCCAAAGGTGAAATCTGGATGTCAGAGTTCTTTGATTCCAGCAAATTAACCTCTACTGCAAAAAGTCCTTTCTTTTTGCCTCTCTTCCTCTGCTCTTCTCCTTTCTTTGTCTCTATAGCATTTATTTCCTGGAATTCCTTAGTTTTCAGCAATTCCATTTTCCCCTATGACCTTCTTGAGCTGAAGAGATGAGCAAGAAACAACTAATGCTGACATTGGCAGTGTTTGCAATGTGTCCATGGAAACATCTTCACTCAGGAAAATCATGTAACACGACAACGCATACACGAATCTCTGATGTCCAGAAAAGGACAGGGTACCACACATTAGCCCATCATCTGTGCAAATTACCTACACTAAAATCACGTTATATCAACCAGCCAAGCTGCTTTGATCCTACGGTTCTACTGCCCAGTTTTTGTCATTTATCTTGTTCAACCCCAGATCCTTTTACAAGTCCCATCGAAATGTGCAAGGTCTGGATGAGTCATTTAAGGACAGGTGCCATGGCTGACCCTGTTTCTGAATCAAGGTTGTGATGCAAGAGACACCTCTTTGTGTTTACACACTGATAATCTCAAGCTTCAAATCTAAACACAATTTTTTTGGTTTTTAAGTGACAGCTGGGAACAATCATGATTTTATTAAAATTTTAAACTTTACAGGGAAAATCTTCATTTTTGCATAAGGATCAACAGTTTTTTGAAAAAGTGTCAACACCCAACCCTTATTATACTGGAAATGGGCTTCTTTCTTTCATTTTTTCTTTCTTTTCTTTTTCTTTTCTTTCTTTTCTTTTCTTTTTCTTTTTCTTTTCTTTTCTTTTTCTTTTCTTTTTCTTTTTCTTTTTTTTTCTCCGTTTTGCTTTCTGGTATCTTCTTTCTTTCTTTTTTTTTCTTCTTTTCTTTCTTTCTTTTTCTTTCTTTTCTCTTCTTTCTTTCCTCTTCTCTTCTCTCTCTTCTTCTCTCTTTCTCTTTCTTTCTTTTCCTTTCTTTCTTCTTCTTTCTTCTTTTTTTTCTTTTCTTTTCTTTCTTTCTTTCTCTTTCTCCATTTTTTCTAAGGAGGAAAACTTAGTGCATGCATTTCTTGACAGACTTAACTTGCAATCAATTAATTTTCTAAAATATGTAACAAATTCTATATTATTAGTCAGGCCAAGAGCTAAAGATCATTGAAATTAATGGGAAAAGAGAAGCCTTTAGGGAAGAAGATTGAAAAATTGAGTCTCATGATTAGGCAAAAGTGTCTGTCCTTTCTGAAGTGGTGTTAAACCATAATTTCATTTTCTTGACTACAGTGATGACTGTCCAGAGAAGGTCAGACTTTACTTTTACATGTCTTGTTTGTGATTAGGAAAGTCTGGCTCAGGTGTAGAGTGGAGCCAATCCTTACTTGTCTGCTAGGGGACAGGACTCAGTGTATAACGAAAGATTTTCAAAGAAACAGAGCACAATAATGTTAGCCTTTTTGCGAGAAAATAAATAAATTGTGACTGTTATTATCACCAGAAGTTATAATCAGTTGGAAACAATCTATTCCCAATTGTTACTGTCCATGAATTTTCCTTCTAATAAGACATTGAAATTAAAACTTTTGATGGAAATTATTATCATTATCATAATTTTATATTTTTTTTTAAATCGTGAGCAAAGCTCTGCTCATAGAAAATACGTTGTTAAGTTGGAGTTGTTTCCATAAGGAATAAAAATGTCTCCAATGTGAATTCTATGTGAAAACTGGATTGAAGAAGTAGCTTTAATAGGATAGAGTGATTAAGAGCTAAATCTGCATGTGCCAGTGCTTTCAGTTGTGCCTTGGATTGTCTTGATCTCACTTATCCCAAGCTGCGCTGCAATGTTTCTCACCTCAAGTTGTTGCACACCCTCTTACTTGAGCACTTGGTTTGGTTGTTTGGTTGTTTTTTTTTAAGAATTTTTGGGGTTTATTTTCATTTAAACAGTTGGGTTTTTTTTTTTTTCATTTTTCAGGCTGAGGACCCAGTGTTTCTTCATTTACATGATTGCTCCTCGATTCTGGTGATCAATAATGGCTTTGAGGGAGAGGTGCTGTCATACCAACAGGTTTTTGATGCACAGGAACACACAATGCAGCAAAGTATTCCAGCATGTGCAAAAATCACTTCTATCGACTTTACCCTACCTCTTTGTGCATGTAAAGTTGGGGACATAGTTAAATACTTTGCTGAGTCAATTGCTGAGCTATAAAAAGTGTTGGTACAAGAGACATCAATGCCCTCCGAGCTGCTGAGAGCCAGTCATTAGCGAGTAGGAAGTGAGGCTTAGATCCACGAAAGGGAAAGAAAGGAAAAAGAAAAAAACTGAGGAATGATAATGGAAAAAAACAGCCTTGAAAAGATGTGACAGTCATGACATTCATAACCTAAAAAGTGAAGACAAAAGCGGAAGGTCACTGCTCCATCCTTTCCTCATCAATTGTGCTGAAGTAATGCAGCTCATGGCCTATTGAATGTAAAGATCCCCTGCTGCTCTCAAACGCTGGGTTGAGAAATACAATGTGCCATCGACAACTTTTAGGCCCAAGTGGGGTGAACTAAGGACAAAGTCTTCTTGACTACGATTTTTTTCCTGCTTCTGGGGTGAAATTAAACCCCTAGCAGAGCCAGTACACAATCCAAGGCAGGGGACTCTGCTGAGCGAAGACAAAATGTATCACTAACTTATTGAAAGCTTCATCAAGGATTTCGTTTTGATCCCATTTACACTGACTTGCAAAGAGTGGAATAACTTCACTGAGTGATCAATCTGTACAGAGGGCTGGAAAACATTGCAGTCTCGTCAGTTTTCAGTGTATAAATGCTTCAGAAAATAGAAAATACCACTGGGTATGAGATGCCAGGCTTTCCAAAACACATGTGAAGTGCCCCTTGCAAGGGAACTTTTCTTATTAAACGCACTCAAAAAAAAAAAAAAAAAAAAAAAAAAAGAATTCTCCATTGCATCTAAAAAAAATTATGCATCCAACTATCTAGGTTACTGCCTTCTGATCTTTAAACTGGAAAATTCTTTCTAAAGGCAGAATGCAACTTTATGGATCATAGCTACCAAAAAAAAAAAAAAAAAAAAAGGAAAGAGAAAAAAAAGAAAAAAGAAAAAGGGAAGAAATTGCCCGCAAGCTGATAAAAGCCCATCTGCTGCTTTTGACAAGCACTGTCATCTTCACAGCTTCGCATCCTGTAGACATTTAAGGGTCATAATTTGCAGTTCAGTTTCTTTTTTTTTCACTCCCTCTCGTCTGAGTGGAGCAACGTTTGAGGAGTAGGCTAAGACGGCCTGAACTAATTCATCTTGTGACCTTTTAGTGCCTTCAGAGCAAAGTGATTTAATAGCACTTAATCTGTCAAAAAACTGAAGCTTTGTAATAACTGTATATTAAGCCAGTTTTTATGAAGCATTAGCTGAAGTCCTTTCAGTTTACAAAATGGGGGTGGTACCTTGTCTCTTCTCTATTTTTTTTTTCTTTTTTCTCCCTCTCTTCTATGAATCCCTGTTATTCAGCAACACCATTTTGTATTTAAGGGAGACAAGGAAATACTCCAGACAGGTAACTCCATGCCTTATAGGGTGCATGGGAAAGGTCTCTTCTCATCCCTGATGATTTATGGATGGATTTGGGAGCTGGCAGGTGATGGAGCAGACAGCACATTCAGGACCCACTGGCAATGGAGAGATCTTCTCAGGCTTGGCCATGTGCCACAAATGTTAGCTTGGGTTTCAGAAAATAAAAAGGAATCTTTTGAAGACAGAATACTGAGGATAATTTGTGACAGTTCCTACTTCTAGCACAGCTCTGCTTTTGGAATGCTTTCTTTAAATTAACTCCTTTAATCTGTCTTTATCAGTAATCCAAGTAATAACCATATTTCCCTTTTTTCCAAAATCTTTGTGACACTCAGCTTAAAGAAGTTCCATGAAGTCTGTCTTCTTATCTGCCTGTACAGTGGTTCAATGTGTACAGTGTATCTGCTGAAGAACTTCATCTTTCTCTAACACAGTTAAGTAAGAATGAAAATAAAAGAACAATAAGAAAAATTAGCTGGTCAAAGATCTGAATTTTCAATCCAATGTTTTCACATTCACTTTCATCCCAAAACAAAAACCAAACATCTGAAAGACGAGAATGTCTTTCCTAATAAAGAAAATTAAGATAGATTTTTAAATGTTTTCCCTGTGTCTGCAACAGAGACTGAATTGGTGGTTCTTAACTCTTCCTGAGAGTTACAGCCTGGAAATATCATGTGGAGGCTTGTAAGAGAAATGCATCTTCCAAAGAAGGCTGTGGAGGGCTGTTTCATATATTCCCTGCATGTATTCTGCCTCTAAGTCTCAGTTTTCCTACTCCAAGTATATGGGACAAGGGTAACCTTGCAAGTCAATGCTCTATGCTAAGAATTTTTATTTCAGCTGATTAAGATCCCTGAAGTTGTGATTCCCAGCCTAACAATTTCTTTTCCTCAAAAGATAGTAGTTAAAAGCAGTTGCTGCTTTTTTCCAACTCTTTACACAGAACTCACTGAAGTTAAAAGTTCCCGTTCTTGTCAACACATTCATGTCTTCTGTTTGACCCCCGTCCAGCTGTTTCTTATAAGAAGCCCTTGCAGGGAAGGACGTGTAAGAGTTTGGGGATTTGAGTTCCTTTTCTCAGAATAAATTTGTTATAAGTAAAGATGAGGGTCTTTGTTCTTTCTGCTCATACCCCTCCTTTAGAGATAATTTTGTCTGTCATGTAAAACTGTGTATTCCCCTAACTAGTTCCTCACAAAATGTCAAACCAGTTGTATGATTTCCCCTGCTTGGCCCCTCTCTGTCCATGGTGCTTATTGAGCTGAAGTGTTGGAGATCAGGATCCCAACTGGGTTTACACTGTCTGGGATAACAGCAAATCCACAGGCAGCCACTTAGTGTTCTAATTAATTAACCCAAGACATGCCAAATATCACCAAATCTTGGCTTTACATGGAGTCTTCAGAGTCCTTGATGATGGGTAAGATGAAGATTCAGAATATACATGCAAAAAGCGAGTTTACTCCACTGCACTCCCATATCTGGGGCAAGTCACTTACTTTGCATCAGTTTTGATTTTAAAAAAATTAAAAAATAAAGCAAGAAAACCCAGAACCAAGACAAAAACTAAACACGAAGACACACACTTTAGTAGGAGTTAGTGAGATATTGAGATACTTCACTGAAGTTGGTTTTACTGGCAGAGGAAGGTAGAGAACTGTTATTAAAGCTGTAATGAAAGGCTATTTTCAACCATAATGATATACAGCAACAGTTCTTCATAACAGAGCAACAAACTGCCAAACTGCCAAATAATTATTTTTCTAGTTTTGAAAAGATCAGTTTTCATTAAAAACCAAGCATCCAAACAGGAGAAAAAAAATAAAGCTATAACTTTGCAACTACTGTTTGGTAAACCTTCCTTCCCGCAACATTTCTCTCCCTCCCTCTGCATGCATCTCAGATTATTATCATTATTATTACTATTATCTTAATGTAGTGCTTAAATTAATCCTTTGTAAATTTTTTATAAATACACAGAATTAAGAACTTGCACAGTCCTCAGAGAACGCAAGTTAGGCAAGATGAAGCACAGATAACTAGAGGGCATGATTTAAGACAGACAGCTCCAACTCTATAAATTTTCCCAGTCAGCATTAGAGTCACTTAATATTTTATGTAGTATTCCTTGCTTATATGTGACATTTTGAGCTCCTAATAAAGATACAAGTCTGGGATTTTTTATTCCACTCCCCTCCCATCCTTTTTGTAGATTTGTAATTATGGATTTTTATGTTCTTTCCTTCTTTCTTTCTTTCTTTCTTTCTTTCTTTCTTTCTTTCTTTCTTTCTTTCTTTCTTTCTTTCTTCCTTTCTTCCNTGAGCTCCTAATAAAGATACAAGTCTGGGATTTTTTATTCCACTCCCCTCCCATCCTTTTTGTAGATTTGTAATTATGGATTTTTATGTTCTTTCTTTCTTTCTTTCTTTCTTTCTTTCTTTCTTTCTTTCTTTCTTTCTTTCTTCCTTTCTTCCTTTCTTCCTTTCTTCCTTTCTTTTCTTTTTCTTCTTCCTGTGTATTCTATCATAATTTACCAATAATTCTGGAAGATTCTGAGTGCAACTCTGTAATTATCATTCCAGGCACAATTTCTTTTTTTTTAAACTGAGTGGAAAATTGGTGTGAAATTTCCTAGAGTGATGGTTTTATACCCTTTGCATCGTCTATGCAGGGTAGATAGCAAGTAGTTGTGACTAGTAAATCATCAGAATTTGGCTATTCTTAATGTTTTACCATACATCCACTCTGCCAATATAATCAGAAGTTATGCTTGCCTATTAAACCATCAATCAAAGGCAGCAATTCCACACATCAGCCCTCCTCTCTTCACACTGCAGTGCCCCTGGTTTTTAAACCCAGTGTCCTCTCCCTTCCACCTCGGGGGAACTCCACCTTCTCTCAGTGCTCATTTGCTTCCAGACTCTTTATTTTCAGATCACCTCGTGGCTGAACCTGCCAGCTCATTAGTTCAGTCCATGATTTTCCATTGTCCCAGCTCCCACAATTTTTTTTTGGCCAGAAGTCACTTCTTGCTGAACAAAGAGTTTCTTGGGACTTTGGTGTGGACAAAAATGGATCCACATGGGTTATATCTCGCTATGTACACAAAATGCTTGGAAAGAAGAATTCTGGTGTGGGTTAGCATCACTCAACAGCAATAAAATCTCATTCATCAGGAGTGTTATCAATAATAAAGACACCGTGCAGCAGCACTGCATTAGTGTAGTGCAAGGCATTTCAGAGATTTTAGTGACACCATGTTCAGTGATTTGTGTCCCAAATGGTAATGTATTTCTGTAGTTTGGGTACTGAACCAAGACATTAGCTTTCTCCAAGGTTCTGCCACTAATCTGGGGCAGGTCATTTAATCTCCATTTTTCTTTGTTTATCTTGTCTATTAGGATGGCATTTTTTTCTCACCACAAATGGAATCCCATCATTCCTGGGGACTGAACCCACAAAATGAAGCCCTGACCTCAATTAGGATGTGTTAGTGCTACCATAACCGCAAAATCAGGAAAACACCTTGTGTTTTGTCTAACTAAATGTTCAGGGGACAAACATCTGCATCTCATCTGTGCTCCCACTTCTGGGAAGAACAGACACTTCAGGAAAGAGGTCCATATACTTTTGACATGGATATTTGTGATGGTTCAGAGGAATTGTACCTTGAGAGGGCAAAAAGGAGGAAAAGTGAAACCACAGTGACTGACCACTGGGACATAGAGATCTCTGTCACAGAGCTCTGAAGTTACACAAGATGGATCAGGCTTAGTTTTCCTTCTTCATCATCATTCAAATACCAAGAGTGACCCTTGTCATAACCATGTTGATAAAAATCTGATAAAATGGAATGAAAGGATCCATTCCAAATGACATCAAGGTTCAATGTGGCAGCAAGTCTTGATTCATATTTATAAATAGAAAAAAATTCACATCTGAAAGAGAAGATGCAGAAATGCAGATAACCAAGCTCAGAGCATATTTTGTGGTATTTACTAAATAATACACTTTTTTCCTATGTTACTTCCCTAATTTGAATATGTGAATTAACACAGTATTATGTGCCTGGGACCAGACAAGTTTATTATCCTTTTTTTTTTTTTTTTTTTTTTTTTTTTTTCCTTTTACTCTCATCATAGAAGGCTCCAAACTGGAAACACCACTTCATTTTAAAGTAAGCAGAGGCTGGTCAATATTCTTTTTCAATAACTGCCTTGTGGATGAAGTTACATAAAAGTCATTTGGGATCCAGAACATATGCATGTGTAATTCCAATTAACACTCACAGTATGTTTTTAATATAAACCTTAACCTTTGTATGCAGCTGGAACACCAGCTGCTACTTCAGTGTAGGGATGAATTAGGGGGAACGGTGCACTTTATGGTATTTTCTTCTGTGCAGGTCAGAACATCCTTTGCCCTTCCTTATTACCAGCTTGGAGATTTAATTAAAATTAATTAAAATAAATTTAAATTAGAGAATATTTCATGTATAAGATTAATTGAATATTTGAACATACCTCTTCATGTTTGCTCTAAATAGGAATATAGATGCAAGTTAATTTTGTTGCTCGAAATGATTACGCGGGACATTAAAAACATCGCAACAAGGGTGAAAACACATGTCGTGCTTTTTTTTTCTTAACCATTTGTGATTAATATTTATAAGGAATTTATTAGCATAAGGTTGCTGTGGATGAAACTATTGAAAAAATTTGTTTGTTTAGCAACAATATTGTGATATTGTGTTGTTTTGAAAAAAATTAACACTCTGTTAATAATTCTTCAGGTTTTTCCTTCTCTCATTTTATTTAAGCAGAGTCACATTTCAAAATATAGCCCAAAGTTAGGTTGTTTTTCTATTAGCACATTATATATGGCAATAACAGTTATTGTTCTTAACAATGCTCTTGGAGGTGGTGGTATCAAAAGTAATTCTTTAATTTACAGACACTCTATTCACCTATGTCCATCACTTGGTTGAAAAACACAGTCACAAAGTACAGAGTGCAAATTCTATTTAAGCCATAATCCCAACATAAAGAGATTAAAATAGATGATAATATCTAACAACTTTTTTGAAAGAACAAATGTCCCTCACCAGGAAGGGAATGAATAAAGCAGTTAGTGTATGCTTGTGCTCTCAATGCAACTTTGAAAATGTGTACAATGCGGGTTTTACATTACATGGCACTAGCCTTTTCTCAGAACAAGATCAGAATTCATAGATTATAGATTTTATTATAGCTTTTGGGGTTTGATTTTGTTTTTTTTTTCTAATACCTTATTTAAAAAGAGTCTTGTAAAAATATGATTGGCCCCTTTTTTTTTTTTTTTTTTTTTTTTTAACAGAGATCTTAAAAAAGTAGACAGAGCAAGGTATAGTCAGTAAAACACAGCATGTGTAGGAGTGAGGGGGTTTATGTTTTCAAGGGGAAGAGGAAAAAAATATTAAATAAATGGAAAAAATAACCTTAATAGTGAACACTCTTCCTAGATATTCTGAATGCAGTCACTCCTTCTCATATTATCCACCTTTTATCATCACTTTATAGGCTATAACTTCAGATGCCACTTGCTTTAAGGGTCTAAATAAATAGATGAAGCTTCACTATATGCTTGTAGAAGGTAGAAGATGAGAGTCATGGCCAGACTCAAAGTATTTGGGGGTCTAGAAGTATGCATTGCCAATTTCCATCATGAAAATATTGCAATTAAACACAGACGTGCCTTTTCATAATGCTCATGAAGCTCTTCAGTGAGTGCAGAAAGAACATTTCAGAAACTCTGTTATCACGAAAATTCCTGTCTTTCTGGGAGTTTAGTTTAAACATCTGAAACAGGTTTTTGTAAGGAAAAGTATTTAGTCAAAATTGGAGCAGTGGGTGTTGTGGAGATGAGCTTGGTCCTTTCAGTGTGAATTGCTGTCCAGGAGGGGGTACATTCTGGTTTGAAAATCCTGGATATCTCCCACTGGCTGTGGAAAGGGACAACCTGAAAGTTCTTGCATCCAGAATTGCAAGCAATTTCAGTTGGGTGGGACATCTGTGGGCATCCAGCTAGTACCGACTGGCTCAAAAACAGCAACCCTTCATTTCTACAATGCATGAGGGGTTCACAGTCTCCCTGAATGGTTTTAAAATGTCTTCAAGGATGGATATTCTCTAAAGTTTCCTGCATTTTATTCCAGGATTTTGATCACGATTATCTGCAGTGAAGAATTTTTACCATTGAGTTTCATAGCAATTTCCCTGCTATACCTTTGTTATATGTCGGCCGATCCTTTGGCAGTGGAAAGAGCAAAGTTTATTTAAAATAAAAACAATTCTTAAAACTGGACTCTGTGTGCTGCTTCCGTGAAAGTCATCC
>VKON01000249.1:59508-69518 GCA_009741485.1 Malurus cyaneus samueli | reverse complement strand
AGCCCTGAAGAATGGTGATTAGTCATAGATACTAATTGTATATACTGTGGTAACCTAAATTTCTTGGGACTTTAGTTTTATTTTGTTTGGGGGTTGGTGGGTTTATTTGTTTGGTTGGTTTTGCATTTTCTTAACAAAACTACAAGGCTTGACTTGTAAGGTGAAAACTTACATTTTTTTTGCTTTATTTGTGTTGAGGCTCAAAACTTGTTTGCAGCAACTGATGGTTTTGTAACTCTATTGAGAAACAACCTTTTGTTTTTAAGCAGTGTTATCGTGCAAGACCAACTCCATGTGAACATATCTGTTACATATCATTGTGGTCACAGGTGATATTCTGCTCTCGATCCTGGAACTGTCCATGAAATAACAAAATACGTGTGAGCATGGGAAATATGGGGTGTTTTCTCATTTATTTGCAGACCTCTAGTGTGAGATCAAGTCAGTTGCTCTTCGAGTCAAACAGAACCTGTTGCACCTGTAATTTTCAGAGAAATCTGCCTTTTCTCTCTGGAGAATTTCCAGGTTTTATTCCGAGACCACTGCAGGATGGAAAGGGACACTGAGGGATCAGTGTTTTGTTGGCTTTTAGGTACTGCAGACAGGATCAATAAAGGTCACAGTCGTGCATTTAGCTATTAAATATGCAATAACTGTTATATAAAAATCCTATAAGTACGATACATAGGATCTACAGTTTGAAGTGAAGCAGAATCCTCTATTTGGAACAGGGAGTTCACCATAACAACAAGAGTATGTGGGCTTGTGACAGATAATAATACTGGGTAGATGTCCCCAATTTCAAAACACAGAATGAAGGAATAAAATCACAGACCTAATTTTGGCCCTAGCTACTGTCCCCGTGCAAGATTCTGGACATTTAATTCCCCTCACATCTCTGCTAGAATAGAGAAGGGAAAGAACTACTCACATCTAGATAAACTCCAGCGGGGCCACTGAAGACATTTCGAGTCTCCCTGGCATCAGTATATATGATCCTAAACCATGGGTGAAATTTATAGAAATTTTTAAATCAATTAACATGTTAAGTTCTGAAGAGATATTGTAAACTGTCCAAAGTAATAAAATCAGCAATGCATGGCATTACTTTCCCCTATGAAGAGCTTGAATAAATAAGACATTTATAAAAATGAGCAGAAAATATGAAATGAATATCCCAAGAACCATGAAAAAATATAAGCTAAAAGAGAAATTGAATTTTCCTCTGACTTTCTGAGATGAGAATGCAGTTGTGGATTTTATACATATATTTATAAGGGAAATTGGCCAGTTCACTCAGGTATATACCATATCACCTTTTAGGAAAGATTAAGCAAGCTGTCTCCTTTTAATTGAAATCAAATATAGTCACAGAAGAAAATGACTTCTGCCCATCGAAGAATATGGTGCTGTCACATGGCCAACAGCATTTACCATGTACACGGGGCTTTCTTCTACAAAGTAAACTTCTGTCTCAGCTCTTGAGCATCCACAGAATGGTGTGAGGATTGGCAGCTCCCCCATCCCCGAGCCAATTCTGCCTTGCCACGGTCAGCACTACACTCAGATTTGACTTTGTGTACATAAGATAAACCTATGTCCTACGAGCGTTTGCATCTCTAAGAACACAAGAATTGACATAATAGATCAAACTAGTGATCCATTCAGTGTAATATCCTACCTCTGAATTAAGTGCAGGATGCTTCAGAGAAAGCTGTGAGGAAACCTTTAGTGGGCCAGTAAATGGAATGGCTGTCACAGGGAAAATTTGGTGGGGAGCTCCAAAACCACTGAATGCAATTTCCTGCTGCGTCAGGCACCACATCCTGAAATGCTCTTCCTAAATATATGAAGCTCAGCCTTAATTTCTTAAAAAAATACAATCTTTCACCCCCTGGACTGTTTGCAATTATTATGAAAGGTGACCACCACTCCAGGGTTCTTAGTGTCTCAGTCCCTGTCTTTGTCACATTTCCTTTGTAAGGCTGCTTAAACTTCCAGTGGTTTATTTTCCCAATCTGCTTTTAGGCTTCTTTATTTCACTGGAAGAGGATTATGATGACTACAGAAATTCTCAGCAGAAAGTTTGTGCAGGTCTAAATACTTATTCTGACAATAAAAATAGGGAAACAAATACAGTCAATTGGCTTTAAACTGGCCAGTACAACACAGGGTGATAATATTCTGGAGATGGAAAAGCAGTGGTCATGTAGGTGTCACTGCCAGTGAACAAGAGAAAGATTCAGCTGCTGCTCCAAGAGGATTTCTGTATTTTGACATTCAAGCTAGCAATATCTGTTTTTTGATCAAAAGAGGGGTGTTGTGCTTCTTGAGAACCCTCCCAGGCAGCTTCACAGGCCGTCAAGTTGTTCCGACTCTTGAACCTGGAGCTCTTCACTCATCCCTGGGAGGCTTCAAGGGCTGCTTGGATGAAATTCTGAGCAACTTGGTCAAGAGAAAAGTGTTCCTGAGCATGGAAGGGATGTAACCAGATGAGCTTTAAAGTCCCTCCAAGCCAGGCCATTCTGTGACCCTGAGATTCTGAGGAAGACAGTGCAAACCAGCAATCCCCACTCCTGAGAGCTCTGTCCAGTGATGCTCTGTCAGTGATCCAGGCAGCAGGACAGACTAACCTCAGCCTGAAAGGAGCCCATGATTGTCACCAGCTCATGATTGTCACCAGCCCATGATTGTCACCAGCTCATTATTGTCAGCAGCCCATGATGGTCACTAGCCCGTGATTGTCACCAGCTCATGGTTGTCAGCAGCCATGAAAAAGTACAAACTAAAAAAGAAATTGAATTTTCCTCCAAAAGAATTGTCACCAGCCTCCCGAGTCTTGCCATGAACCTCGACAGCTCTTCATACCCAATGAAACATAAAATAGCAGGTAAATAAACACATGACTAAATTTAGAACTCTACAGCAAACTCGGGAAAAATATCAGATAACACATTTCTACAAAGACAAACGAGAGCTGTTCAGTACTCTTTTTAATCCCTTTTATTAAAAGGCTTAGGATTTGGCTGTTCCTTAACTAAAGTAAAATGAGTTTTTAATTTTGATGCAATAAAATCTATGCTGAATACCTAATACATGCTGCAAGTATAAATGGAGGGGCATACAAGGTTCAAGGCAAATATATATTGTTAAATGTTGAAAAACAAAATTAGTTCCTTGTTCAGGAAAAAAAGAATAACGTCATGAAGTACTTTCTAGTCCTTTGCAGATGTGACATAGCTAGCAGCATAACCATATTTGTAAATAGAAAGATGCCAGAAGTCCTTTATTCTTTTCTTAGATCTGCACACCTTCCCAAAAATCCAATCTTATAGTAAATTTCCTAAATGCTCTCCGTTCACTATTAAATATTTCAGGTAAAAAAAAAAAAAAAAAAAACACTCTGTGTACTATTAAAATCACCAACCTTTCCACCACTTAAAATCCTACTAGGATTCCAATTTGTGTGTTGTGCTATTATGAGAATATATATGCATATATTCTGATATTTTATATGGGGGGGAATATATTTAATACATCAGTACCCAGGAGGTTTATCATCTGAAGAAAGGTACTTTTGCAATGTTTGGGAGATGAGAAAACACAGTGCGAGTCACACGACCTAGTATGGGAAACATTTCAGTGTATATCTGAAGACAGCAGAGAAATTGTGGAAAATGCGCTGAAAAATTCTTGCAAGAGAGAACTAAAATCCATGCAGAGAGACTGGGAAATAATTAAAAGGAGCAGGCAAGGAGAAGTCTTACTATAGAAGCAGAAGGAAGATAAGTTTTTGGCATCTCAAGAGGAAAATAAAATTCAGCCAGACAGCAAAAAAATTCAGTCAATAAGGTAAGAGAGAGAAGCAGGAGAGTTTTGAGGGCAAGTGTTAATGTCTTGTAGGGGAATGCACTTAGAGTAGGAACAGATTCTGAGAGAAAGCTGCTGGCTGGGCAGGGTTTTGTTGGTTTGAGATAAGAATTAGACTGAGCAGGAGTCATCAGCATCCAGAAACAGCAGATAGATTGCATCAGAAACCAGGGACTATTTCTACCCTTCAGTTCACATTCTAAATTCTTATCAATTATTTATAGGACTCTTTCCATTGACTTCAGTTGCTTTTCAGCAGGCTTTGACAGAGGAATACAGATCTGCAGTGGCTTAAGAGCCTTGAGAGCGATCAAGGCTTTTCTGCCCAGTCCTGCCTCTCAGACCTCATTCATAATCTGATCAAATAGCCCTTTCTAAGTTCTTTTGTTTAAGGATCAATTTCTATTCTTGTTTCTGAGGATGGATAACTGCAACTGGTATTTTGTACTGTCTCACCAACAGCCAGGAAGAAGCAATCTGGCGCTTGGGCATGGCCCGAGGGAAGTATTGGTCTTTGCCTGCTCTAGTTAATCAACAAAAATTTTACTAGTGAGATCCAGATAACTCTTTCAGAGAACAAAATACCCTAACTCTTAGGATAGATAGGAAAAGAACAAAGGAAGGAGTTCAAGGGAATAGCTCCATTTTTGCTGTTTGGATTTGGTTTTGGTGGGGTTCTTTTGTTTGGTTTATTGGTTGTTTTTTTGTTTGTTTTGTTTTTTGTTTTTTTTTTTTTTTTTTTATGCATATGTTTCATGGCTGTCTATGAAAATCAGACAGCTGAGAGCCTTAGACAAAGAGAGCTGATATATGATCAGTGAAAGTTTTCCTCCACAGAATTGCTTTAAATAAATTAATATGTATTGTTTTGCAAAAGTCAGCAAATTATGGGATGAATCCATTGGCCAGCTTTTTGGGTCTAAATGGGGTTGAAATGGCCCTGTATGCTTTCTGGGTCTCTTCTCAAGATTGTCAAAGATTGTACCATCCCCTGACTCTGTACTTCTTTACAATCTTCCAAACATTCATTTTAAGCACTGAACAAACTTGTTGATGATTATAGGAGATAATTTGCTGTTGACAACAGCCTTATTGTCAGACGTTTTTTTTATATTGTTAGCATATTTTGCACCATGAGGCAGAATTTCCCTGGTCACCAACTCATCACACAGTGGGTGGTGAACTTTTAGTCATTCTCCAGTTGTTCTTATTTTATGTGTCTTTTAGCTCTCTGAACAACTTATAACAAAAATAAATGGAGGAACTGTGGTATTAGAAGAGAACAGCTTAAGAAACATAACAATGGCTCTGGGGTGCTGCACAGATTCTGAGAAACTAGAATGTGAGAGAGTTAGGGACTGAGGAAAATTTCCCTTTTTACTGAGACACAGGACCAGAGCTTTTTTACCACAAAATTATTTCTTTGCTTTCTTTTACCTTTTATTTTTCTATTAATCAATGGCATTTGTAGCGCACCAGCATTCCCTAAAATCATGAATGTGGTGTTTACACCTTCTTCTAAATCATTAATGAGACTGCAAAATGACAATGCACAAACACAAATCCTTTTATAAAACTTTCTCCCTTGGCTTGCTGCATTGTAGTTATACTGAGCGCTTGTTTTTATCTAGGGCAATCTTTTACCATCTGACAGAATTCAATTCAAGTCGTTTGGATTAATTTGTTCATCAACTTAATTTTATAATTTATTTTTAAAGGCAGGGTTTTCTGGGCGGTCTGTGATGTTGGAGTTTTTTGGGTGTTTTTTAAATTATTTCCTGGTAGGGTTTTTTTGGTTTTGTCTTTTCCTTGATATCTTTTCTATAACTGCCTGTAGTACAAAAAATGAGCGGCAGACGTAATAATTATCTATAATGATATGATTATATTACTGTATTTAATTGGATTTTACAATTGTCGTCAACTGACATGAATGCATTTACCACATGAAATATAGTGACGCATAATGCTGTAAAGTTGCTTCACTGAGGTGTACGTACTTAACAATTTGTTTATTTAACATCAATGAGCTTCACGGCTATTTCGCTCCATCTCGCCTGCTCTGCCCTAATACATAAAAATTATTTCCTACAATATTAAAACTGGCAGGGGAGAGCGATCTGAACGAAGCACAGGCGAGCTGAGAAAGGCAAGGGCTCAGACGCATGCTTGGGTACTTAAACTTACACTGTGCTGCCTTCAAATCTTTGCATGGAATATTCTGGCTGCAAACATGCATGTCAGGCAAGCATGTTCTACTATTTTTTGTTCTTATAACATTCTGGGCTCCATCTTTCTGATAGCTCTGTTTTCTTACGCGGTCTCACATCTTGGATGGTGGGAGTGAACTTCCCGTGGTGGAGTATTTCTATATCTTCATTATAACTCGAAGGTTCTGAGGTGGATTTCTCAAAATCTCTGTTTGTACCTATTTCTTCTGTTACATGCGAACCCATAATTTTCTGGTGGAAGGATATTAGCTGAACACTGGAGTCTGATCCAGGAGCATCTCCCCCGTTTTTCCCTCTTTTTTTCTTCTCTCTCCTTTCATCAACATCTAGATTACCTCCTTCTGTCTTTTGAACACTAGTCCAGGCAAAGAAATACAATTATGTTGAAGGACCACAGGAAAATTGCCAGCTACTGTTCCTATGTTCGTGCTCTAAAAAAAACCACAAAACCTCAAAACAGAGAAACAAAAAAAAAAAACAAAGTAATCCACTAAGAGAGCATACGGGAACTATAGATGGTTTGGATGGAAGGACCTGAGGCAGGTTCATTCAATTCCACCTCCCCTGCACTTGGAAGGAATGTCACCCACTAGCCACTAGACAGGTCTGCTTCAAAGCCCCTGGTGTACTACAACTGGTTATTCAAAAAAAACAAAAAACAAAAAAACAAAGTGACAGCCGAATTCAGAAACTTTCTCTAATTTTCTTTATTTGGCAGTAGGGCTATTCCCCACTCTGCTATTCATCAGGTTTCCCCAACGATCGCACTATTCCTGGTTTGAGGTGTTCCTTCCCAAATATTTATCAGCACGCACTCTATGGACTTCTCTTCTTCTGGGATGCCTGGAAAACAATGAACATCTCTTTCCCACCAACTGCACCCCAGGATCTTTCTTAAAACTCCCTAACAAATCCCTGTGATCCCTATATTCGATTGTCCAGAATGCAATAATCTTCTGCACAAAATGTAAAGCAAATGTTGAATTACTGTCTAGGTTCTTCTTATCTACCAGCAACGATGATAAAACTAACTCGATATTTTTTCTTTTCAAAGACGTCTAGCACTTAAAGAGATCCCTCTTGCCATCTACTCTTTTTTTCTTTTTTTTCTTTTCATCTTTTTTTTTCTTGAGTTGGCAATCTGGTTGGCCTCAATAATGGCCATGATAAGCATGCACAAGAGCGAGCTAGACTGTAATATTGTTTCCTCCTCCTGTGTGCCATGGATTGTTTCACACAGACTGACTCAGTCATCAATGCGAAGACCTCCCTGAAAGTCTGTTTACCACAAATTCACTTAGGGACCTTAAAAGTTTTCAAGCCTAATTATTCAAGTGAGGAATACCTTGGCCCTTCTGTCCTTACATCTGTCAAATAATAGCAAAAGTAATTCTTTTAAGCCTTACATGAGCTTTTGGCAACCAACTCGCTTCGTATATTGAATGTAGGTCTCAAGCTGCGATTAAACACTGGGGGGACCATTTAGTGTCTATGCATAGTTTCCAACCAGTAGTAACTTCTAACTCTTTTTGTCTTGGGACCTTACCCAGTGACGAAGAGCTACAGGAGACGATGCCCTTCTGGAGAGGCACCAGAGCCTGGGGGACAGGGGGTGATGAGCTCAGAATGTCATGAGTGATTGCACTTACGGGTCAAGTTCTTCTTACCTTCAATACATGGACACAAGGAGCAGGGGGTTTTATGTCACAAAATGGAGGGAGTTTAATCTGGACTGAGTTAATATGCTTGAACTTTACCTAAAACGGTTAAAACCCTTTAGCTTGGATTAATATTCAACCATTTTGAGGGATACCAAATTTCAACATGGTACTTCTGCAGCAAAATTACTAACAGAATTTTGGAACCTGGCTCCTTTCTTGGGTGTTTTCATTTATGCCTTGTTCAACATGGCAAAGCCCCAGGCTTCTGTCACTGTAAGAGCAGCTGGGTTTTGGCAGAAGTATCTTTATTAACATGTTCCAGCATACTCAAATAATGGACTCCATCGGTCATCGCGTTCTGGTCTAAACAGAGTGATATGAGTTGAGGTAATGTTTGATTCTTTACATCAGGTGTTAGGCACATACGACATGTGTCACTCTGTGCTGGAGTATGCCATTCTACTGTATTTACCTGTGTTTACAGCGTTTCCTATTGCCTGGATATTCAGTTACTTTATTTTTAACAAGTATCTAGGAGTCATCTGTTTCCCAGCTACGTATCTCACACCAAGCTGGATGTCAAAGAATAAAATGCTGATACTGATCCAAGAAGCAGAGAGAAGAGCGAGATCTAAGCGCGACAAAGAACCAATGATCTAATAGGCATTGTTAAAGATCCAATTGGCAAAAGCTGGTTTTACATGTCCAACGTCTGTACATCAAAAATACAACATGGTATGGAAGCAGTTTTTACTTCGATATATTAACGAACATTTAAGTTCTTTATCCTCCATAATGAAGTAGAGATGGTTGATTTATCAATGTGCAGAGATCTGTGTCTAAGCTGGATGCTCAAGGAATTAACAATACTGTCAGGCTCTTTCAGATAGTTTGTATTAGCAATTGTTTCGGGAGGTGGTTGTTGTTCGGTTTAGTTTGTTTGATTATTCTCAAACGGAGTTCTGTTTCAATCCTATACTTATGCAACCACATTTGAGGTATGACCTTCACATTTAATTTCTTCTCTGCTGCTCCTTTCAAATTGGCTCTGAGTTTACTTTTATTTTTTTTTTTTTTTGCTGAAGTATGATGTAAATATTTACAGAAAGAACATCCTCAGAGTTCTTTATTAATTCCGTATCCATTTAAGTTGGGATTCTCGTTAGTAATATTTTGGAATATTGTTTTCTCGCTGTTGATTCCTTTCGTCATTCAGATAAGAAACGGCAGAGACTAATCTCTCCTGTATAATTCTTTTGCCAATTCCATCAGTGAGATAATTTGTCTCAGTTCATCTGATAAAGTTGTTACAAGTCACTCTTATCCTGAGCCGATATCCTACTCATCAGTGATACCATATCTATGACAGCCTCAACAGAACGTGGCTCTGATAGCGGGTATCATTTGATGTGGATTTACGATGAAGCCACCATACCACTAGGAGCTGATCTCTGGCATACTGACAGACCCCAGTTTGCAGCTGCTAGATCTTGCTCTGTCACTCTTGGCTGCATGTTTTATGATTCTCTGGTTTCGTGTATCTGTTTGTCTTTTTTACCTTCGGTGCCGACGAAGTAGCAAAGATGCAGAATATTCTAGTGTCAGTCAATCACGAGCGCATCGTTCTTGTCCCACCGAACGATTTTGAGTAATTCAGTGTCACTGGAGAGCTCTGGCACATATTACTTGGTGCTTCAATAACCTTAGTGAACACTGGGCCATGTGGAAAAGCAATACTTAGCGGAACGAGGTGATATCTCAGTTGTGGTTGCAAAAAATATTTTTGCTCATTGAGATGAGCAATTTGTTTACAATTAATTGACCAAAATTAAAAATCTCATCTTCTATACCAACTGTCTCATCCGAAATTAGTTGTCTTCTTGGATTTCATGCTTTTCAAGTTTAGTCTACTTATATAGGATTCCAGGTTGTGAATATGGGCTGAAAATCCAGAAGAGAGTTTTCAGGCTTAGTGAGCTCACGTCTGGGATGATATTGTGCATCCAGTACTGGCAAAACATGGCATGTCTTTATTCTTTTAGTGTATGCATAGGGCTGACTGAAATATCTAGCAAAGTGTTCCTTCATTCTGACTCCAAATCCAATTCTGTAACAGAAACACAGATATTATAAATTAGATTTATGATTCTGACTTTTTTAAAAAAAAATCCGAAAAGAAAAAGAAACTCATTAATATATTTCATTATACCTTTTAAAAATAATCGATGGTTATTGGATCTCTCTCTCT
>VKON01000249.1:18606-49770 GCA_009741485.1 Malurus cyaneus samueli | reverse complement strand
ATATTTTTATATAATATATTATATATTTTTTATTTCTTTAATATATATATACATATTATATTATATTTTATTTTTTTTTAAGGAGGGGGCTTATTTGGTATATATAGGGTAGTATGTATATATTATTTTAAATTTTGTCTTAATTCCCCGGGACCACACAACCAAAAACAAGAGACCGAAACAAATGTTCTTGGGCTCTTTAAGGGCTGGACTCCTGCCTTCCCAGCTTTCACTGCCCGTCAATCACGATAACTGGCAATTTTTTTTTTTTGGCAAATCCTGTGCTCAAATTGGTGATCACTCTACTCTTTTGACTTCTGTGAAACTACACTTCTGCCTGCAACACGTAAGGAAGACACAAAAAAAAAGTGCACATTTAATAGGCTAATATATTTTTTATCTATAACAATTTCTTCTATACGAATCTGTCTTATAAGAATTCAGCTTTCTGAAACCAAAATAATAATATGATGACAATATTGAAGATAAATCTATCATCTGCAAACCAAAAGGTTTTGCTTTATCCATATTTCTCCAATGCTTGGAGTGTAATAAATGATTTTGAACTTAAACTATGTCATTGCAAAGCATTATGTAAAGTATGTGATCATGTTTAGAATGCATCCTGAATTTCAGCTGTGGCACTTTTTTAAAATGTGACTTTTAGGTGACTGCTTCAAAAACTGCAACAAACAATTTTACAATGATTGACTTCTGAATGCAGCCTCTAATAGGACTGAGACAGTGAGAGTCAATCTGATTTTGCTAGGCTTTACCACACCTGTTAGGGAAGTGACTTTCAAATTCACAAAAAGAATGAATTTCATAAAATCCATAGGAAATTTATTTCAGATGTATAATTTAACATACATTTGAAATGATTCAAATAGTTATTGTAGAAAATCAGAAAAGCTCAATTTTAAAATAATGTTCAGCATTTATCGCAGAAGAAAGGCAGCCAAAATAGAGGCCACCACTCTTGAGACTCTGAGATAGCTAGATAGATCCAACTATTCATTTAGATTGCATTACTGATCAAAGCATACCTTCCAAACCGGGTGCATAAAAATCGCTCCCGCTACAAGAAGGCGTGCTCTGATAATAAAATTTAATAATTACTTTTCTAAAGTGTCTCTCTCACCCAATTAACAAGCCATTACTGTCAAACACTCAGGACTTAGCAGGTTATGTATCATAGTAGAGCGCATGCAGTAAAAAATGGAGTGCAAGGACTTCTGTGTCCAGCCTGATTTTGTAGGATTGGTGGTGCCTCATACCTTTACCATGGTGGCATTTGTTCTAGGACACTTGACCCTCATGAGATGAGTCAAGCCTCCAAACTAAACTGACCTGAGGTGTTCAGAAAGGTTTGGGGTTGTATGCAAAGGCAGTCTAGGACTGTACGGTGATGGTAAGACTCTCCTTTTTGGGAAGATTTGCACACTGCAGAGGTTTAACTGCTCCGATTTACAGAGACAGGTACGACAGCTCAACTCTGAACTCTTAGTGAGATGGATTTCTAGACACTCTTCCAAGGAACAGCCCACAGCTGAACCAGTGGAGGAGGTTGGGCTGGAAGGGATCTTCAGACTCATCCAGTCCCACCAGCTGCCACAGGCAAGAACACTTCCAGTTATCCCAGTTTGTTCCAAACCCCATCCAGTCTGGTCTTGGACTCTCCCAAGAATGGGGTAGCCACAGCTTCTCTGAGCACACTGTGCCAGTGCCTCACCACCCTCACAGGAAGAATTCTTCCTACGTACTATCTAAATCTATCTTTTTTCAGTTTAAAGCCATTAGTCAGGACTTTCTTTAGCCAGCTCTTTTCAGTGAGAGCAGCTGGGCTTGGAGTTCTGAAAATTTAACTTCTGAGTTTCTATATTTCTATAACTTGGACAGCACTTCAAATTGACACTTTTGTGAAACTGTTTTCAGAAATGAATAGCATTGGTGATTTTTCAACATTAAGAATTTTTTTAAGTCTTACTAGATAATAAGTATTCATGAAAGGCAGAGGTTTAGGCTTAAAGGAGCCCGTTTTTGATCAAGCAGCAGGATCTCCTTCCTTTGGGGAAGGGAAAATGAGTATTCTGAAAGAAGCTCCTGTGGAAAGTCACATTGTCCTAGGTATGACTTCCTAGAATTAAAAAAAAATTCACAAAGAAAACCATAATCCATCTTAGACCATCCTTGGAAATACATCATAAGAGGCTTTTTTTTTGTGTAGCTCAGTTAGTTTCTCACTTGTTTGGAAACAAGATGCCTGTTTCTCTTGTCTTAAAAAAAAAAAAAAAAAACAACAAACCTCCCTTTGTTTCAGCACCTTCTGCCTAAGCACTTCAGCATATTGCATTATACACACTGTGAAATTTGGGGGTGTAAATCTTCTCTCTGTGTAGAGTCCTTGTTTTTTGTTTATAAAAAATAGAGTGTAAGGGGACATAAAACGTAAGTGAATCAAGCCCTCAGCTAGCATTTAATTGATAAGAACTAAAGCTAATATTAGATAACAAATAAATGGTCTGTTGCACAGGCATTTAATTAAACACCAAATTAATGCAGTAATGACCTACTGGAACTAACAGCCAGAAATGCTTTACTGCAGGCAAGCATCTGGAATGTTTCACCTTTTTTTTTTCCTCCCTCTTCCCTCCTGTACAAACACATTGAAAAGACACACATCCATTTTTAACACTCAGTCTGGAGGGCTTCTGCTTTGTCCTTAACCCCATCTGAAACCCTGACAGCACTGGACACCAGACAATCCTTGCCAGTGCCTCTTTCCTGGTAGGCATGGCAAACAAATGGTGAGTTGGTGCTTCTTTCTCTTCCCCCTGCACTCCGCCCTTCTGTGTTATTATCCAACTGAAACTCAGCCCTGTACACCTTGGGTGATTACACACTGCCCAGAAGATTAATTGCAGGCAGTACTTTGGATAATGGTCTCAGGTACGAAGCCTACCATGCCATGGAGAAGGCACTGGAATCAATACATTTCCTCATCTGTACAAGTCCATGTCTATAAATGTGTTTTCAATCATAGCCCAGAATATCTGAGAGGTGCAGGAGATGAACTCTGCTTGGCACACTTTCTGTCCAAGTCAAAATATTCAGGAGAGTCTTTGAGGGCACCTCAGTCATGGTTTGTCATCCTCTGCTGTACCATATGAAGTTGTACTACGAAGTATACTTGAAGGGCTGTAAGTTAGTGCATATACATATGTGTGAGTGTGTATATATATATAGATATATATGTATGAGTTTCTGACTCTGCTGGCCCTGAACACTGAACAGAGTCAGGTTCAGCCTCCCAGGCTGTCTCTGCAGTTCATGGAGAGAGATATCCACCTCCCTTCAGTGTCTGGTAGAAACTGGGTGAGCTCCACCTCTCCTGGCAGTGTTTTTGCTCTCCTCATGGGACTGGCCAGGGTCCCATGTCCCTGTCTTGGGTAATCACAAATATTTATAGTGAATATGTCAGGACCTATGTGTCTTTCCAAAAAAGCCTATTGGTTTTATGATTCTTAAAGCAAATCTGTGCTCTAGAGATCCTTTCTAGGCCTGTCTTGTCCCAGTTTCAAGATTTTTTAGTTTCTGGTCTTAATGAAAAGGAGATCCCCACATAGAACTGGTACATTCCTCTGTCCCTTTGCAACACCCTTTGAACTCATACAGGTAAGGGCACAAGATAAGAATTGAGACAAACACAGGTTCTGCTGTTATCTCACTAATTGTGGTTTAAATGACAGAGGAAGTGAGAGGACAAGTATTTGTCTTCCCTCACTTCGCGCAAGACTTGGTGTTAGTTAGAGGCACAGATTATTCTCAGGTCTTGAAGCAAAACTCAATGTCTCACAGCAGCACAGAAGATGTGAACCATATCTACCTAAACACGTTGCTCGACAGAATGCATTTTCCCCGCAGAAGGGATTTCCTTTCTCCAGGTCTTGCCTCTTTATTTATCCATGGGCTGCACAGGCTGAGATAGAAACAGACTCAGTCTTACATTCATCATCCCTGGTGTGCTCATCTTCAGATTTTTAATTCATCAGTCTACTCTGAAGAAAATGTTCATAGAACACTTATTGCAGTGGGCTCCCACCTGGAAGAAAAACAGTTTTAGAGCAGGACTTTAGATACCTGTTTTACAAATCTACATTTTACCAAGTGGCATAGATTAGTTGTATTATCAATAGACTAGTAGTCAAAACAGCCAATAAAGTCTTGAATACTATTCATTTAATCTTAAAACACACACTTATAGAACGGAATAATGCCCCAGAATCCTTTCCCTGTGCTGATTAGGTCTTCACTGCCCATGGCTTAGATTAGAAATCTGAAATCAAGTGAATATATTACAAACTTGGTACTAGCATAATAGTTATCATGGTAATAACAATAACCATAGTAATAAGAATAATAATCACAACAACTGCGAAGAAATTGAAGAGATTTGTAATGATCCTGATGATTCAGTAGGTTCTTCAATGCCGAATGAATCTTTCAGCATGTGCCTGGGCATTATGTGTCACCAGAGTCATTGTTTTTAGGATGAGGGATAAATCTGAGACCTTTCCTGGCCATTACAAACTCTTATCATTTTATAAGAAATAAGGGTTGACCTCAGGGTCTTTGCCACAAGACAAAGGGGAATTATAATCCAGTTACTTGAATTTCCCTTGCAGTTTCTATGACAGACCTTCCTTTTGTATCATCCACAGTTCAGAGTTACACCATCCATTGAATGTGTGCTGTATAGAAATCCTCAACTTTTCAAGACTTTGATGCTAAACACATACACAAATATGTCCATGGAAATCTACAATTACTCACACACTCTTCAGGCAAATTCCATTCCCGTTTATAGTCACTGACTCTCACTGTGATCACTTTGACGCTTGGCTTGAGAGCATTTATGCTGATATAAGTAATGCAAAAACTCCTGAACGAGGAACAAATTCTCTCTCTCTTTCTCAGGCAATAGATAAAGTGCTAGCTACACCTGCTCTAAACAAAAGCACAGGTAACACCTCCCATCAGAGCACTGAGGAGCACTAATTAGTTCATTAAGCATCCCAGCATCCCTGTGGGTTCGGTATGTATTTTATTATCCCCAAGTTAGCAGGCAGGTAGAGCTGACTACCTCAAAGACACACTTATGGTAAATGAAGGAACTCTAACGCCTACTCCTTTGTTCTACTGGGTAAACAGGCAATAGTTCAAGGCAGCTGTAGTTCCATGTCCCATTATCTTTGTTGTTTTCTGTGTGTCACGTGGCGACGCAACAATAATGTACAAAGTCACTTTTTTCCAGAGGTGGAAACAGGGGTTGCTCAAACCAGGTAGCTTCCTGTGACAACAAAGGCAGCACAGTTGAATATTTAGGGATTCTGTGAACAGCCCCCTTTGCTCCCCATGTTCACAAACCTTTCCCTTCCAGGCTTGAAGGAAAGCGTGGCGTGACTTTGAGAGCAAACGCGAGCCTTCCCAACGCAGCCCTCATTGTACACATGTGTACACAGTATACGAGCTGGTGCTGCTAGGGATAAGGCATCTGGAATATCAAGTTCAGATGGCTCAGAACCAGATTGAGCTCATAAAATGAACATTACCACAGCCACAAAACTAACCGAGGTAATCATGTACTATTTAGACAAGCAGCGGCATTGCCCTTTGTGAAGGGCTTTGGAATGTGTGAGTCAAGTGTATGGTTGCATAAAGATTGGGGATATTACACCCAGAGAAATCCTCAGAAGACAACAGCATCATTAACTATTTACATCGTGACTCTACCCATTATCACATTTGACAAACAGTTTAATTTCAAGGAGGAAAAACAAAAGTAAAAAATAAAACAAACACACAAAGACACAAAGAGGGAAAGAAGAAAGCTGTGCGTCAACAAAGGCAGTTCAGAAGTGAAAAGCAGGCAAGATGTCAAGCACCTCGAAGGAGAGAGGTGGGAAATAAAAGGTTCTGCTGTTTTCCCTGTTCACTTACTTTCATTTGGGATAAATCATGACTGTTTATCAAATTTAGAATTTATTACAACATGGCATTAATTTGAAGACATGCAGAGAGAAACAAAGAGCATTTTCTCTCATCCCTTTCTTCACAGTGAATTGAACAGTCACTTTCAGCAATGACAACGGTCAATTTTACCCATCTATGAGCAGTATATATCACACCCAAAATATCCAAGCAATTGTTAGATTGAGTGTTTGTGGTGTATAAAATTAGCCCAAAGGATAATTTGGTCTTTGCGTGACTCAGCTGCTGCTTTCTTGACCAGACAGGTTTCATAATGTGGCAATTGTTTGAAAAGGCTGGGGGTAGAGGAAGCTGATGTGATTTTCCTGACCATTTAAAAAGGCTCAGGAATATGTTCTGAACAACTGACAACAGATAATGTAACACAAAATGCCTGAGCAATTGCAGCCATTTCAGTTAAGGTCAGAAGACTCCTGAGGAAAAACAGATTTCTCAAATAGGAGCTGTAGAGAGTTAAGGCATTTCATTGTGTTCTTTTCTGTCTCAGACTATGGTGAGAATGTTTTTGTTGGTTTTTTTTTTCACATGACCAATTGTTAGAGCTGCCCAGATAATCTGCTGGGCAGCCCGAATCTTGATGCAGATCTGCCATGCCAATCCAGAGCTAGGATGAGAGGGAACAGATCACGTTGTACCAGGCAATGTTAGACTCAATATTAGGAAAAATATCCTCCCTGAAAGAGTTGTCCAGCCCTGGTACAGAGTGCACTACAGGGCAGCAGTGGTGTCACCATCACTGAAGGAATTTAAAAGATTTAAAAGGGTGTGGTGTTTGCAGGCATGGTTTGGTGGTGGCTTTGGCAGTGCTGGTTTCATGGAGGGACTTGATGATCCTAGAAGCCTCTTTCAACCCAAATTATTCTGATTTTAATTGGATAACATATGGGTCTGAGGAACGAGCTTCTCAGGAGTTATAGGGTATCTCAGGCAGATCCAATGACAACATGAAACTGCAACCAAGAAGGTCGCATTTACTTTTTTAATCGACTCCACAGAACACTTTGCCAATCGTTCAAATATTATTTCCCTATAGATGGGTTTTCTCCAGGGAATAATGTTTTCATTATGGGAGAGGGACAGTTCCCATTGCCTTTGGTAGATCACAAAAATTTTCACAGCTGCCAAATTATATTGCATCATACTTCAGTACCATCAATTGGGGATAATATTCAAACATCTCCTTACCCATATTTTAAGGGTGAAGGTATGAATAAAAATGTTAACTGTTATGTCAGCCTGCTTTTAAATATGTGATGTATACACAAGAAAAGGAATTACAGCAACACACTTCTTTAATTCTGTCTATTTTAGTATGTCATTAATTATTTTCCACTGCATTTTTCATTTCCAAAAGGAGAGTACCTGCTTAGCAAGCACTTATTAAATGCTCTCTTTTTAATTCATAAAGGAAAAACAGTCTCATATGTTTATTACATATTATTCAACTTTTATTTTGAAGACAGATTCATTTATTTCTTCCCAAGCTTTTCAGCAGTTCTCAACAATATACCATCTGTCTGCTTTGTAGGCATGAATATATTTAACTTCACAACAAGACTAAAAATGTACTCTGTAGGTGGGGATATTGAGGCACAAAGGACTAGGTTCAAAAACGCTATCTAATTCCAAGGGTGTGGTTTTTTATGAGAATAATATGACCCTGTCTTTCTTCTAAGTCCCTTAAGGTTGGTCACAACCCTTTCTGAGATCTTCTTATACAGCTCCACCTCAGCTGTCCCCAGAAGGAGGATGAGCCAGGAGGGGCAGATAAACCAGCACTGGGTTTGGTTTGGTTCTGGGAGCCAAAGATGAGCTGAAATGTGGCTCTGGATTCACTGGAGGGGTCAGATGAGGATCCTGGCTGGGGCTGGTGAGATCCTGATTGAGACATGGGAGCCTACGACTATCCACAGGGCTCAAAACCAAGTTGTGACCACAATTGTCGTCCCTTTCTGCTTTTCAAACACCTTTTCAAACACAGTGAATTTCATCCTGCTTCTTTTGTCTCTGTCCCATGCTTCTTTTAAACTCTCTCTGTCTAAGACACTTGTGTCAGAGTCCCACAGTCAAAGTCAGATTTCACATCCAGTTCCAACATGCTCTTTGTGCTCATGGTATCCTCCAGGTTGGCTTTGTGTACCAACAGATTGAAATTCTCTGTCACATCAAAGCCCATATAACTTTTTCCTTCCTACCCATCCAGACCAGCGGATTCCTCAAGTCAAAACAAAATTGTTTTTCATTTGACCAGCTTTTTTCATTATAGAATTATTCTGAGTTGGAAGAGACCAAGAAGGATCATCAGATTCCTGGCCACCACAACAACCACCCTGTGCCTGAGAGAGTTGTCCAACTCCAAACATTCTTTAAGCTCCACCAGGCTCAGTGCTGTGATCATTCCCTGGGGAGCCTGTTCCAGTGCCCAACCATCTTCTGGGGGAAGAACCTTTTCATGATATCCAACTTAAACCTCCCCTGACAGAAATTCATATATTTTCTAAGCATCCAGATCGGAGTATGCTCAAGCACTCTGAGTAAAGACTATTTTTTTTTTTTAATTTTATTTAGAACTAATTCCTAGGATTCATGGGCGCATAATTTCATTTTGTAAGAACCTCCAGTCAGTCACAGAGAGACTCCATAATAGCAATATGTGTGCACATGCGCAGCTATACACATGAAAAAAACATCTACAAACAGCTACATAACATAGAAAAATTAAATTTGGTCACAGAAGTTGATAAGATTATTACTAAATTGCATGGGAACTTTCCAGTAGGTGCTGTTGTCATCCTTACTGAGAATATTTTAACCAGCGAACCCCATTCTATCTGAAATAGGTTCCAAAGTTAATGTAAAAGATAAACAAAAAATGAAGTATGCATACCTTGCATGATGTATGGCAACTCCAGTTATATTTAGACCAGAAAATTTCTTTAATCTGGATTTAAATATTAGCAGACTAAAACTTTAGAAGATTATGCTCAGGATTTCCATGTATTCATGCATAAATTTAGACATTTAAATCAGTATTTAAATAGTTGAAATATGTCTGCTTTAATGTGTACAGTTCTCAGTACACCATTTCCCCCATCTTTTTTGAAGTGTTTTGGAAAGGGTAGTGTTTGTTCTATTTCTGGTAAATAATAAAATTCTAAAAAAAATATACAGCTTTATGAAGCCTGAAGTTACCTAAAAAATTGAAAAAAAAAATTAGGGAAGAGGTTCAGTCCAAAAAGGGAGCAGAAAATAAAGTACTAAAAGGTTAAGCCATTTTAAGTCCATGTTTTTGTTTCTTACTGTCATAATTCTCATGCAATTAATCTGAAAATCAGATGCTGTTTTAAAAAGGCATATTCAGAAGCACGCCAGCATTTTAAATGATGCTGTTTAGTATTTTTATCTTCAGGAAAGCATGTGGCAGTGATAATTACCTGAATTTGATGATCTGCACAGCTAACATCACTACATTATTCTGTGTCAGTGGTATAAACAGTGCCCCCACTGTACCCTGTGAAATGTCCCATTACTGTAATATCAAGCTGTCATGATTTCATAAAATGTAGATGAAGATTTGTTTCACTGTCTTTCTTTGGATACTAATCAGGGAAATGTATAGAATGAAAATTAATTTAAAAAATATATATCATGCTCTGCAGAACTGAGAAAACACAATTTTAGACTGTGGGGCAGGTTGCTTCCAGAGCTCATATTAGAGCAGATAAGCCTATAGAATAAGCATCTTAATTCAAAAAGCAAAATGAAGACAAAATGACACAACATTTCAAAAAGCACCCACTAGTTGTTGGTTTTTTGGTTTTTTTTTTTCCTAAAACTTGATGCTGACGTCTTCCTTACATGAGCTGCACAGTTCTTCTCCTGAGACAACAAGATAGGCCATGGTCCGCCTCTGCAACTGCCGTTTATTATGGTATTTATTTTGCTGCCAAACAATGATCTGGTTAATCTTGTGGTGACAGCACATAGACATTCATTAATCCATTGCTTCGCAGACACAGAGCGCTGATTCACCTGAATGCCTGTTTCCAAATGTGCAGAACAACCCATTAAGCTATCAGGAAAAGCCGAAAAAAGCCAATCAGAATTTTTTTAGAAATTAATGCCACATATTAAAGGTGAGAACGATAAGGAGTATCAACCTCCTGATTGACTGCCAGCTATACCAGGGTTAACACGAGCAATGATTACAAGCACGTTCTGTACAGTTCCTACAAAGGTAATTCAGCACAGCAAACATTCGAATAAGTAAATTCACCTCTGTATGTTGCCTTTCTGGAGATATTTTCTTCCTAGCTATGTGGGCGATAAGTCATAACTTTGGATAATTCAGGAATAGAGCCAAAATGCCACAACTTGATTATGAATGAAATGCATTGGACCATATCCGGGCTGATCACAAAAGTAACGGAAACTCCATGTCTCCTATACCCATCTCTAAATGCCATGACAAATGGTATAAGAAAAGACCTTCCAAATAATCTTGGGTGGTTTTTGTTTGTTGTGTTTTTTTCCTATGCAGGCAATTTAGTAATCCTCTAATAGATACTAAGACAAATATCATACTCTCCATAAACAGCTTTATGGGGTTTTTTGCAGAAGTCTAAGGAGTCTCATATTGAACTGTCCTTCCAAAATTCCCACACAGCTGTTTTTCGACGACTTCTTCACAAACTTTTTTTTTTTACAAAAGATATTTATGTGGCAAGGGAAATGTCATTCCTCTGCTGAAAAGTCCTATCTTTTTCTTCTTTGTTTAGATCTGCCATGTATTCCTGGTCTCACTCCCTCTCCGCGCGCCGCCTAAGTCACCACTTAAACCTCAAAGGCGACCGCAGATTTTCTGTAGGGACCTTTCTTCTTTATCATGCATAACCCTGATAGCCTCTCCTTTAATTCCTTTTACGTGGTGCTAGAATGCTCTGAACTTGTCCACAGCTATTTCTAATTTGTCTCATCTTCATCAGTCAGTTTAAAGGAGCATAAAATGTCATCTGCCTCATCCGTCACCATGTGTGTATTAAGATTTATCTGGATCACTTCCTTTGCCCAGTCTAGCTTGATGCAATTCTGAATCTTTCAGATCTCCTAATTTATTTCAGTCACTCTCCGGGCTTACTGAAGTTGAATTTCTCAGGTGAACTAGTCTGAAGTGATGTCATGCTTTAGCAGTTCTATAAGCAATTTCACTTGAATACCTGTAGACCCTGTTTTGTACACTCTCTTTTGGTCTGCCGCCAAGCAAAGAAGGCTGTTTACTCCAATCTCTCACTTCTTTATTGGAAGCAGGAAAAGAAGGCACAACATAAAAAACAAACAAAAACCGGGAAAAAAGAACCATCTTTCACTGGTGTAGGCATCAACCTTATCTTTTTGACCGTGCAATCTGACTATTTTCATTCCAGATAACCTGAGTAGTACATCTGGTTTATGAAGTCAGCACAAGACCTCTTTGTCTCAAAGTCCTGGCCAAGGTGAGCTCAAATCTGCATGAATCCTACACAAAACTTGTCAAACCTTGCCGCTAAAAACTTGGCTGGATCTAAAGAATACGTGTTTAATGAAGGAGTATTTTTCAAGGCCCCCCAACAGTTTAAACTTGGATATGACCATGGTGGTTAAAGTCCACCCCTGGAAGTGTTCAAGGGTAAATAGGATGGGGCTTGGAACAACCTGGTCTAGTGGAAGGTGTTCTTGCCCATAGCAGGGGGTTTGGAACATGATGATCTCTCTGTTCCTTCCAAACCATACAGTTTTGTGACAATTCCAAGCCTTAACCTCCACTGAGGCATTTTTTTGCTGTTTTCAGTTTCCTTCACATCCAAACAATGACTTTCCATGGAGAAGGATCCTCAGTGGCCAGGTCTGAGAAAGATAGAATAGACTGATTATGATTGAAAGATAGATTAGATGTACATGCCTAGATCTGAAGAACTTTTTATACATAACCTTTTTTTTTTTTTTTTTTTTTTTTTTAAAGCTAACCAACATGTCTGATATGCAGTTTGCCAAGTTCTTCATTTCATCTTAAACTGGAATCTGTGTTTTGTCACCTGGGCCTGCACTGAATCTTTACCAGCTTTATTTACTACATCCATTATGCATAAAGAATTAACTTTAATGAAGATGTCTTCCTTTAACAGTAAGGCAACCAAAAAAAAAGAAATCATTAACTCCATAAGCCTGGATTTTTTTATACAAAGCATGTGGAAAATTAAGGTGGAATGGATGTGATTTCCAACATTAAAAACTCAGAGAACTTTTGTTTTCAACAGCAATTAACATGAGAATAATTCTTGAAGGGAACTCTAGACTGTGTGTTTCCACATTTTCCAAGACACCTTGTAATTTGTTGTCACTTTCTTTCCTACTCAAACTTGGAATTTTTCCCCCAAAATGTCATGTTTTTAGCAGGGTCTAGATTTCTCCTTTCCTTACACCTCTCACATAGAGAAAAGCACAATGTGAGCGTCAGTGCAATTATCAAGAGCTTTAAA
Organism: Malurus cyaneus samueli; assembly: GCA_009741485.1. Taxonomy (NCBI): domain Eukaryota; kingdom Metazoa; phylum Chordata; class Aves; order Passeriformes; family Maluridae; genus Malurus; species Malurus cyaneus. The sequence continues at coordinate 37,204 of VKON01000249.1, read as the reverse complement.
ATGCAAAAACATTGATTAACAACCCCTTTTCCATTGCTCCTGATAACTTCTACTAGAGTGGAGTCCTTAGGAAAGTCTGACAAATTTGAGAAATAAAGAAGAGTTTTACTTAAATTTGCTGGAGATATTTTTGCTGGCAATGGAATACATACCTTCCCTGCCATGTTAATACGTCCTCTTTCTGCTGTTTTTATGATACTACGCTGATGCACCGGCTGAATCTGACCTGCGAGTTTCCATGATACAAACACAGCCCCTTGTGTGAAGCAGTGAGCTTTATTTATAGTGACAGGATGCTCTTTGTGCTTTTTTTTTCTATTTCTGCGTTACGCACACAGATTTATTTACAAGTGGAAATACAGCAGTGACTACTCTTTGCTGCCGACAGCAGATGAGCTCTGCACTTTATTTAACTGACTTTGTGTCAGCTTCAATTTCTTGACTGCTTAGAGTGCAGGTTCTGTTGGTCCTTCCAAGGTATCCTTTGATCTCGCTCTGTGTTTGGATTCCTGCTTTACCCCGTGGGCCTGTGGTTTGCTGCAGGACTCCTTCCCCACCTCCTTCCTTTGTGCCTTGAAAGAAAACAAACACCCTTTCACATGTATTATTTTGCAGACTCCTGTGATCACAGGCAAAGGGGAAATCAGCTCTTCCATTGCAATGTGCATCGCCGTAGCTCTGCTTTGCAGTCATGTCAATAGTAAATACCAATTCATTTTTTATAGTTTTGACAGAATGTAGACCAAGACTTGACTTTGTTTTACGAAAGGAGGAGACATTTAATTTTCTGTTGTATCATTTAATTCCTGAACAGAGGGCAAAGCAGAATGAGGGTCAAGGGGAATGAATTCACATTGGTTTACCTCTATTCTGGAACAATGGATGGATTTCCCTGTTGCAGGAAGATACTCAATTTTAGGATTATTCTCTTTCCTAAATGAGGAGAAAAGACAATTGCCTTGTTTCTATGGTTTCTGGATAACATCTGCCATATCCCCTTGACTTTTTTCTGATTCAGGTTGAATAAGTCCAGCCTGGAAATGATCATGGAAAGGCCTTAATCAAGGAATATTGTCTGGTTCCTTCTTCCAGTTACTCTAGAGCACTATGTAGGGTACCAAGGTGATATAAAATACTAAAATAGAGTTCAGATGCAGGCTGTGGTAATAGAAGTGCTAAATGGAAGAAAATGCTAAAAAAGTGTGTGATAAAGTACGAGAAAATTATACTTTTAGGTCTGGTATCAGAAAAAGAAAAATCTAGACTTCTCAGCCACAAATCTCTCTCCTCATATTCCACAAAGGACCCCCAAACACAAAATCACAAGCTGCTCTAACCTTGCCAGAAGTTTGGACATGCTTTGGGGATAATTTCCAGCAAGCTGAAGTTTAAAAAACTTCTAAGTAATTCTACCCTGAGTTCATCCACACTTGATTAACAGGAAAATAAAGCATATAATTCATGTATCCACACAAATTTTTTACATGCATGTCTTTGTGTATGTGTGCCCATCTCTTTTGACAACTCTCGTTGTTCAATGGCATATTTAAACAAGATTTTAAGAAAAAAATCAGAAATTGTCTTTGCAACAAAGAGATGAGAGATCTGCACTTTTAGTTCTATGAGCAGGAGTATTTCTAACAGAGTGGATGAACAAAAGCCATCCTCTGCCTAAACTGCACCTTGTCTCCTTCCAAACACAGCAGAGCTCTCTGTGACCTGCGTGCAGAACCTGCATCAGTGTCAGGGTTTGTCTGAACCAGGCATGAACAGACTGCAGATAACGGAACTGATAACTTGATGTAAGTCCAAAACCAGTATTTGTTCTTAAAAGTAGGGGACGAGCAATTTTGTTTTGCAGTGTTAGATAAGTGGTCTACACAAAACAAAGTAAGTTTTGAGATCAACTATGTATGTGTCATAAACCATTATGCCAACTTCAACAGACATCCTAAAAACTGCCTCTCATATTTTTTATTTGGGTTCATGCTATATTGCATAACACTTATTTTTAATTTTTTTTTTTTAATTAGATTACGGAAGAGGAGTTGGGCAACAGAGGACAAGACTGGCTGAGCTCACAAGTGGTTCCTATTACAACTTGGGGTATATCCCAGCCATACCTTGACAACTTTTTCTTTTCTTTGAATTTCCCATAAAAGAAAACACATGTAGAGAGATGGAAATATGCCGCAGAATGATTCATCCAGGTTCTTGACCTGCATAATCAGAGCACCAGGTCTGCTGAGAACATCACTGAGCTCAGCAGTTGTTGCAAAAAAAGTTGGATTATAGAAATTTGAGACTTCTCAGACATTCTGTGAATTAAATTACTGTGATGTAAGCAATCATTGAGTGATGCCTCAGCATCTAGGAAAAAAACATATTTGGAAAAGGCAGAAGATGAGAGAAGATGATAGAAAATTGTTTTTATGTACCACAGAAATTAAGAAAAGAAATCCTGAGGAGGTATGGTACAGAAAGACAAAGGTCATATTCTTTCTCTTTCTGAAGCCACTGACCAAATTCAGGCTGACTTTAAGTTTCGCCATTCCTAAACTTAGCAAATTTTCAGCCCATGTAGAAAGGAAGCCCAATAATGGCATATAATGCCTTTTCTTTTTAATGTTTTAATTGATTTTTAAAGGTACATGTCAAAGGAGGATGCAATTGACAGTTCATATATTACTGCAACCATATAAGGGATATATATTAATATTTAATCACAGTTAAATCAACTGCAATAAAAATGAACTATATAAATTAAAGTAGAATTTCATGGCCATATTCCAAGGATGTTCTGCATTTTCAGGAAGTTCAATCTTTCTACCTTTCTGTGCTTAATTATTTCATTGTAAGTTTCTTTTTGAAAGGGCAAAACCAGGAAAATCTTTTCCCACCAACCTCTTCCAAACCCCAAAACATGGCTTTGAGCAGCATAAGCCAAAAGTCTAACAGGATAGGGTGAGTTATCTGTTCATAATTCCAACAGAGTTCTGGGAAATAACGTGGAAACCCCTTAGGGCTTTGACTCTGGTTTTGTCTTGTCAGAGTTTTTGATCTGAGTCACAAAAATCCAAACCATGGCTGGGATTTGGAGGAAGCCCTTGGGTCATTGGAGTGTTTCTACTGTGTCCATTCAAACCACAGCCACACTGTGAACTGCACCACAGTCATCCTCCACGTTCTCCCGTGGAACTGCTATTTCCTTCTCTACACTCCCAGCCCAATTGTTTCCTTTGCCACTTTTCCACATCTCAGACGCATCCTCCACTCCTAATTATTCCAATCCTTCCCACTCAAGCCATTTCAAAGATATTTATTTCTGAAGTGCTACTAAATTTTCATATTTATTTCACTTAACATGGCCTCAGAAAATATGATTCTCCAGAGAAAATACAAATTCTACTTATCGATACTCAATGTGACCAATGTTTTTACTAAATTCTTTGTCACTACTTCAGTAATTCTATTAACCTAAGAATCATATAAACAAGAGGAGTTCATTTTCTGTTCAGAGCCCTACATTCCCAAGAGCTCTTTGCACAACATAAAACTCTGCCTTCCTTTCAGGTATTTTCAATCTTTGTCTGAGAACTTAGGCAAAACATTTTTGATCTTTATAAATAAAACAACTGCTTCCAAAAGGCTGCACTCACATGATTTTTGGTCTCTGCAGTCCTTCATTATGCTTCTTACAAAGTCACATCACATTTTTCAGACTCTTATGCAGATATCTTGCTCTTTTCTCTCTGTATTTCAAGTATTGGCAACAGTTTACATTATTTTCTTATTGCCAAAACTTGAATTTTTGTCTTCCTGTTATCTTTAACTTGATAAATTTTAATGGCTTTTTCTAAGTTTAGGTCAGAGTGATCTAGGACTCTTGTCTCACTTTTCAGTCTTTGATTTCTACTGTAATCTGATCTCCCATCAGAGATTCATTGAACTCTCTGAAATTATTCCAACCACTCATGAATTTTTTCCTCAGCTCTGTTCCAAGGGATCCAAAGTTTCTCTCCAAAGTCTTCTGTGAAACCAAGCTCTTTCAAAAGTTAGATTTTTTCCAAGATCAAAAAAGTCTTCAAATTTCTTTAGTCCTTTATGAGAGGTACCTTACATTTCTCCATTCATGTGTAGAATATTCAATTAAGTTTCCAGTTGTGGCTGCTATTCTTTGTCACCTATACACCCACGTTTTTAAGTTTTTGCTTTCTAGGTGCAATTATCTGTCTGTAACTCTATTCTATGTAAAATGTAGGTTTTTTAATGTGGCAATTAATACAGAACAATCAACAATCAACACTAACACTGAATAAAATCATACAAATTACAAAAATAATTGGTGTCAGCCAGTTAACCTTGGGAGGGTCTTGTGAGACGCAGGAACTTGTGCATACAACTTTATTTGCCAGCCAATGAAAACCTCCCAATTAATTAGAATGTTCAGCAAATATAAATTTAGAATTTCAGTCCTTGAAGAGAAAAACACCCTTTCATACCTAAGTATTCTTATCCTTACAAGACCTTAAAACTGCAAAGTATGAACAGAATCATGCACTTATACATTCATGCAAAAGAAGGACTATTAGACATCAATTTAATTTGAAAGATACATGAAGTCACTGTTCTACTCTATTTGTTGTATTATATACAGTGATGAATTGATGTTAAAGGGAATGGTAAGATAGACTGGTCCAAGAAATATCAACAAGAAAGATTAGAGATCTAGAAAAAATCCTATGAGAAAAATCAGAATATCTGGAGTTGTTATATTTTAAAAAAGGGAATGTATCTGAGAGAACGCAACAGTCCCAAATAGAAAAGACTCGTCAAAGAGAAAGCAATTCTTCTGTTTATGTCAATGACTGAAAATGCTCTTTTTTCATAAATAAATTTTCTGAATAGTAAATGGGAGCACTGCTGTTGATTACTCAGTAAAGTTGTGGACCCTCCACCAATGCAGACTTTTAAAAAGGTTTAGATATATATCTGTGGGAAACTATATTTCACTTAAGAGAGAAAATAAGTTGTATTATCACTTTTCAATCTCCTTGGACCAGCCAGCAATGTTCTTTCAAGGCTTCATCCTCTCAGCAAAATTTGAACCTGAGGCTGCTCTCTGGCTTCTGGTTCAAGTACTTCAGGGTGATTTATATGTACTCTGAGCAAAGGCATCTCCCCTTCTGCAACAAATGCCATGTCCAACTATCTGTAGGTATTTTCTGGGCCCTATGTGCTCCTACATAGCTCTAAAATAATTTGTGGTTGTTTCTGGATTATTTAACATAACTAAAATACTTTCTCAGCCCCTTATAGTTGTGTTTCTTCACAGTACGAAACTGGGACCCGATGCTATGGCCCCTCGAGAACAGCAGAAAACGTGTGGGACCATCTGAGGATACAAAGGGGAACTGTATGGGGAAGAAAGATCACACCAGTACAGCCTGGAAGGCATTGCCAAGACACCTGACCTTGGAGTGTTCCTCCTCACAGGAGGTTTCACCTCTGAGTTCACTCTGAGTGAGTGAACTGTGGTGCTCCAACCCTCACCCAGACAGCAGCAGCAGCGTTATGAGGTTGCTCTGTAGATGAGGATTGGCTCTGAAGAGCTTTGCTATGAGGTGTTTGGTATCCTACTGTGGACATGGCCTTTCCTGACTTGTGTGGACGGCTTAAAAATCACACAAGCACACACAGAGGTCTGCAGATCACACAAATTCCACAAGATCCCCACCAAGTTCAATGTTTGTGATTCTTTGTTTGGTGGGATAGACTGTGTGCTATGAATCTAACTTCATGCTTCGATCCCTCTTCGCAGTGATAGGCAGGTAATGGTTGGTTGCTTTCAATTCTGCCTTGGATGGATTTTGTGCATGGCTAATCCCCATTAACTACAGAAAACTTATTCTGATTCCTAGCAAAATATGTTTTCAATCCTTGAGAGTCCAGGATCTCTGGGACGTAGAAATCCACACACACACCTCCCTCCCTTGCTGTGTCTCAAACATTATTTTCACTGAAGGGTGTGAGGGCAAGAGCTGCCGAGATTCCATTCCACCTGGATGGATTTCAAGGCTGCCATGTGCAAACACTGCAGACGGGGTTTGTACCTTACAGCATCACCACCACAGGTCCCTTCTGTGCTGCCTTCCACACCGGCTGTGCAGAAAATACAACAACGGCAAAAGTTTGCCCGACAGCTTCACGTGGTCTCACTGCATGTGAATGGGTGCCTGATTTTTCTGCTCTGAGGCTGATTGAAATCATCCCCTTTTCTCAAAATAATTCAGCCACTTCACAGCACTTCTCAGCGTTTCCTCTGGACTCACTGTGTGGCAGCAGCTCAGTTTCTGCAATGTGCAGTGCTCCACGAAGGCTCGCTTTTATCTCCTCACACCAACACTGATTTGCCGCAAACTTTTCTCCCTGTTGCCCTTAGAAAAGGTGAAGCCAACAGCAGCCCAGGCTGGATCACACTGCTCCTACTCGTGGTGTGAGAGCGCTGCTTTGTAGTGATCACAATAAACAGAGAATCCCCCGCTAACATTTCCGATGAGCCATGCAGCTTGGCATTTTCAATATATATTTAAAACAACAAACCAAGACAAGAAAGCGCCTTTCCCAGAAATTGCCAATGTATGCTCCGAGATCTCTTGCATTTTGCATTGTGTCAGTCTGTGTCAGAGGCTTCAGGAAAGGTAATATAGAAGATGAATGGAAGTCTATCATCGCAGTGCCAAGATGAAAAAGTGACAGCTCATAATGAAAAGAAAAATAGTTTCCATTTTGGGCCTCTGTAAGTAAGAAAGTGACAGAGCCATGGGAACTGTGAGGCTGAAAAATGGTCCCTTTGACAGACATGCCTGTAAGTGAAAGTGCATGGGATATAATACTAGCCATAATATAGGGAATAATGATTATTTTAGGGATCACATGATTTTGAATAAATCCTTGACTACTCCATGGAAAACGAAACCGAAAGAAAACTAGGAAAAACGGTGGTTTCATTTGCAGAATAAATGACCTAAGGATGTTTTTTGGTCTCTATATCTGTGACTGAAGCCTGTGAAATGACTTGGGATATACGCAGGGTAACGAAAATGAGAGTCAAGGGCTTCCTGTAAAACTGAAGTCGGATGTATTTCACATTTTTTTGAAAGGGCAAAAAAACAAACGCTGTAAAAGAAGGCTCAGGATGATGAGAGTGAAGATTCTGGTTATAAAATCTTTCATGAAAGTTCTTTTTATTAAAACTGCATATGACATTTGCTTTCGGGCACGGTGAAATAAGGAATATTTCCTATTTATGGAATTGCCAACTAAAACAACATCTGTAGGGGCAAGTCGCGTCGTGTAACTTAAAGCTTAGATTAAAAATGCTGCAAAATTCTGTGTGACATTCCTATTTTCTGTTTAAATGAGTGCTTAAAGTGAGTTTGAAGTAAGCTGAGCCAGTTAAGTGCAGGTATATCAACACAAGGCTCTGTGTAGGAGTCGATGTGTCTGGTTTAGAACTGGCTCTGGTTAAAGCAGTGTGACATCCCCTGATTGCCAGGGCCTTGGGGCAATATTCACCCCTGTGCATAGGGCCAGCAATATCGAGCTTAAAAGGGAATTACATGGTGCGTGAATTCCACCCTAAAGCATATTTAAAATAGTTTTCCCTGCATGGCTTCTCTCCTCACTAGCTTTCCTCAGGAGGAAAGGTTAATAAGGATAATACTTTCTCCTTCCACATGAGTGTCTCTTTCAGGATCTCAGAGAATTCTGAAGTTCTTAAAAAAGCATTTACAGCCCTTTATAACACATTGCATTCAATTCTTTTTGCAAGCTCTTTCAGAAAAGTAAAGTTCTAATAATAAAATGGGAAAAGAGCAGATAAAATTTTTGCTCAGATTTGCTGTGTGGGTTTGGGGTTATTTTCCAGACAAGGAAACTGAGGACCCAGATGGATCTCTGCTAGGAATACTTTGAGCTCATTTAATACCTTGTCTTCATGTAAAAAAATTAGAACCATCTTGCAATTGTTAAAAGCAATGACAAAAATCTACTAACTTGAAGTGGAATAAAATTATGGTCTAGGGAAATTGCTGAAAGTCACACCATGCACAGTGTGAGGATTCTTTGCTGTGTGAAGATTAGAAGCCAGCTCTTTGCCATCTCCACAATTGTCTTTCTAGCTTTGAAGGGACTTTTAACATACCCAAACAGGGAAGGAACATCGCTCCTATGGTCTGGCATTGAAAGAATTTAAACTTTAAGCATGAAAAGAAATTTCAGGCTACTTAAAGAGACTATAACTAGGACAAATGGGATGAATTTAAGGAAAGAAAAGGCTGACAGTTAGGGAAAAAAGCCTTTCCTAGCAGTGAGGACTATTAGACTGCAGGATAGTCTCCCAAGGGAAGTGGTGAAAGCTCAGTTTCTTGAGTCATTTAAAACTGGACTAGACAAAGCACTCTGGAATATACTCCAGGGAGCAATCCTCTCTCGGCAAAGGGATGCACAAAATAACCCAATAGATCTCTCCCATCTTTCCTTCCTGTGATCCTCCTATTTTATAAAGCCTTGTAATTTGAATGGATAGCAAAATGCATGTTAACCTCACCTGCTTTCTTCAGAAACAGAAAGCATGTTTGACAAGATATTGTGAGAGGAAAATCCTCTGGCAGAGAAGAGAAAAAGACGCATTTTTCATAGCAAGTTCTCAGCTTTTCTCTATTTAGAGTGAGGAATTGTAAAGGATGGTCCAAGTCTGCCTGCTGGATGGCTGCCATTTTCAGTACAAGTCAATGCTTCCTTAAAAACTCCAGTGGTATAGATATCATTCACTGCTGTAGTTTTTGGGTTTTGTGCATGTTGTTGTTGTGGGGGGTTTTGGGGTGTTGCTTTTTTGAGGCTTTTTTGATTGTTGTTTTTTAAAAAAAAAGGATGCAACTAAATCCCTGATAACTGAATTGTCCTTATAAAACAGGATTGACTGGCTGCTTTCAGCAAATTGGGCTTTGATGACACCAAATCCCTGCCCAGACTCATGCTGAGGAGGAGCTGCCATCCCTGCCCTCGCATGACCCAGGTCCTGAATCAACCTTAGGAGCGACTGGGAGTGAGGAGACCTTGCTCTCCACTATTCCCCTTCTCCCTCGAGCAGGTGGGGAAGCAATGGCCTTGGCTTCTGCCTTGCGAGGCATCAGCCAAGGGCACAGAGCAGGTGCAGGTGATGCTATAATCTGCTGCTGCTAAAACCATAAATTTCCTGCACCTACAGCACCAAGGAGAAAAGTGGGTGGCTTTGCAGGGAGAGAGGAAAGGAAGCCAGGCTCTGAAAAAATTCCAGAAGTGATCAGACTATTCAGAGAGTTTGGACAATTTTGTTGCCCTGTGTAAGAGTTACAGAGGCGTGCAGTAACGTGCATGTGTTTTATTTCAAAAATTCTGGCTGCAGCTGCTTCTCTGGACTCCACTGTGAAAAGCTTGATGCAAAGATGAGCTCATCCCTCCAAGCCTGGAGAAATGGTGAGGTGTTTGTCACCGAGATGATACAATAAATGTATTTATTGTACAAGAATATATTACTACTTTCTAATTGCTCTGAAATTTGTCTGGAGCCTGCAATCCCAGGTTTCCCCTGAGTAAGGAACCAGCATGTATCTTGACTTTCTGTATATGCACTTTCAGAGTGCAAAACAAGAACATAAAACCCAGATGTTCTGGGTCAGGCTAAAGATCCATCTGGCCCCATATCAGAAGATGGAGGATCATGGGATGGGATAATGGGGTGATATGGGATAGCTGAAGATGCCCAGGAAAGCGTAAAGAAACACAGCAAACACACAGTGACCCTTCCTCAGTGTACCTCCCTCCCCTCCTGCAGATCCCTGTTCAATCTGCACACGGAATAACAGAATAACTCCGGCTGAAAGGGACCCATAGGGATCATCAAATCCAACCCCCTGCTCCTCACAGGACTACCCAAAATTAAACCCTACAGCTAGTGTCAGCCAGATGCTCCTTGAACTCTGACTGGCATTTCCAACACTTAGTGGAAAAATGAAGATTTTTCCAGTAATTTTTTGAACCCTTGAAAAAGTTTAACATTCATAATTTAATCCAGTGTAAATATTTCTTAAGATTAGATGCTTATACAACCACCTCTTTTTGAAGCTGTCAGTGGCCAACTTCCTTTGATTCTTTCCCCACAATTTTTCCATGGTAAAGCATGTGATGATGGATACAGCAATATGTCAGTTACAAATGCCTCAAGTTAGATAATTTCTTGTTTATGAACAGAAAAGTCTTAAGTTTGCAATTTTAAAAATGGTTTCTTGGTAAGAAGGTTCTGTTTATGGCACCCATGGCCAAAACAAGACAAAGAAGTCCCAGTTCTATACAGATTTGCAGATCACCTACCACAAACCCTGTGACTTAGGAAAGAGTAATTTTGGTTATTCAGGGGCTGTTGGAAAGTGCCAAAGTTCTGTGAAAGCACTCATGGCTTAGAGCTTGTCTTCCCTGGGAAGACAATCAGACACACAATTGAAAACACCCTAATCTGAATTTTAAAGATATACAAATTTGGAATAATTACTTTTTACTTGAGAATAAGAGAGGCTAAAGGATAAGTCTCTTTTCTTTTTAATCTGAGTGGACCTTGTTGACTCTGGATAGCATTTGAACTGCATAAAGCTTTTTATTCCTTTCCAGTCAATGGGACAGGAGGGGTCTTCAGCAGCTCAGGAATACCTCTACATTGGAAATATTTTGATTAAGATTTCCATTGGAATGGAAATGTTTTCTCAAAGGGAATGTCCATTCTGAAAGCATTTTCAATATCCTCTCTGGGATATGACTGCACTGCAATTCTCATTTCACTGTTATTTAAAAATATTAAATGATAGTCTTACATGCCACCGCTCAGCCTCACTGTTTGAGAAACATGCACTGTAGCTCATTCTCTGTTGATCCTTGCTGTTCTGACAAAACACAGCAAATCTGCTGCACTCTGTTTGTAAGGATTAGAGAAATGCTGCCCAGAACCAGAGTTGGTAATTTACCAGCAACCTGAGCTTCACGTTGGATTTGGGGGGGCCCCGTTTGCCCCGCCCGCTTCCCCGTGTTCTCCCTGGCCTGTGCCTGGGGGCCTGCTTCTTCTGCTCTGGCGGCTGCTCTGCCCTCCTCCCCTTTTTCTCCCCCTCTCCGCCCTCCTTCCCCTTCTCGCGCGTTTCCTCTGGCCTCCCTGTGTGCCGCCGCTCCGTTCGCCCTGTGCCTGCTCCCCCCGCCGGCTCGTTTTCTCTCTCCCCCCCTGCTTGCCCGGCCCGCCTTTCTCCCTGTTGCCCTTGTCGCCCCCGTGCCGCCCCACCGCCTGCCCGCGGCTGGCTCCCTCCTGCTCCCTCGTGTGTGCGCGCGCTGCTTGTCCGGTTGCTCCCATCCCCGCGCTCCCCCGCTCCCTTCTCCGCTGCGCCCCTGCCCGCTTTGGGCCTTTTCCTCTCTCTTTCCCCCCCCCGCCCCGCCCGCGCCTTTTCACCGCCCGTGCCACTGTCGCGCCGCGCTCTTTGCCTTTTGCCATTGTGTCGTCTGTGTCCGCGGCTCCTGGCCCGGTCCTCCGCCGCTTGCCTGGCCGTCTCTCCTGCCGTGCCCCGCGGCCCCGTGCCCGTCCTCCTGCCCGCCCCCTTCGTCTTCCTTTTGGGCTCTGTCCGTCCCGCCCGTCCCGCGCCCCTGGGCCCTGTGCGGCTGGCCCCTGTCCGTTGCCCGCCCTGCCTGTCCGTGCCGCTCCGGGCTCCTCTCGCCCTCCTCTCCCGGCTGCCTGCTTCGTTTTCCGGGGCTGCCCCTGCTTTGCCTCCCTCCTTGCCTCCTCCCTGCCCCCCGGCCTCCCCCCGCCCGCCCCCTCTGCCCCCCGGTGGTTTCCTTTGCCCCTCCCTGCCCTCCGGCTGTTTTTTGGTCTCCCTCCTGTGCCTGCGCCCCTGTGCCTGCTTGGCTTCCGCCGGGTCACGCCCCCTGCCGTCCCGGCTTCCTGTCCCCCTGCCGTCGGCTGTCTTTCCCCCCCTTTTTTTGCCCGGGCCCCCCCCCCCCCCCCCCGCTGTACCGCCGGCCTCCGGCTGCTGCGCGTGCCGCTTCTGGTTCTCCCATCTTTCCTGCCCGTTTTTTCTCTTCCCCTTGCCTCTGCCCTTGCTTTTCGGGCCCGGTGCCCTCCGGCCTCTTTCCTCTTCTGGCCTTGCCCCCTCCCGCCCCTCTGTCGGGGTCCCGTCGCGTCGTGCTACTTCCCGCTCGCTCCCCCGTGCTAGCCCCTTCTGTGTGCCCTTCCTGCCTTTTCTGTTTCCCGCGTGCTTTCCCGTGCGTTTGCCGCCGCCTGCGCCCCGTTCCGTGCCGGTCTCTCCACCCCCCGGCCTTGTGTCGGACGTCGCGTGTGTCTGGTTTCGCCCTGGCTCTGGTTCCCGCCGTGTCGCCCCTCCCTGCTGGCCGGCTTGGGGCCTCTTCCCCTGTGCCCGGGCCCGCCCTCTCGGCGCTTCACCGGGCCTTCCCTGGTGCTGCCCTTCACGCCCCTCCCGCCCTTCCACCGTCGTCTTTTCCTGCCTGGCTTCCTCCCTCCCTCGCTTTCCTCCGGAGGCGGTTCCTCCGGGCTCCCTCATTTCTCTTCCCCTGCGTGTTCTTTCGGCGTCTCGCGCCTTCTGCCGTTTCTGCCCCGCCTTTCCCGCTTTCTCCCCCCTTGCATTCCCTTCTTTTTGCCCCTCTTCGCCCCGTCCGTTCTCCTCCCCCTGGGCCCCGCGCCGCTGCCCCTTTTGCTCCGCTTTGGCTTGTGGTTTGGGGTTCTTTTTCCCCGCCCGGCCCCTGCGGCCCCGCTGGCTCTCTGCTCGCCTCTCGTTGCGTCCTTTACTCCCCTTCTTTCCGTCCCCCTTGCCCCCCTCTTGCCCTTGTTCCCTCGCATGACCCCTCTCCCCCTTGCCGGGGCCTCCCCTTCTGTCTCGGGCCCTTGCCTGCGCAGCGTCCCCCCCTGCCCCGTGGTGCGGCTGTTCTTTTGCTGTGTGCCGGCTGTCGCCGCCCGGCTCTTTGCCCTCCCCCCCTTTGGGTTTCTCCCTTTGGCCGGGCCTCTTTCCCCTCCCCCCGGGCCGGCCCTCGCTTCCTCTGGTTGGCCTTGCCCGCCTTTCCCTTTCCGCCTGCCCCGCCCTTCGGCTCCTCACGCCTCCCTCCGGCCCCTGGGCTGCTTTACGGCCCGCCCCGGCTGCCGTCGGCGCCACCCGCCTTTCCTCGCCCGCGGCTCTTCGCCTGCCGGCCGTCTTCCCCCGGGCCGTGGGTGGCCGGCGCTCCGTTTCTTGCGTCCCTTCCCCCTGGCCTAGACCCCGCCCTCTGGCCTCTCCTCCGGGCGCCCTCCCTCTCTCGGCCCCGGGCTGCCCCCCCTCACCCCTGCTCTCGTCCCCTCTTTCCTTCCTGTGCTCCTCCTCTTTCTCCCCGCCCGTGGACTTGCCGGTGGCCTCGCCGCCCGTTTCCCCCTTTTTTCCCGACCCGCCCCCCTTGTTTGCCCGCTCCTTGTGCGCGGCACTCCTCTGGCCGGCCGCGCCCCGCCGCCTTTTTCCTCGCCCGTTCTCCGCTTTTCTCTCTTTCGCGTGCGGCCTTGTCCCGGCGTCCCGTCCTGCCTTGCTGGCTGGCTGCCCTTCCGTCCCCGTCCCTGCTTCCTTCCACCCTCCCGTGGTCTCGCTTCTCATTCCCCTGCTGTCGTTTTTGGGTTTTGTGCCTGTTGTGTTGTGGGGGGTTTTGGGTGTTGCTTTTTGCGGCTTTTTTTGCTTGTTGTTTTTCCCCCCCCGGCTCCCCCTCAATCCCTGCTCCCTGCCTTGTCCCTCCTCCCCCGGCTTGCTGCTGCTCCGCCCTTAGGGCTTGCCTGCCCCCCCCTCCCTGCCCGCCTCTGCTGCGGCGGCGTGCCTCCCTGCCCTCGCCTCCCGGTCCTGCCTCCCCCTCGCGCGCCTGGGCGTGGCGGCGCCCTTGCCCGCCCTCTTCCCTTCTCCCTCGCGGCCGGTGGGGCCGCCTGGCCTTGCTTCTTGACTGCGCGGCCTCCGCCCCGGGCCCCGCGCCGGTGCCGGTGCTTGCTCTCCTCTGCTGCTGCTGCCCCCCCTCCCTTTCCTGCCCGTCCCGCCCCCCGGCGCTCCCGTGGGTGGCTTTGCCCGGGCGCGCGCCCGGGCAGGCCGGCTCTGCCCCCTTCCCGCCGTGCTCCGCCTCTTCCCGGCGCGTTTGGCCCCTTTGTTGCCCCTGTGTCACGGTTCCCGCGGCTCTCCGTGCCTGGTGTTTTTCTCCCCTTCTGGCTGCCGCCTGCTTCTCTGCCTCCCTGTGCCCCGCTGCCTGCCCCCGCTCGCTCTCCTCCCCGCCTGGCGCCCTGGTGCGGTGTTTTGTCCCTGCGCCTGCTCCCCTCCTTCTTTCTTGCCCGCCTCTCTTCCTCCTCTCCTTGCTCTGCCCTTTGTGTCCTGCCGCCTGCCCTCCCCGGTTTTCCCCTGCGTCGGCCCCAGCCTGTCTCCTTGCCTTTTCTGTCCTCTGCCCTTTCGCGTGCCCACCGCACTCCCACCCTCGAGTTCTGGGTCCGGCCTCCCGATCCCCTGGCCCCCTCTTCCGCCGCTGGCGCTCCTGGCTGGGCTAAAGAATGGGCTGCTCTGGATCGCTGCGCTGCCCGGCCAGCGTCCAGACCCCCTCGCCCCCCCCCGTGCCCCTTCTCCGTGTCCCCCTCCCTCCTGCCGCTCCTTGTTCACTCTTGCCCCCGGCCTCCCCGCCTCCCTTCCGGCTGCCCTGGGGTGAGGGACCTCGGGCCCTCCCCTCCCCCCCGCCTGCCTCCTACCCCGGCCTCCCCCCCCTTCCCCCCTACCGCTCGTGCCGCCCGCCTCTCCTTGCCCTCTGCCGGCCTTCCCCCACTTCGTCGGCCCCCTGCCGCTTTCCGTCTGTTTTGCCCCCCTTGCCCCCGTTTCCCCTCCTCCTTCATCCAGTGGGTCCCCTCTTTTCTCAGCTTCCGCTGCTTCTCCCCCCTGTGCGGGCGTCGGGCGATGGGGGTGTGTGCTCGTGGGGCGCTGCGTCGTCTCCTGTTCTTTCGTCAGCCGCTGTCGCCGTCGGGTTGTCCCGCCGCTGGTCTCTCGTCATGGCTGTTGTCCTGTGGGTCCCCCCCTTCGAGCTTTCCCTGGTCCGCGGTCTCGGTCCGTGTGGGCGCTCGGCGGCGCGGACCCATCGTCCGGTGTGGCTCCGCGGTCAGCATGGCCCGTGCTCCTTGTCGTACCGTCATTTCTGTTCATCCGGCCCGGCAGCGTCCCGTCGTTCGTTTGCCCGTTTCCCCCGTTGGGTCGGTGCTGGTCGTGCTGGGCCGGTGGCCGAGGTTCTGGTTTATGGCCCCCTGGCCCCCCCCCGCCCCCGCAGTCCCCGTACTGCGGTCTTCCCGCCGCCTGTTGAGTGCGCCGCTTCGCTCCTCACCCCCCTCCCTGTGCCTGTCGGCCGGCGTCTTTGGCTCTGTGTGTCTGCTCGTGCGCCAGCTGCTTTGATGGGGCGTGTTGGCCGCGTGGCCTCCGTGATGCGGTGGTTGGCCGCCGCCGGCCTGTCTGGCTCGCGGCTTGGGCGGTATCGCTGGGCTCGGGCCCGGTCTCCGTCGTCCCCCGGTGGCCTTCTGGCTCGCCCGCGCTCTCTTGTCGCTTTCGCGTCGCGTCTCCGGATCGCTTCTTGGACTCGCGGCGGTAGTCGGCGCGTCGCTCCTGGTGTTGCTCTCCGCGCCTCCGCGCGGTCTCTGTGCCGGGCGGCCGCGCTGTCGTATCTGGTGTTTCCGACTGCGTGGCCCGCTTGGCTTGCTCTGGCGCGAGCCGCCGTGGTGGCCCTGCCCTCGCCGCTTTTCTTGTGCGCGTTCCCCCGTCATGGCAGCGGCGGTGTGTCTCGCCGCTCCGGCCTCGCTCTCCGCCTTGGCGCGCCGCGCGGGCGTCGCTTATGGCGTTCTTTGGGCGCGGTGTCTTTCGCTGTTTGTCATCGGGCCTGGTGCCCTGGCGGAGGCGCATGCGCCTTTTCGCCTGAAGCTCCCGCTCTCTGCTGGGCTCGTCGGCTGGCACTTGCGCCTGCCCGTGCTCTCGCGTCGGTCGTGCGCTTCTCGGCCTCACCCTGTCTTTCCCCCTCTTCCTCTCGCCGCGTGCGTGTCGGTCCGGTTGCTCCCAGCCCCGCCCCCGCGCCTGCAGACGCGGCATCGTGCTTGCCTCCCTGTTCTGTGCTGACCCCTGCAGTGGCTAGCTTCCTGTCGGGCATCCGTTTCGGCTCCTGCTTGCCTGCGACTGGCCAGCCTCTTCCTAGTTGGCGTGACTCGCGATCGCCCGCTTCGGCGCCGGCCCTCTGCTGCCCTCTGTGTGTCCGGCTTCGCGCCATGCGCTCCGCCCCGCGTTCGGTCTATTTCTCGTGTGCGCGTCGTGCTCGCCGCCCCCTGCGCTTCGTTGGCTCTGCGCCGACGCTGGCGCCTCGCCGCCGTCGTGTGTGGCCCGCGCTGCTCTCCGCCTCTCTTGTGAGCGCGGTGTGCGATTCGCCGTCGGCGAGTCTCGTCCCTGCGCCTCCTTTGCCCCGTGGCTCGGGCCTCGCGTTCCGGATCCTCTTTGGCCGCGTCGGTCGTCCGTCGCGCCTGCTGCCCTCCCCTCCCTTCCCGCCCCCTCCCCCCCCCCCCCCCCCCCCGGGCCCCCTGGCCCCTTCCGTGCCTATTTTCCTTGTTCTCGCTGCTGTGTGTTGGGTCTCCGTGAGTGCGCGCGCTGCTGGCCGTGGCGGGTTGTCTGTTTTTCCCTCCCCGGTTCGTCCCCCGTCTGGCTAGGGCTGGCGGCAGGACCGCTTCCATCTGCCACCTTCCGGACCGTCTCTGTTCCCCACCCTCGCCTCCTGCGCCCCCGTTGTGCCTCCCCCTCTGGCCTCCGCTCCCCCTTCCTGTTCCCTTCCTTGCCCTGCGCTCTCTTTGGGTTGGCCTCCTCCCCACGCCGCCGCCTCTGCCGTTCCTGGGGCTTTCTGTTCCCTCTCCTCCACCCCATTTCTGCTCTGTTGATCCTCCGCCTCTCCCCGGTTGGGGCCCGCTCTGCCGTTTTCGGCCCCCTCCCGCCCTTCCCCGTGCCCGGGGCGGCTTCCCCCCGGCCGCCTCTGCGCCTCGCCTGTGTCTGGCTGCTGGCCTCGCGCCGCCCCGTGACCCTCTCCGCCTGCCTGTTCTGACCGCCCCCTCCCCTGTCCTGCCGCCTTTGTGTGGTCTTCGCCAATGCGCTTCGCCTGCCCTTGTGGCCGCTGCCGGTTCTGATGCGTGTCGGGAGGGCGCGTGCTCGTCTTCGCCGTAGGGAATGCCCTTTCCCACCCTCCCTGTCTTCCTGGCCCCCTCTGTGTTCCTGCCTGTTTCCTGGAGGCCCGCCCTTTTCTTTCCGCGGCCTTTCTGGCGCCCTGCTAGCTCTCTGCCTCGGGCGTGACGCCCTGGGTCGGGACGGGCGCGGTCCCGGTGGGTTCAGATGCAGTCCCTCTCTGCTAGTCGTTTTCTCCGGCCCCCTTGGCCCGGCCCTGCGCTTTTCTCCACCTCCTTCCTCGCTCGTACCGCGGCTGCCCCGCCGTCGGTTCTGGCCGCCAGACCGCGCGTCCTCAGTATTAGATGTCATAGACGGCGCGTATACGCGTTGTGCAGCACAGCAGGGCTGTGCGGATTTTCTGGAACTCGTGCATCTCGGCATCTTCTCCAGGTGATCTGACAGATCATGCAGTGCTGGCACCCGCGCCCCCCGTAAGCGATGTCGAGGGCGACATATGAGGGGGGAGAATAGGTTAACGTTTGACTGTCGCCTTTCGATTTGCGCCCAATCGCCATTAAGCATCTTCTCCTTATCGTCCTGGGCTTCTCCTCTGCGTCCCGTGCTTCGAGGTAGGCCATGACATTAATGTTTTGTGTGTGAGTTCTTGCAGCCCCTCAGCACAGGGGATGAGATGCCCTGTCCTCTGCCCTCATTCCTTGGTCCCCAGGTTATCTTGAGGGAGGACTCAACACTATCCTCACTCATCCCCTTTTTCCTTCCATTAACTGCAAGAATATGAACCAGAGATTGAAAACAAAATATGAAAATGGGGGTGTCGGACTTCCTTTGTGTGGAACAAATGGAAGCTATCAGAGCTCCTAGCTTTGTCTAGATCTGGATCTTATCTCAAATGTGCTCACGAATCACCACCACACTCTCCTTGCAGTCATAGGGGATGTATTCAGGGAGCATGAGCACAATTTTTCTGAGAATATAGTTAGAGGTCTGTTTTCCATGTTGCAAGGAGATTGAATAACTGATTTCAATGAAAAAAAAAAAAAAAAAAAAAAAATCAGCTTTTCTGTAGCCTTGTAACCATGGCCAGTGTGGTACTCAGTCTTACTGTTATCATTTTTGCCCAAAACATCAGCCAAAGATTTTTCATAATAACAGCTATCTCAGATTTGTACCATAATTTCTGGGTTTTGTGAATTTGAAGCAGTGGTAAAAGGCTCATTCTCTTTGTATAACCAACAAAATTATTCCTTCTTGGTCAAACTATGAGAAGACAATTTTAATTCTAAATTTCCAGTTCTCCAGACAGAGGAAAAGGGTGAGAAAGAGATCTACTGTTGTGTTAA